>CM076582.1:297919137-298277840 GCA_034641835.2 Pinus albicaulis | reverse complement strand
TGTTGTAGCTCCTAGAGACAACCTAGAGTTGTGATAGACCAGTGCCTAGGACATCTTAGCATAGCAAGGAGCGTATAATATAATGTGTGGAGTTGTCAGCTTCAGCTCACATGCTATCTCCTGTAAACAAGGAAATAAAATAGAATGGGACCAAACCCTCAGAAACTGACACAGGAAAAGAGATACTGCAGAGGCAAGATGCAAAACTCTAATACAAAAGCAACAGACAATTCAGAGGCAGTTTACTGCAAAGCGGGCCGATTCAGAAATACTTCACAGACATAAATTATTAGAAGGAGTACGTAGTGAAAGAAATATTAAGAAAATATTAGTTAACATTGAGCTGATACCTAGATATACAATACCATCATGTGTGGGCTTACTAATCTAAGAATCCATACATGATAATAGCATTTTAAAAGCACCCTCTCAAAGCAACTAATATAGCAGAAGTATGGATAGCTGTATAATGGAACAGAATATCATGCATGAGCCATATTTAAAGCGCTTGACTGATCTGAGCATGGGCATCAACTAGGATGAATCCATACCAAAAATCAGTGAGCCACTCGCATTCCAAAACATGATACAAGAAAGATGGATGAAATGGAATGTTCTATTAATATAACACAATAAAGAAGATTACAGACTATGAAATACCAAAGACCAGAATCCTCTTTGACAGATAGAACTCCTCCTCACTGAGACCCTATGGGCTCTGAGCCTTCATACAAAAGTTCTACAAAATGTATACAAAAAGCCTTTCACTGCATAATTTTCTGATAAAATCTGGAACCCTTACAATGTGGTTTTCATGGTTTTTATAGGAGAAACTAAAACCTAGTAAAAGAGGTAGGTGATGAACATTTAATTTACATAATTAATGCAAAATGGCGGAAACATTCGCGCCCACACTACTGAATGACTATGCTGTGTTGATTGTACTCTGTGGTCTGCTAGCTGAAATAAATGTTCTGGGTGAACATCTCTTCAGGAACACGGTATAGGGATGATCATACTAACATTTTTTCCTTTCCTGAAGGTAAATTCTGTTGAAATAAAGCCTTGAGGACATTGTTTTCTGTGTGTAGATCTTTGGAGTGATCTGCAAGATCTTTGACCTGGTACTCCGCCTTCAAAAGATTAGATCAAGGCCCTGAAATCTTTAATTATATGTCCTCAATTTCCAATATTTCGTTGACATTCTCTTCTGCTTCATTAATGTCTCCATCTGTGAAATCGGCGCCTTGAATGTCCCTATAGGGTTTGACAAATTTGAACCCTGCTTCCTTTAATTGAAGTCTTGTTAATTTGGCTTTCAAGGAATTTCCTCATAATTCTGCTCTGAAAAATGGTCCTTTGACGTATGCTCGGCTCTTGTAATGGATGCTGCAAATTATGATAATTCTCTGTCACTGTCAACCTGCAAAACACACAAAGCTGTGAAGAAAACAAATGCATGGGGGACGGCAATGCCACGGAAGTGACTGTGTAATAGAGCGACGTGATGAAGAGGCGGAAACATGCAGGATGGTGACGAAGAAAACGCAGTGGAAATAATGGCAGAAGGGCTGGCCAGAGTTTATAATGCGGAACATTGAAATATAACGTATGAATGAAATATATAAATGGCAGAGGAAGAAATGCGATAACACGTGGGATGATGACGTTGAGGAAGACCGGGTCAACAGCAGGGATGATGAAATCTTGGCCGTCCGATCTCAGGAGGAGATCAACGGTTGAAAGAGCGTTGGGGGCGATGGACAGTGGGCCCGAGATGTAATTTTCTTATGGTTAAACCTCATGCAGCTTCGGAGCGTGACGGTCGTCGGATGAAGGCCCTCATATCGGACGGCTGTGATGAATATCATTGCGTGACTTCGATCGAACGATAATGCGTGATGGAGAGAGGTTTCGGGGCCGTACGCGGAGACACGCGGCGAGGAATGAATGGGATCGCTCCGTTTTGAAGAATACCGCTCACCGCTGAAAAGCGGTGCGATATAAACCACCCGGTTTTGAACAGTGTTTTGGGTGCGGGGACCACCAGGACAGGCGCATCGCGAACCGTTGATTTTCACAGTTACATCGGATGGTTGAGATGCGGTTTTGGGAAATGAATGGGGGATCACGAATTCTGTTCGATCTGTACAGATCAACGGCCGAGGGCGCGCCCGATATACATATGTGATAAGCGCCTCCAGTTTTAGCACTCGGTCTGGTGCCCAGGTTACATGGAGAAAAATAACATAGGGGCTAGGGCCGAAGGAGCTATGCCTCGAATATTTTCAAATATGAATTTCCATCCTTTGATAATGTGTTTTGGAGGCGGGAAATGGCAGCAATAGGTGTAAGAATGGTTTTCCAAGGTTGCAAGGAGGAATTTGAAAGCTCTTATGCCAGATTGTGTGTGAAAGTCTTATAGGAAGATGATTATGATCAACATTTGCTCCACCTGGGGACGGCACATTCATCCTTGAATGTGTCGAGAACTCGCAGACCCTCTGATCATCATGTATGCAGACTCTACTCTCCAGCACCTCCATTTTTCACTTTATCATTCATCACAGCACCAACATTATTTGATCAAAGATAAAACAAAAACTAAAATACAGTATAGTACACCGGGTTGTCCCTGCCTGGATTAGAATTGGAAATAGGGTTTAAGAAATTGACCGTTTACAGGGGCGTCCAGCAAGTCGCCCTGTAAATTCTCCAACCTGAAGATATTATTGCCCCCCTATTCCACAATTTTGAAAGGACCAAACCAAATAGGGTCGAATTTACCATGTTTTCCCTTCTCAGCTCTCTGGATATCCCATCTGAGCACCAAATCACCAATCTGCAGCCTCCTGTCTTATGCATGCTGATCAAAAATGTGTTTCATTTTCTCTTGATATTCTATTAACCTCTGATTCACCTTGCCCCGTGTTTCTTCTAATTCCACCAGTTGATTGATTCTCCTGATCATATCATCAGGTTCCTCCTGGCTTTCTTGCATGAAGCGGGTCACTGGTAAAGCCAGCTATACAGGAAATACTGCTGCTCATCCATATACCAATTCATAGGGAGATTTCCCAGTTTCCCTTTTGCTGGTGATTCTATTAGCCCATAGAGAAAACTTCAATTGGGAATCCCAAATCTTCTGATTTTCATTGATAGTCTTCTTCAAGGCCCTCCCCTGAGTTTTATTTGAAGACTCTACCAAGCCATTCCCTTGTGGATAGTAAGTTGTAGAGTGACTCAGTGTGATATTGTATTGCTGGCATAAATTCACAAATTTTGCAGACTTGAAGGCCTGTGCATTATCAGTCACTATCCTAGCAGGACAGCCAAACCTGGATATAATGTTTTCCTCCATGAACTTTATGATCACAGTATCTGTAGCATTCCTTGCAGGTATGGCTTCCACCCACTTGGTGAAATAATCTGTGGTTGTTAATATCCATTTATGTTGTCCACTTGATGGAGGATGTATCTCATCTATAAAATCAATACCCCATTGTTTGAATGGTTCATCCACATGCACTGGAATCAGGGGAAACGGTGCCGATTTCTGTCTTTCAGCAAATTTCTGACATTTCTCACAAGCTCTTACCCTGGCAAAAACATCTCCAAAAAGCTTTGGCCAGTAGAAGCCAGCCTTCAGAATTTTATGAGTTGTAGCCCTCCAACTGTAATGGCCTCCACAGATCCCTTCATGAAATTATGCAATAATGCTCTCTACTTCATTTTCTGTGAGACACAGGAGTAAGATACCTGAGGGATCTCACCAATATAGTCGGCCATGGGCGACTACGTACTTCTGTGATTTCAATCTCAGTGCTTTGTATTTAGTTTTGTCACATCTTGATGGGCAACTGAGTGTGAGGAGATATTCTACTATCTCTTTGTACCACGGACTGGTGAGGTACTTCAGATGTGTTTCTGGAGTAGCTACCCCAATTCCATGTCATTCTTCTTTTTCCTCAGATTCCCCACCCGCTATAATGGACAAATTTATGCCCAGAGCTTGATAGTTTGATTCAGATAACATTTTGGCAAGCCCCTGTCCTTTGATCAGCCTAGTAGGGCGAATTTCTAAGTCATACTCCTGTTTTTTAGCAATCCACTTACCCCTTTTTCCTTCACTATCCCCTTGAATAAGGATGTCTTTTACAGCAACTGCAGGCACAAATGCAGTGATGTGGGACTGTAAGATATATACATGGAAATCTTTGAGGGATCTCACTAGGGCGTATGCTTGCTTTTCCAATATGTTGTATTTTAATTCTGCATCACGGAGCACCTGACTGAAAAAGGCAATAGGCTGCTCATACCCTTCATCATTTTTCTAAAATAAAACTCCTGCTATTGTATGAGGTGATGCAAAAGAAAAAATCATGAAAGGTTTAGCATAATCTGGTCCAGCCAGCACAGGGGCTTCTGCAAAAGCATTCTTTATCCTGGTAAATGCCTCCGGTGATTCTTGTGACCACTTTACCTCATTATCCTTCTTTAGCATATATGTTATATGCCTAATTATCTCAGCATAGTTAGGGATAAACCTTCTCAGGAAATTAATGCGCCCTAGGAATACTTGTACCTCTTTCTTATTTCTGGGAAAATCAATACCATTTATAACCTCTACCCTTTTGGGATCTATCCTCACCCCATCCTTAGTCATGATATGGCCCAAAAGCTTTCCCTCTTCTAATGCAAATAAAGACTTTTGAGGATTCAGAGAGAGACCATACCTTCTGCATTTCTCAAAAGTTCTACGCAGATGTTCAATATGCTCAGCATCATTCTTGGAAAATACAGTAATATCATCGAGGTAGACCACCAGGAATTTATCTTGCTCCCCCACGAAAGCAATATCCATCGCCCTCTGAAAAGTGGCCCCTACATTAATCAATCCAAAAGGCATCCTATCATACATAAATGTACCCCATGGTGTGGTGAAAGCAGTCTTCTTTTGATCCTCTGGAAGTACAGCCACCTGGTTATAACCAGAGAATCCATCCATCATTGACATCCTAGAGGCTCCAACCACTTTCTGCAGGATGTGATCCATCTTAGGTAATGGATAATTATCCTTTAAGGAAGCTCTGTTTAAATTTCTGAAATCCACACACAGCCTTATTTCTCCATTCTTCTTGCGGACAGGGACCAGGTTTTCCACCCATTCAGAGTACCTCAATGGTACAATTATTTTGGCCTTCAATAGCTTCTTAATTTCTTTCTCAATAAAAGGTAGCAGCAGGGGGTTTATTTGTCTGAGCTTCTGCTTATGAGGCTTTGCATCTGTCTTCAGTGGAATTTTGTGTTGCATAATATTGGTATCAAAAGTTTTCAAATCCTGATAGGACCATGCAAACACATCTTTGTAAGACTAAAATAACTTCTGATATAGCTTTCTATATTCTTCAGGGATCCTCCTGGACAGTTTTACAATTTTGGGGTTAGCATCAATACCCAAATTCAGGTCCTCCACCTAATTCTCTTATACCACTTTTCTTGGCTGCAGTGGGACATCATTCTTGCTAAATAATCTCTCTAGAGGCACCACCCTCTAGGTACAATGTTTCCCTTCAACTGCAACACTTTATTATCTGCCACTTTCTCCTCCCATTTTCTTTTTGAAACATCTTCGGATTCTGCCTCTTCTTCATCGTCAATCTCCATATTGGAGAATTCTCCCACTGTTTCCAGGAATCTCTTCATTTTTTCTTCATCCTCAAATACCTGCCAGTGCTTGATGTTATCTGGGATTGAAGGCCGATAACGCACCTCTACTTCATATCTTAAAAGAGGGTTCTAAGGTGGTCGGAATGTACTAGCAGCTACAACAAGGGAATCGGCCATCCTATTCTGTTCTCGAGGCATGAACCAGATATTGAATGCCAAGAAGAAATTTTCTACCATGTCCCAAACTTCATTTCTATAAGCCCTTAGCCTAGGATGTTTGGTCTGACACTAATTCCTGACTTGTCTGACCACCAGTTCTGAATCTCCCAGAATTTTTAAACTTTTTATACCCATGCTCCTGGCTGTCTGTAATCCTAGCAAAAGTGCTTCATACTCAGCCACATTATTTGTAGCTTCATACTCTAGTTTGAAAGATAGAGGAACCCATCTTCCTGCAGGAGAAATCAATAGTACTCCAGCTCCATTTCCTTCTCTTGAATTTTCTCCATCAAAATGAAGTGTCCATATTCCTGCTTCCACGTTCTCTGAGGGCTGCTCAATCTTGATCTGGCAGAAGGATGGTTCATGAGCATAATCTTGATCTACTTCCAGCATCAAGCATGAAAAATCTCCTTCCTTACTGTAAACTGGTGAATTTACAGAATTGTCAGCCTTAGTCACCATCTTGACAAATCTAGTCTCCCTGTATAACCTCCTCTCCTGGCCACCAAAAACTGGGATAGTGGCATATGTTAAATCCATCTTAATTGATCCGCCAATTTTTGTTCCCCAGGACCTTGACAGCAACATACCAAAGCGAGCTGGGATGTCAGCCACCACAATGTCCATTACCACACTTTTTGCTGGGATTTGGGCCAAATTGACTACCAAATCCTTGATCATCCCTAAGCATTTAACTCTTTTGGAATCAAATGAGTAGAGATCTTTATATGGACGTGTGATTTGTAAACCTAGTTGTTCCATGACTGTCAGAGGCATAAGATTGTGGGAAGCTCCAGAATCTAGCATACAGTTATGTAGTAGCAGGTCATGGATCACTAGAGACACATAGAAGGGAGGAGTAGAAGGATTTATTTCCTCAACGTGTGGGCCAAAAACTACCATGGGTCTCTCTTCTTGGAGGTTGAGACTATCTTGGATGATTGGTGCTTCTAGAGGGAGCATGAAAGAGGTGACTTGAGATTGATATGCTAGATGTTTCAATAGCTCAGTCAAGGGGACTGGGATTTTGACTTTTTCAAGTTCTTTTTGCAGATTGAAAGCAGGAGGGGACTTTTCTATCACAACCTCTTTTGACTCTTTATTATCAACTGGGGGTTGGGCTTCTTTTGACACAGATTTGGCATTAGGGGAAGTGACTACTTTTGAAGAAGAAGGAATTTGATCATTAGACTGCAAAGGTTTGTTTAGAGGCTGCTTACCTTTGTCTGTAGCTTTCTATATTGGAGCCTCCTTCTGAGCTGGAGCCTCCTTCTGGGCAGGTACTTCCTTCTGGGGTAGCTCTTCTTCTTTCTCTTGGTTACGGGTCCTCTTCCTAGAAGATCTGAGATCATATCTTCTATTGAAGTGTGCTTGCATGAAATCATCAAATTGTTTACAATAGTAATCAAATTTGGCTTCATCTGCGTCTCTGGTCTTTTCTTCTTCTTGCAATGAGCACCCAGCTTCATCATTCCCTTGCAAAGGGCATTCTTCTCCATCACTATTTGAAAAGGAAATATTTGCATCCTCCAGTTCATAGGCAGCATCTTCAGTGGAGTCATCTACTAGACCTTCCAGGTACAATGGGTGTGGTACTTGATCTTGTTGTTCCTTTGCTTCCCTTGGCAATATTTGCAAGGGTGGTTTCCTATAATGAGGATTGTAACCTCTGTTTGGAGCATTTTGGAAATTCCTGAAAGCTGAATTCTTGGCCTCCAACTCAAGCTTACCCAAGTTATTAGTAAGGTTGTTGATCTTTTTGTTCATTTCTTCGATTATGCTAGTACTAGAGTCTTTGTCTTGGCTAGAAGTAGACACCTCTTCTTTGCCCCTTCTTCTGGTATCCTGCTCAACTCTTCCTTTTGATTTTCCAGTGGAGGCAAAGTTTGTTTCCAATTCTAGTGCATCTGCCTGAGCATCATCCAGAGTAGTAGGCTTTCTTTCTCTGAGAGAGAAACCAAATTCTGAATCAAAGGCTGCTACAAAAACAACTTTAGCAACAATTTGATGAGGTTTCATATCAGCAAGGAGACTCAGATACAATTTATTAAATCTCTTGATAAATTTTGATACTCCTTCATTATGTCTTTTCTTTAGTGTATTAAACTCAATGAGACAATTTCCATGATCTTTCTTTTCTCCCCATTTCCTGAGAAAAGTTTCTTCCATGTTATCCCAAGTGGTAATAGAACGGCCAGCCAATGTCTTAAACCATTTTCGAGCTTCACCATCTAGAGATTGCACAAACAGTCTTAAGACCACATCCAAGTGTTCAACATTAAAGTTCTCTGCAAAGGAGCAGAAAGTCTCAAGATGTTTTTGAGCATCAATCTCGTTTTCCCCATTGAATCTGGGCAAGATCTTCAGATAATCTTGGGGCATATCATTCAACACTTGGGGTAATGCCAGGGGAGCATATTTATTCATCAAGAAGGTCGGAAAGTTAGCCATTGGAGGAGGTGGAGGTAGTGCAATAGTTTGATGAGTAAGAGGAGGAGGAGGGGGAAGTGGAGTACGAATAATAATAGGAAAATACTCAACTGCAGCTTGGGGGGTTGAGGGGAACAATGGTCTATTAACAGAAGATACTTCGGTTACTTCCTTGACCTCTTCAACCTCAGGAGTAGGATGAAGGCTGTTTTTATTTCTGACACCCTCTCGGGGTGGACTATCTGAATAATAATAATCAGTATCTCCCACAGTGGAGTCGGGATTTAGCACTTGAGTTTCTTGAGAGGAGGAGGAAAGAAAATCTTCTATAGGCACTTCAGGAATTTGGGAACGGGTTGATTTCCTCTCCTTCTAATTTCTTCTATGTATAATCTGGTCAGGGTCAGACATTGAAGGTGTTTTTGGCTTAGACGTATCTGACCTCAGGTGTGGTTTACGAGGAGACAGGACTGCAAATAGATTTATCAAATAACAAATGTGGAGTCGCCAAGGTGAGGGGTTTTACAACTCTCCGTGCTCACCTACTTGAAGAGTGAATAAAATATTTTTGAGGCCCAGGGATTCTGATTCTCTTAAATTCGTCCCCAGCAATGGCGCCAGAAAGATGTTGTAGCTCCTAGAGACAGCTTAGAGTTGTGATAGACCAGTGCCTAGGACATCTTAGCATAGCAAGGAGCATATAATATAATGTGTGAAGTTGTCAGCTTCAGCTCACATGCTATCTCCTGTAAACAGGGAAATAAAATAGAATGGGACCAAACCCTCAGAAACTGACACAGGAAAATAGATACTACAGAGGCAAGATGCAAAACTCTAATACAAAAGCAACAGACAATTCAGAGGCAGTTTACTGCAAAGCGGGCCGATTCAGAAATACTTCACAGACATAAATTATCAGAAGGAGTACGTAGTGAAAGAAATATTAAGAAAATATTAGTTAACATTGAGCTGATACCTAGATATACAATACCACCATGTGTGGGCTTACCAATCTAAGAATCCATAAATGATAATAGCATTTTAAAAGCACCCTCTCAAAGAAACTAATATAGCAGAAGTATGGATAGCTATATAGTGGAACAGAATATCATGCATGAGCCATATTTAAAGCGTTTGACTGATCCGAGCATGGGCATCAACTAGGATGAATCCATACCAAAAATCAGTGAGCCACTCGCATTCCAAAACATGATACAAGAAAGATGGATGAAATGGAATGTTCTATTAATATAACACAATAAAGAAGATTACAGACTGTGAAATACCAAAGACCATAATCCTCTTTGACAGATAGAACTCCTCCTCACTGAGACCCTATGGGCTCTGAGCCTTCATACAAAAGTTCTAAAAAATGTATACAAAAAGCCTTTCACTGCATAATTTTCTAATAAAATCTGGAACCCTTACAATGTGTTTTTCATGGTTTTTATAGGAGAAACTAAAACCTAGTAAAAGAGGTAGGTGATGAACATTTAATTTACATAATTAAGGAAAAATGGCGGAAACATTCACGCCCACACTGCTGAATGACTATGCTGTGCTAATTGTACTCTGTGGTCTGCTAACTGAAATAAATGTTCTGGGTGAACATCTCTTCAGGAACACGGTATAGGGATGATCATACTAACATTTTGTCCTTTCCTAAAGGTAAATTCTGTTGAAATAAAGCCTTGAGGACATTGTTTTCTGTGTGTAGATCTTTGGAGTGATCTACAAGATCTTCGACCTGGTACTGCGCCTTCAAAAGATTAGATCAAGGCCTTGAAATATTTAATTATATGTCCTCAATTTCCAATCTTTCATTGACATTCTCTATCTGCTTCATTAATGTCTCCATCTGTGAAATCGGCGCCTTGAATGTCCCTATAGGGTTTGAAAAATTTGAACCCTGCTTCCTATAATTGAAGTCTTGTCGATTTGGCTTTCGAGGACTTTCCTCATAATTCTGCTCTGAAAAATGGTCCTTTGACGTATGCTTGGCTCTTGTAATGGATGCTGCAAATTATGATAATTCTCCGTCACTGTCAACCTGCAAAACACACAAAGTTGTGAAGAAAACAAATGCATGGGGGACGGCAATGCCACGGAAGTGACTGTGTAATAGAGCGACGTGATGAAGAGGCGGAAACATGCAGGGTGGTGACGAAGAAAACGCAATGGAAATAATGGCGGAAGGGCTGGCCAGAGTTTATAATGCGGAACATTGAAATATAACGTATGAATGAAATATATAAATGGCGGAGGAAGAAATGCGATAACACGTGGGATGATGACGTGGAGGAAGACCGGGTCAACAGCGAGGATGATGAAATCTTGGCCGTCCGATCTCAGGAGAAGATAGACGGTTGAAAGAGCATTGGGTGCGATGGACAGTGGGCACGGGACGTAATTTGCTTATGGTTAAACCTCATGCAGCTTCGGAGCGCGACGATCGTCGGATGAAGGCCCTCAGATCGGACTGCTGTGATGAATATCGCTGCGTGACTTCGATCGAACGATAATGCACGATGGAGAGCGGTTTCGAGGCCGTACGTGGAGACATGCGGCGAGGAATGAGTGGGATCGCTCCGTTTTGAAGAATACCGCCCGCCGCTGAAAAGCGGTGCGATATAAACCACCCGGTTTTGAACAGTGTTTTGGGCGCGGGGACCACCAGGACAGGCGCATCACGAACCGTTGATTTTCACAGTTAGATCGGACGGTTGAGATGCGGTTTTGGGAAATGAATGGGGGATCGCGAATTCCGTTCGATCTGTACAGATCAACGGCCGAGGGCACGCCCGATATACATACGTGATAAGTGCCTCCAGTTTTAGCACTCGGTCTGGTGCCCAGGTTACATGGAGAAAAATAACAGAGGGGCTAGGGCCAAAGGAGCTATGCCTTGAATATTTTCAAATATGAATTTCCATCCTTTGATAATGTGTTTTGGAGGCGGGAAATGGCAGCGATAGGTGTAAGAATGGTTTTCCAAGGCTGCAAGGGGGAATTTGAAAGCTCTTATGCCAGATTATGTGTGAAAGTCTTATAGGAAGATGATTATGGTCAATAGGGAGCATTTGAGGCTCCAATTCAGTGAAAAGAGAGTTATCTCAGGGGTTGGACACCTGGAGAGGTTGGGTTGCTCCTGGAGGTCCTGTAGCACCTAAGGGAAGTTAGTAAGGTCTTAATTTGTCAACTCCATTTAGTTAAGGTCATATAGGAGGTTGAATATTATCATAGTGACTCTTAGCTCATTTTTACCCTGGCCCATGTAAACTGGTGAAAGCAGACAAATGTGGGAGGAGGTGTTTCAAAACATAATTATTAAAGGGGTGAAATACTATGGGGAAAATGGATGTACTCTTAACCTTGCAAGGGACTTATTAAAAGAAAATTTTCTTTGGAAAGGAGAAATATGCCAAGCATGGAGGGTGGGTAAGATTAATGGTGAGAGAGCCAGGATCATAAAATTCATCATGCCTAGATTTTGTGATAAATATATCATTCTAAGCAAGAAGCAACTCTTGAGGGGTTCCTGATTTTTTCTAGAATAAGATTTAACTGTAAGACAACAAGAGGAAATGAGGGAGGAAATGGTAAAGGTTAGGGAAGCAAGGGACAAGGGCAAGAGAGCATGGATTTCTAAAGGTAAAGTTGTGATAGCGCGTTTTGGACCTCCTTAAAAAATAGAGGAGTGAGATGGTAACAAAGAAGAGTCAACCAATTATTTAGCAGGAAATCAAGAAGCAAGGTCAGTATGGGCAAGCAGGGACAAAGACTCAACTATAAGTCTTGCATGTCAAAAGAAATAGCAACCAAGTCTTACAAAACTTTCCTTAAGATTAGTTTGTTGGAATTGTAAAGGTTACCCATGGAGGCAAGGACCTGGGTCAGGGCCTATTATGGAATATAGAGACATAATTTGTCTCATAGAAACACATGAGCATCAAGGGTGAAAAACACCTTTGTTTGAATGGTGTTGGAAGAAGGCAGTGTGGAACAAGGCAGCAAGGAATGGAAAAGGACATGGGGGTATCATGGTATTAGTGAGGTAAAAATAAGGTTATTTCATTCAATTAGAAAAAGAAGACTCAAATAAACAATTCATTTGGCTTAAAATATCATTAAATGGAAATCACATTAGAATTGCAACATGCTACTTTGCACCGTAAGTTTCAAAAACTTACCAAAGTAGAGGGATTGACCAAAAATATCCCCTTGCAGCCTTAAAAGAAGATATTGCAACATATTTGCAACTAGGTGAAGTCCTTATAGTGGGTGATTTAAACGCTAGGACTACAAGTGAGCAAGCTAGCATTCTTTGTTGTAAAGAATATTGTGATCCTATCTGGCTTACATAAGAGAGTAATCATTAGGGGAAATAATTTCAGAGGATAATGGCTACAATATCTTTGTTAAATAATTTCTTACTCTATGTGGGGATTTTGACTTAGTCATTTTTAATGGTTTGACTAGATGGGCAAATTTTGGTAATTTCACTTGCAATACTTACAATGGAGAAAGTGTAGTAGATTATGTAATTTTCTCACATGGTTTGGAGGAAGTTCTGATTAGATATCATCTTTGGGACTTAAAATCATATCACAAGCCAATTTATTTAAGTTTCTCTTGGACTAGAAACAAGCAGTTAGGGTCAAAAACTCAATATGTTCAACAAAATATCCCAAAGGGAAGAATTCTTTTGACTCCAAAAAATTGTAACACCTTTAAAATAATGCTAAATAGGATTTTCGAGAAGAATAAAATTCCAATGCATGGCATTGATAGTGATGAATTAACATAATTAATTCGAGATGCACTTTTAGAGTGAAAATGAGGAAAAATTAAGAATCCTACAACAAATTGCTTTCTGATTAGTGCTTGTTTTGATGAGGAAAGAAAAAAGAAAAGGAGAATGTGGAAAGAGTCAAACAAGGATAACATAAAGCTCAAAACTTACAAGCATATATTAATAAAGAAAAAGGTTAATTTCATGGTTTCAAGGAGAGAAGAACTAAGCTTCCGTGGGAAAAATAACCCCAAATCATTTTGGAAGGAGCTCCAATCGAGAAAGATGCAAACTGAAAATAGAACCACAACTTCTAAATGGTTCGACTATGCAAGACAAATTTATGAGTAGAATACCAAGGTTGACCCTCCTCCTTTGGTCAACATTGATATTGAACTCTTCATGGTGCAAGAGGTAGATATGGGTTGTAAAAATATCTAAATAGATTCAGTTGATCTTATAATATACTAAAACAAACTACTGAATCAATTCTACAAATTATGGAAACCAATTTCAATCGCACAATCACATGAACAAGAAAGAGAAAGAATTTCAATCACACAACACAAATATGTATCTGGGGAAAGCCTCAGCTAAAAACCTCGTTATATGTATATTGCATTAAGTCAAGAACATGAAACAATACAAAGTTATTTCCCTTCCCTAGAAATTTGTGCACTATCTCTAACTGTCTCACTCTGATCCTGGAAAGTTTGGTCCAATACTAAACCAATTCCTTTCCTCTGCCTGACCAGCCTTGCTCATGCATTCCTAGGCTAATTGAGCCCCTATTAATTAGGAAATTCCCATCAATATATTGTGCAATACATCCAAGGCGTCCTGATGACCTCATGCATGACATGTACAATTTTCAAATTATACAACTGATAGTTCTCTTCCCTTTAACTCCAATATCAACTGGGCATTCCTTAGAAGTGAGATGCAACAACTATTTATAATGAATTATAAGTTATCTAATTGGTCACTGCATGTGAATTAAATCATATTTAATTCACTGGACATATCACTAGCTCATCTCTTAGTTAGAACTAGTTAAACTGATTTTAATTAAAATAATTGAGTTAACTAATTACAACTCAAAATAAACTGCAATTGGACCCCCTAAACCTTAGGGAGAACTCTACATGACTCTAGTTTGACCCTCAACTTGAATTGACTGAGCTAACTAAGTATTATTGACTCATTTAACTCATAGAAGCCATCGTGTGTTGTGGAATTACAATTTACTTCTAGTTTAATTAAGGGAGAATTAAACTAGAAGCCTCCTAGGTGCCATTTTCAATATTTCTTGTTGGCATTTTCAACACTCCTTCTCAACAAGAAAGTAATTCAACTCTATCCTGATCTTGTACCTTTGGAATGTTTTTCATGCAACAATTATCTCTAGTGTTGTTGCTATTGCAATTTTGGAAACTGAAAAGCAACCAAAATGAATCAAATTTATGCATATGTCTCCAGAGTCTCTGACTGCTATTAGCTATTGCACTATCTACTGAAAACTATACGTTGCTACTAAATCTGCATTTGTGCCATCTGGATTTCTACAAACTCTGCTATGTGCTCCAGTATTTGACTGCTGCTAATATTTACATCTGTCACTCTGGCATCTTACTGCATCAACCATTATTGATCCAACCTACTACTTTGTACTGTGGTTCCCCCGTAGGTAGGTACTGATCCATGAGACAAGACATCTCAATGGACCCTGCCCAAATTTTTGCACTCTTGGGACTATGACTTCACATCGCCCCACCTCTCACCTAGAGGTATGGTTGCATGTGCTCCCTTTGCCCACTTGGCTCGAAATTTCCCCCTACTGGAGGTCTCTGCTTCAATGGATGCCTCCACTCGGTCTCCTTTCTACTTCTATAATTATGGCTGCTCCAAAAATTTTTGAGGCTACATGTTGATAATTAATTCTTGCTCCCTCTCAACCACCAAATCTCTAACCTTTTCCTTGTTCCTCAAGGATTTGCATGCATCTTTTACCTCAAGAGAATACAGGTTATTGACTCGTGCACTGATCTATTTCACATGTCCCGTGGCGATGTGTCTAAGGAAAACCTTTCCTTTCTAAATATCACATCGTAGCCACAGTCTTTCAATACCACTATGGAAACAAGTTTCTTCTTTAGTACCTGAACAAACAAAACATCATTTGGTATGAGAGGGGAGCTAGACTTCCTCTAAAAGGTAACTGTACCTATGTTGGTGGCGTTATACCTCCCGTCATCTCCAAACTCTATGTTTTTTTTGAGGCATTTCTCCTCCAACTCACTAAAGAGATCTCTATTCCCCTTCAAATGGAATGAGGCACCGTTGTCAAGATACCACATGCATCCCATTACAGTGCTAGCCATGCATCCAATTAGAGTAAAATCAAGCTTGAACTGTGAGGCTAGAGCTTCACCTGCTACTGCAACTGCAAGATCCTTCTTTCTTGCCTTATATGTACATTTCGTGGCATATTTCTCGTACTCGTGATAGTGTAAACACTTGATCTTGGACAAGTCTCTCTTTCCCTCTTCGCCTTGGGACTTATTTCCCTTGGATTTCTTGCCTTTTCCAACTAATGCAAAATATTCTTCTTTTTCTTTGGAAGAGGTCCCGTCTCTTGTGTTCCACCTTATCTCTTCTTGTACAAAGTCGGAACACAATCACTCCCACTCTAGTAGATTCTCCCTCCCATTCAACGAGTCCTGATAGCTATGCCAACTCTTGGGAAGGCCTAGAAGTGGTAGGCTCACCAAATCATCCTGGGAATTGTCACACCAACACTTCCAAGCTCATTTCAACATTGAGTGAACTTCGTCAAGTATTTTGGGATCATGTTGCCCTTCTCCATCTTGATCTTTTTGTGCTTGTCCTTCAGCGCCAACTTCCTGTGGTCGCTGATATTCTAAAATAGATATGTTAAGGCGTTCCACATAACATATGGAGTTTCCTTTCCATGGAGGTTCGAGACAATAAGATCTCGAACTCATTCTAACCTAATCATTCTCGCATTTGCTACATTCTTCTTCCAAGCATCAAGAAGTTGATCATATGTTGTTGGCTCGAAATATCAATATCTATGAATTACTTCAATAAATTTTCCTCCAACACTGCCTCCATCCTATTCTTCCATGCTATAATTTGAATTACTCTCAAGGGCATATTTGAGTCTCAATCCACAGAAAGACATCTTGATATGTTGTTAGTCCTAAAGAATAAATCTACAAATTAGATTCACCTGTTCAAAACAAACTCTAGTTCTTCTCTTGTATAGTGATTCCTGCTCTGATACCATGTATAAAACCCACATAGATTCAACTGATCGTGTAATATGGTAAAAAAAAAAACTGAATCTATTCTACAATATGCGAAAACCAATTTCGATCTCACAATCACATGAATAAGAAAGAGAAAGAATTTCAATCGTACAACACAAATATGTATCTAGGGAAAGCCTCAGCTAACAAACTTGTTATCTGTTTGTTGCATTAATTCAAGAAAATGAAACAATACAATGTTATTTCCCTTCCTGAGAAACCTCTAGACTCTATCTGTCTATCTCACTCTGATCTTGGGAAGTTTGGTCCAATATAACCAATTCCTTTCCTCTGCCTAAACATCCTTGCTCACACATTCCTAGGATAATTGAGCCCCTATTAATTAGGAAATTCCCATCAATAGATTTCACAATACATCCAAGGCGTCCTGATGATCTCATGCATGACCCGTACAATTTTCTAATTATACAATTGATAGTTCTCTTCCCTTTAACTCCAATCTCAACTGGGCCTTCCTTAGAACTAACATGCAACAAAAATTTATATCGAATTATCAGTTATCTGATTGATCACTGCATTCGAATCAAATCATATTTAATTCACTGGACCTATCACTAGCTCATCTCTTAGTTAGAACTAGTAAAACTGATTTTAACTCAAATAATTGAGTTAACTAATTACAACTCAAAATAAACAACAATTGGACCCCCTAAAACTTAGGGAGAACTCTACATGCCTCCAGTTTGACCCTCAACTCGAATTGACTGTTCTAACTAAGTCTTCTTGACTCAGTTAAATCGTACAAGTTGTCATGTGATGTGGAATTACAATTTACTTCTAATTTAATTATGGTAAAATTAAACTAGAAGCCTTTTGGGTGCCATTTTCAATATTTCTTGTTGCCATTTTCAACATGGGTATCAAGAAGTTGGGTGTTGCAAAAGCAAAAGAATTAGCTGAACTCCAAGCAGAGTATCTAAAGTGGGGCTTAAAAATTCTTACACCTCACATTATAAAAATTTTCAACAATATCATACAACAAGGGTTCCCCACAGATTGGACAACTAGTCTAGAAATACCTTTTTTCAAGAGTGGTGACGTCAATAATCCCTCCAATTATAGGACCATAATGATAAACCCCTTGTTTGCAAAGCTATTTGGAAGCATGTTAGAAGATAAAATCAACAAGTGGGCTGAAGAAAGAGATAAATGTGCTAAAGGGAAAGCAGGTTTTAGACCTAAATATTCCACAGTTGATCATGGTATAACTTTTAAGGAACATCATTGAAAAAGCATGGGAGAAAAAGGAAGAAGCCTTTTGTTGCTTTGTTGATTTCAGAAAATCCTTTGACATGGTTCCTAAGTATAAGTTGTGGCACAAAATGGAGGAACCTGGGGTTCATAGGCATTTCAGAGCAGTTGTGCATAGGCTGTATGAAGAGGTGAAAGTCAAAATTAGAACTTTAGCAAGCATCTCTAAAAGTTTTAGAAGTGGTATCGGGGTCAAGCAAGGTTTCCCATTGTCTCTTACCCTTTTTGGTTTATATATCGACAAGCTCGAAGAGTGGCTGAATTCGCAAGGGGGTGACAGTATCCATTTGGGCAAGTTTTTTATAAGGATTATTTTGTATGAATATGACCTTATTTTGATTGCTAAATATGCTCTTCGTTTGCAAGAGCACTTAATTTCCCTAGAGCATTTTTGTGGAAGGGTGGGGATGCAAGTCAATCTTAGCAAAACAAAAGTAGTGGTTTTTCTAACAAAATAAAACATAACCAACATACGTTCTACTTTGAAGGAAACACTCTGGAAGAAGTTTCAGATTACAAATACCTCGAAATAGACTTCAACAGAAATCTAAGTTAGGACGATACAGAAATAAAATAACTTTGGGAGGTTGGAAATAATTTTATTCTTTTCAAAATAGGTGTAGAGAGGAAAAGTTATGGGACTGAAAAAGCACTCAAACTCTTTTTTGGATTTTAGTGATTCCGATGATTCTCTACGGTAACTGTGAATTTTAGGCTAGTAGTACATCCGACATGCAGTGGAAACAAATTGAAAAAATTTAGAAACGCTTGATTACAAACAAATTCAAAATTAAAAGTGCAGTTCCTTATGCTATCTTGTTCAGCGAAACAGGGGCTTCTCCTATTGAAGCAATTGTTATGGTGTGAGTCAGAAGGTATTTACAAAAAAAAGAGCAAATGGAAGAGGGAAAATGGACTAAGGTTTTCTTTAATGACATATTACGCAAAATAAAGAAGACTTGAATGTGGAAAAATACCAAATGGTTTAGTAAATGGGGTATTTACTTAAAAATGTGTCCCACAAACAATAAAAATATAAAATCTTTTGTTATGGATAAGTTCCACAAGCAGATTTGCGATAAGGAGCTAAGGAGAAAGAAAAAGTATTATATTGAAGAGTTTAATCCCACTCATAATCATCAACAAAAAATTTACATAGGGGCCAATATTTCTTGGAGAGCCAAAATTCATATTGCTTAGTTAATTACTAATTCGCATCAACTTCGTTGTGAAACAGGGCACTGGAAAAGGAAAAAAGAAGCGTGGGAAGAAAAAGTATGTATTTTTTTCTCCTCCGTAAAACTGGAAACATAAAAGCATTCCATTTTAGAATGTGAGGCCTTAAAAAATATTAAGGGAAGTTATGCAGATATTCTGGTAGCTAGCTCTTGGGATAAGCTACTTAGCGAGGGGTTTGTTGAGAAACTAGGAGCGTTTATTGTGAGTCTCCATAGGAAAAGGGTTGGATATAAGAATCAGATGGAGAGGCAATATGTCCCATAGGCTATGTTTTGCCTCATAGACGTTAAAATAATTTCTTTCTTCTTTCTAAAGGAGATTGCAATTATGCCTTTTGATTTAGGTTTATATTTCTTCCTACTCCGCTTTCGTGTAGACGTCTTCGCATAAATATTCAAAAATCTCTCTAATGTTTTTGTGTCACTTTAGCTCGATCACACAATTTTTTTGTGCACTTAACCGAGATTCTTTCAATTATTTTAACTACATTTATTAGGTTTCAAGGGTTTCAACTAGCGACAATGAGGGAGTGCATTTTGATCCATATTGGCTAGGCCATTATTCATGTCGGCAATGTCTAATTGGGAGCTTTATTGTCTCGACCACGACATCCAACCTGATGGACAAATACCGAGCGACAAGACCGTTGGAGGTGGAGATGATGCATTCAACACATTTTTCAGTGAGATGGGTGTTGGTAAGAATGTTCCCCATGCTGTGTTTCTGGATCTAGAGCCAACTGTCATCGATTAAGTTTGAACCTACACATGTCGACATTTTTTTCATCAATAGTAGCTAATTAGTGACAAAGAATATGTTGTCGTTTGTATGATTCCCAATTCAACCAATGTAGTATAGGTCTTATCTCGTATTGATCATAAGTTCGATCTCATGCGTGCCTTCATCGACTGGTACGTGGGTAAGGGTGTGGAGGAAGGAGAGTTCTCGGAGGCCCTACATGGGTTGATTTTGAGGAATGTAACCAATACTCATTGGTTTTATCTACGTTGTATTGGTTTTATCAAATCCTCTTCTCTAGATATTTACATTCAAAAGGTTTTAATCCCCCTCTACCCCCCAGAATCTATGGTTTACCCAAAATCCATAAAAAATATATTCCCTTGAGACTCATTGTTACCGCCATAGGTGATCTAGTGAATAAATTTTATGCTCAAAATTCAAAGTTGTCAGAATGGTTCAGAACCTGAATGAACGTGTAGATCTCATTGTTTTGAATCTGGCGCAACTCGTTTCGTGAAAAACCGACATCGTATGCTCCTACAATCGATTTCTGTTTGTTTTTGGAAACATATAAAAAATATATTTTCTTTTTGTACAATCAGCAGTCTGTACTGTTGACTAGACTCTGACATGGCATGGTGACTGTGTTTAAGGGTCCAATATTTGTTCAACATGTGGTAGTTTTCTATTGGCTGTGAAATGGCAAGATTTCATTGGTTTATGGTTGGTTTTAAGTGGACCAACTAGGAGGGACCATGTGGACCAACTAGAGGCTACCACGTGGCCTCCTAATGGCTACCAAAATATTGGTAAGGCTGAAAAACAGCCTCAAGAATCAAACACATGACCTTCAACAACAAAACATAGCCTCTAACTCTCTCTGTTATCCATTAGTTCTTACCCCTATAGTCGTTAATTGGTATATAAAGTGTATTGATTAATCCATCGGGGGTTGGGACCGAGGTTAATCCCCAACCCTAGTCTGCAGACCAGGGTTAGGGGCTAACACCAGACCATAATATATATCTCAAAGTTTTAATACCATTTTTTTTCATGACATTTCACGACAGAGATTTCAAACCAGAAACCCACTTAAACCTAAAGGTTTATGGCATGTATTAACCGGCGATAAAGCAGAATGTTAACGGTTTGACAGGCCAGTGTTCACATGGCACAATTGCCAATAGTTTTATGCCACCGCTGGAGTATTACCAAGAGGGTAGTGTAAATTTCTGAGGGCAGGGTTCCGCTAACCCAACCCATCTTCTACCATAGGTCACCACGGTTAGAACCTAGGTCCAAGCCTAACGGGAAAATTCATTCCCACACGAAATCAACAATTCTCATTTTGAGACATGGCGAAAATTTGGTCGGATATGGGGCCTCACCGGCGTGATTAAGAAGGCGGAATTTTTCCTCCTTGCTGGTGGGAATCCCAATGGCGTCGAGCCAAAATTTCGCTCCAAATGGCCATATATCACATAATTTGTCACCTAGGACTGGAAAAAGGGGAAATTGTAGGAAAAATAGCAAGAAAACTTTGGAGGAGGATATGTTTTGCAATTTTGGCATTTTTGGGAGCAGAAAGAGGCTAGACGGGGGTGTTTTACAACTTTGAAGCCATTGGAGCTATCATTGAAGCCATTTGAGCATAATGAATGAGGCCCGACCATTGGAAGCTGGACCAGGAGATGTAGCCCAGGAGGGGTGAACTCCTTCATCTTTTTTTGTTTTGTGTTTTCTATTATGGTGATGTTTTCTCATGTTTTATGCAAAAATTGAACGTTTGATTCATGTTTATGTGTTTAAGAATTTGACATAAGAGTCTTAAAACCATAATTAATCAGTTAAAAAAATTAACATAATCCTCAAGCAATTTCATATACAGATCAAATTGGTATCAGAGCTTAGGAATCTTTGTTGTTGTGAGGGTTTAAATGTTTGCAAGTGGTTCTGATGCTTACAATGTTGAAGCTCAAGAGAGGAGAAATAAAGCTTGTGGTTTCAAGTCCTTAAGTGAGGTAAAGGACAAGGAGATTAATTTTGCTACAATCTCCACCACAAATTCCACCTCAAGTTGTACCTAAAGCTTTAGCAAGTATGTCACATGAAGGAGAGCCTGACAATATTTTAGAGGATGAAGGATTTCAGAAAATAATTCTTTGATATGACACAAATGGTAAAAGTTCTCTATGAGGCGAGAAACACAAGGTTGCAAGGTGAGAGCTCCAATCCTCCAATACGAGATAAGTCTCCAAAAGGAGATGAAGGATATGGGACAAGATTCCAAAAGGTAATGGAGGGAATGGTTACAAACCACCTTTGACACCACCATCCTATTCACCTCCATCCTCACCACCATCTTCACCATCATCTTCTTCCACAACAAGCTCTTCACAAACACCTCCACATTCTCCAAATGGACATGCTAAAACTCTATTGTTGAAACTTGACATAAAATTTGAATTGTCTATGTATAATGGAGAGGTAAATGCTAAGAGATTATATAATTGGGTTCGCTAGCTTGAAGTGTATTGTAGGATACAAAGGATCAAGGATGATGACACAAATATTCAGCTTACTTCATTAAGGTTGGAAGGTGCGGCTCTTATTTGGTGGGAAGCCAAAACTCAAGAGGACATGAAGAAATATGGTAAGGTATTAACCTCTTGGAATTAATTTATTGCTGCAATAAGAAGAAAATTCTATCCATTAGCATACATGCAAAAATATATCATGGATTGGAAAAACTTTAGGCAAATAAAGGGTCAAAGTGTGTAAAGCTATACTCAAGAGTTTAGAAGAAGGGCACTAATATTGGGTGTAGATTTTTCATCTCAAGATACTTTTCTGAAATACATTAGAGGTTTGCATATCTATTTGAGACATACCATTCTCATGTTTAACCCTACAAGTTTAGATGAGTTTTGTGTATAGGAAACACATCTAGAAGTAAGAGGGTAAAATTTCCCACAAGAGGGAAACAAAAATCCATTCAAAGGCGGAGACAAGGGAAAGGGTAAGTTCAAAGAAAAAGGGAAGAAGAATGCTTCCATCAAGAAATAGGGAGAAAAAATAATATGCAAGCATTGTTGAAAGGATGTCCATGATGAAGAACACTATTGGAAACTTCATCCGGAGATGAGACCCAAAAATTTTAACAACAAAGGGAAGCAAAAGACAACTGCAACTACACAACATGATTTAGGATCTAAGTCAGGAGATGAAACAAAGAACACAACTATGGTACTGAAAGGTAAGGAATCCATTACTAGTACTAGTTCTTCAAATAGTCACAATGAAACTCCAAATGAAAGAGAGAGGATATGACTTTTCCATATTAGAGTCATCTCAAAACATAACAAGATAGACACATTGTTTGATAATGGTTCACAAAAAAAAACTTAATTCAGAGGACATTGTCAAAAAGTTGAATTTGGAAACCATTCCACATCATAAACCATATCCTTTAGGTTGGGTGAGTGCAATGAAAAATTGCAAGTAACTATAAAATGCAAACTTCATTGATGAGGTAGAGCTTGATGTAGTGCCATTAGACATATGTGGTATTGTTTTGGGAAGCCCTTATCTTTATGAAAGGAAAGCTAAATTTTATTTCCATGAACACAAGTATCACTTGTTCAAAGATGGTATTAAGTATATTGTTAGAACACATCGCAAGAAACTAAACCTTTCACTTGTGATTGTTGGACAAATGAAGAGACTTGTTAACTCTAGCAAGAAATTTGTGCTTCTAATGATCAAACCCAAGATTGATGTTGATAATGAAACTTTTCAAGGTCTTGATTCAAAGTTGAAATCTGATTTGGTTGAGGTTGTTAACCAGTATGATGAGATGTTTCAAGAGCCTAAAGGATTGCCTCCCAAAAGAGGAATCCAACATGAAATCCAATTGCAGTAAGATTTTCCTCTTCATAACATTGGCATGTACAGGATTTCAGTGATGGAAAATGTATAGATTAAAAAAAAAAAAAAAAAAAAACAAAACAAAAAAAAACAAAAACAAAAACAAAAACAAAAAAACAAAACCAAAAAAAAAACAAAACAAAACAAAACAAAAAAACAAAAAAACAAAAAACAAAGAGTTGCTTGACAAGGGGATCATCTGACCAAGTACTTCACCATGCATTTCACCTATTATTTTGGTGCGAAATAAAGATGGAACGTGGCGCGTGTGTGTGGAATTCCATGCATTTAACAAGATTACAGTAAATAATTGTTACTCACTTCCTAGAATTGATGATTTACTTGATCAATTGAAAGATGTTGTGTACTTAACTAAGATGGAATTTAGGAGTGGCTATCATCAAATCAGAATCATTGAAGGAGACATATGGAAGACAACATTCAAAACAAATCAAGGTTTGTTTGAATGGTTGATTATGCCATTTGGGCTTTGTAATGATCTTGCTACTTTCATGTGTGTGATGAACGTATTGCGGCCTTTTCTAGATGAATTTGTAATAGTCTATTTATATGACATATTAATTTTTAACAAGTCCTATGAAGAACATGTCATGAATTTCAAGAAAGTATTAGATTTCTTGAAGAAATAACAATTGTTTTTAAATATGTCAAAATGTGAATTTGGAAAAACTTCTTTAGTCTACTTGGGTCATATTGTTGGAGGAGGAAAGTTGAAAACAGATCCCTCCAAGGTTGATGTCATTATGAATTGGCCAAGGCCCACAACGGTAACAGAGTTTAGAATTTTTTTGGGAGAAACCAAATATTGGAGGAATTTTATAGCTAACTTTTCTTCTATCGCAGCTCCATTGCATGCATTGAAAACTGTGAAGTGGGTTTTTAAGTGGGCAGGTAAACAACAAAAAGCATGTGATGCATTGAAAGAAAAGATCAGTTTGTCTCATGTACTTTCACTTCCTGACTTGAGATAGTCATTTGAGATACATAATGATGCAAGTGGCTATGCCATGGCGCAATCTTAATGCAACATGGTAATCCCATCTGTTTTCATTCAAACTTTTAAGGGTGCAGTGATTAACTATTCTACGTATGACAAGGAATTGTATTCATTGGTGAAAAGTGTGAAAAAGTGGAAACACTACTTAATGGGTAAGGAAACAATCATTCACACGGAATATCAACCATTGTAATACTTGCAATCATAAACAAAGATGCAGCAAGCAAGGCACTTTCAATGGATGGGATTTCTTCAACAATTCTACTTGGTGATAAGGTATAAGAAAGGTATCTATAACAATGTTGTTGATATGTTTTCTAGATCAATTTGTTAGTGCATCCATTGTTCTTAAGCATAATTCTATAATGCATGAGAGCTATGTTGAACAATATGCTTTAGATAGTGATTTCAAATATGTATATGTGACTTTGTGTCAAGGTAACCAAGTAGAGGAATTGGATTATCATGTGCACAATAACTTGTTGAACCATTTTGGCAAGCTTTGTATTCCACAGGGGGGGAGAGTCAACATCATAATGGAAGCACATACTTATCTTATTGCTAGTCATTTTGGTGTAGGTAAGACGGTGGCACAATTACAGAGGTATTTTTATTGGCCTCGTATGCTTGAAAGTGTGTCACGATTTGTAAGAGGATGTTCATTATGTGCTTTCAGTAAGCCTAGCAATAGAAAGTTAGGAATGTATACACCACTTCTTATACCTTCTCGTCCATGGGAGAGTATTTCTATGGACTTTGTAGGAGGTCTACCTATGTCTAGGAGAGGTCATGATTATCTTTACGTAGTTGTGGATAGGTTTAACAATATTTGTATTTTGATGCCCTGTAAAAAGCAAGTTACAACTAAATAAATCACTCAGTTATTCCTTTAGAATGTATCGGTACATTTTGGGTTTCCCACATGCATTGTTAGTGATCCAGATTCTCGCTTTGTCAGGAAATTTTGGTCAAGCTTGTGGGGACTCATGGACACTAAATTAAAAAAGAGTACAACATTTCATCCAGAAACATACGACCAAACATAGGTGGTGAACATAACGGTGATACATTGTCTTCGTGGGTATTGCAACAAGCATCATAAGTTGTGGGATGGACATTTGCACTATATTCAACATGCTTACAATTGGGCCAAGCATTCTTCGACTCAAACATTGTGATTTGAGGCATGCTTGGAATACTTGCCCAAATCTCCTTTAGATTTTCTCTTTGGGGAAGATATTTCTATTGATGGTCATAGTGACATAGACAAAGCTAAAAGATTCATTGAACAAGTCCAATTGGTACATCAAATAGTTCAAGAACAATTGGAGAAGAGTCAAGTCAAATACAAGACAAGACATGATAAGCATAATGTAGATCACAATTTCCAAGTCGGTGATGAAGTTTGGCTTCACATTACCAAAGAGAGACTCCAAGGAGAAGGTAAAAATCCGAAAACAATTTGATATGGTCCATTCAAAATTCTGGAAAAGATTGGTAATAATGCCTTTAGGCTGGATTTTCCTTCATATATGGAAATTTATATAGTTGTTAATTTTGATAATTTAATATTGTATGAGCCTCCTTTGATTGAAGATCAAGGAGAGAATGTTTAGATTCCTTCAATTGAATATTTCTCTCCTGAATATCTCGAAGAATTACAGCAAGACACTATACTTGACATAAAAACAAGGACTTCAAAACGAGGGAACATGGAGTACCTTCATGTGGGGCTCAAGGGAACAAATCCAAGCAAAGAAAAATGCATTGAGGTCAAAAGGGTGAGGGAACTATACCCTCATATATTTGTTAACTAAAAGTGATATTTTGGGGTCCAAAAACTTCCAGTAGGGAGGAATGATTTGGTGGATCAACTTTATGCTCAAAATTCAAAAATTTTGGAATGGTTTGGAACCTGAACGACCACATAGATATCATCATTTTGAATCTGGTGCAACTCGTTTTGCAAAAAATTGACTTCGTATGCTCTTGCAATCGAGTTCTATTCATTTTTGGAAACAACAAAAAAAATGTTTTTTTGGTTGTACAAGGTTGCACAGTCATCAATCTGTACTGCTGACTGGATAGTGACATGGCATGGTGACTGTAATTAAGGGTCCAATATCTATTCGACATGTGGTAGTTTTCTATTGGCTATAAAATGGCGATATTTCATTGGTTTATGGTTGGTTTGAAGTGGACCAACTAGAGGCTTCCACATGGCCTCCTGGTGACCACCAAAATTTTGGTAAGGCTGAACATCAGCCACGGGTATTGAACACACAACCTCCAAAAACACAACATAGCCTCTAACTATCTCTGTTATCCATTAGTTCTTACCCCTATAGTCATTAACGGGTATATAAATTTTATTTATTAATTCATCGGGGGTTGGGACTAGGGTTAACCCCCAACCCCGATCTGCATACCAGGGCTAGGGGCTAACCCTGACCCACAATATATATCAAATTTTTAATACCAAATTTTTTGCACGACATGTCACGACGGAGATTTCAAACCAAAAACCCACTAAAACCTAATTTTTTATGGCATGTATTAACTAACGGTCAAGTGGAATGTTAACGGTTTGGAGGGCCAGCGTTCAAATGGCGCAGTTGCCAACAGTTTCATGCCACCACTGGAGTATGACCAGGAGAGTAGTGGAACCTATCGGTGGCAGGGTTACACTAACCTAACATTTCTTCTACCACAGGTCGCCGTAGTCAGAACCCAGGTCTAAGCCCAACGGGAAAATTTGTTCACACACGAAATCAACAGCGATCATTTCGTGACGTGGCGAAAATCTGGTCAGGTACAAGGCCTCACCAGCGCGATTAAGGAGGCGAAAATTTACCTCCTTGCCGATGGGAATCCTGTTGGCGTCGGGCCAAAATGTCTCTCCATGTGGCTGGATATCGCGCAATTTGTTGCCTAGGACCGGAAAAAGGGGAAATTGCAAGACGAATAGCTGGAAAACTTTGGTGGAGGATATCTTTTGTATTTTTTGGCCTTTTTGGGAGCATAAAGAGGCTAGACGGGGGTTTTTGACAATTCTGAAGCCATTGGAGCTATCATTGAAGCCATTTGAGAATTTTAACTTAATTTAAACACCACTTTTTTATCATAATGAAAGAGACTCTACCATTAGAAGTTGGACCAGGAGATGTAGCCCAGGAGGGGTGAATTCCTTCATCATTTTTTGTTTTGTGTTTGCTGTTATGGTGATGTTGTCTCATGTTTTCTGCAAAAACTGAACTTTTAATTCATGTTTATTTGTTTAAGAATTTGGCATAAGAGGCTTAAATCCATAGTTAATCACTTGAAAAATTTAACATAATCCTCAAGCAATTTCATATACAAATCAATAGGTTCCCCCACTTATGCGCTATCTCATTATCTTTATTAGAAGCTCTGACGCTTCTCTAGTTAGTCCTCGTCATTTATCAAAGATTCCACGAATTTCATTAATAAAACCAAACACCTTCAGCTTGATGAACATGATATCTTTTTCAGTTTTGATGTTGTCTCCCTCTTTACCAAAATGCTCGCCCATGAAGCCATTGATATCAATTCTAACCTTGTTGACTCTGAAACCATTAACCTTATAAAATTTTTCCTTTCCTCACCTTCTTTTCTTATAAAGGTGTTTTCTATCAACAAACCGAGGGAATTGTTATGGTTCACCCCTCTCCCCGATGGTTTCCAACATTTTTATGGAATTGTTCCTTGTACAACTTTAATTTAAAACCTAAAATTTGGAAATGATTCATGGAAGATAACTTTGTTGTATGGCCTCATGGAATCCCTACTTTACATTCCTTTCTGGACCAACTTAACCACATCTCACCCCATATCCAGTTCACCATGGAAATGGAAGTTGACAACTCACTTCCATTTCTTGGCGTCCTCATCTTCAAGTGTCCTAATGGCTCCCTCTCCTTTTAGGTCTAATGGAAAATGACTCATACCAATAGATACATTCATGCCCATTCTCGTCACCAACCCGCTTAGAAATTTTTCGTTCTTAAGACTTTAGTGACTCGCACCATTAGGATTTTTGATCCCCAACACTTGGACAAAAAACACCTTCTTCTTACCAAATCCCTCCAATGCAATGGTTATTCCTCCTCCCAAATTAAGAAAGCTTTCCACTCTTCCCTCCATCCCAAACCCAAAGTTAATCCTTCATCTCCCCCCCTAACCAAAGTAACCCTTCCTTATATCCAAGGTGTTAGTGACCATATTTCCATAATCTTGTGAAAGAAAAACATCAAAACCTCCTTCAAACCCCAAACCACCCTTCCAATACTCTTTAGGTCTGCCAAAGACAAATTTGATCCCATGCTTGGCCATGATGTCTATGATATTCCTTGCTCCTGTGGAAAGTCTTACATAGGCCAAACAAGTAGCTCATTTAAGGCTTGTATCAAGGAGCACATGGTTGATAACACCCATAATCGGATCTAAAAATTAGTGATTGTTGAGCACTATCACAATACTAAGAATATCATTTGCTTTGATAAAGTGAAAAACTTTGCCTCCGCTCCCTTCCACGCCACCTGTCTAATCAGGGAAGCCCTCGAAATTGAAAAGATCCCTAACAATTTTAATCGAGAGGATGGTTTTAAGCTTACTCAATCTTGGTCTCCCACCATCTAATGTCTTTCTCGTGAGCATTCCTTTCAATCTACCCACCCCTAAGTTATTTTGTGGCTCCCTTTCCCACTTCCCTTTCTACTTTTTCCCCTTTCTTCCAAGCCATTACCTCCGCCCTCTCTCCCCCTCCTTTCTTTACTTTTTATCTTAATATTTTTAATAGTAGCAATATTTCTTTAATAACAATGTTTCTTTAGTTCTTATTTATTATTATTATAGTTAATTTTATTTTTAATTTTTAATTTTTTTTCATATATATATATATATATATTCTTGATAGATAAAATAAATAAATTAAATAAACAAATATTGATGATGATGGTGGTGGTGGTGGTGGTGGTTACTCTCTGTTGAGACCAATGCAGTCTATCGAACCTTAAGAAAAGAGAAAGAATCTAAGTTTGATTCTTCAAAATCTTGTTTCTATGGTCAAAGAGAAGGGAAATAAGTGTTCCAAGATCGCTATAGGTGGGTTGGCTTAATAGGTCAGGAATACTGGAAGTGTGGCAGATGGCAGGGAATTGAGAGCGAATGTGAGTAAGACTAGGGCAGTCTAAAAGGAAGTGCTTTTCATCTTCCACCTGCTTAGAGTCACAAATCTGAAAGATCCTATCATTCCAAGGGGTCTTGGCAATAGACCACCGCCTGATCTCACTCTGAAGCTCATGGGAATTAGTTCTTATCTTAGCGATTTTCATTTTTTCTTATTGTTGGACAACATAGAGAGATAATTTTGAGTATCAAGGGTGGGGTTGATCACTTCCTTATATTATCTTAGCTTCCTTTTACCCTACAGCTCCTGATCCTCCCACAACTTGTCTTTAAACTTGGAGGTAATAGTATCTTTTATATTATCTTTGCTTTCCATACTGAGATCCTCCTTAATTCCCCAATGGTTGAGCCAGGACTGGGAATCCTTATGCCACCTGCACTTGAGGCAAAGGTGAGGGTTTTGACTACAGTTAGAAGCAATTTTAGGGAGCCTTTTTTATTCCATGTTTTAAAGCTTCTTCTTATACATCAGATATCTAAACATAGTAGTACTTCAATGGGGGATAAACCAGATTCAATCAAGAGGATAAGATAGGGAGTATTACCCTTGATCTTAAGGTTGTAGGCTATGAATTGATTTTGAATCATCTCAATCTTCTTCCATGACTCTCTGGATATACTACAACCCCAAACTTCACATTTGTATAAGATAACAGGGGTGAAAAGGGTCTCAAAGAGGAACCTCTTTTTACTCCAAATTTAAAGATCGGTCGACTTACAATTGTTTTCAAGCTCATAATAAGATTTCCAACCCCCAATAATCATTTTTATCAATGTTATAATTCTAGTTGAGATGATGAGGGAAGTCAATACCCAAATACTTATAAGAAGAAACCTGCTCTAAGTACTGGTTATTATACATGAAAATACAATGGGAGATATTTTTGGATTTAATGATCATGACTTTAGTCTTATCAGTATTAACTGTCATACCCATCTTGGATCAGTATTCATGAAGAATCTAGAGCTACTTGTCAAGGTCATCATGGCTTTTTGCGAGAAGAACGATATCATCGGCATAGAGGAGAAGAGTAATGAGAACACCAACAAGCTCGGTGCCCTTGCACCCCGCAGATTCTAGACACTCCTCTAGCTTATCGATGTATATGCCAAAAAGGGTAGGGGATAGGGGACACCCTTACTTAACTCCAATATTTCTCTTAATGTCTTTAAACCACCCCTAATTGGTCTTAAGATTGGCAGTGACTGTCTCATAGAGACGGATCACATCAATCCTTAGCTCAGGAGGGACCATGATCTCTTTAATTCTCTCCCAAAGTTTATCTCAAGGAACAGTGTCGAAAGCTTTTCTAAAGTCCACAAAGAAACATAAGAGATCAACTTTACTATTGCGACATTCCTCCACAATGATTCTAAGAGTGATTAGATGGTCAATAGTCGAGTGATGTCTCCTAAAACCAACTTGTCCTTTAGCTCTTTAAGGCTAAGCTTCTTAGTCAAAGGCTGAGCTTCTTCTCCAAAATGAGCCCATAAAGCTTGGCCAAGATATCGCTAACCATAATGGTCTTATAGGTAGATGGGACTCTCTTGTCCCCATTTTTAAATATAGGTACAATAAGGCTTTGCATACAAAGCCGAGGGAAGCCATATGTTATAGCCAAATTGAGAAGCGTGTTAGGATAGATCTTCCCATTTTAAGGATCTCAGCGTGGTATCCTTCAATATCTTTAGCTTTCCCATTAACGAGCTTATTAATACCAGACTCAATGTCATCAAGAGAGAATAGATCCTCCTTAATTGGAGTGATTAAGGTGGTTCCCATAGTGTCCGGAGAGTCATACAACTTCTTAAGATAGTTGTCCCATTTTTCTAAGGGGATAGAATGATTATCTTTGGTTTTACGGACAAGAACATTCCGCCAAAAAAAATTGGCCGCGACTTTAGAAAGGTGGAGAAGATAATCTTGTTTTTTTATTAATATATGATCTTTTCTTCCTCTTGATGATATTTTTGTATATATTGATATTCTGCAGCTTAATGATTTCATTAGGAGTGTCTCTAATTAATTAATTCATTTTTAAATATAAAAATAAATAAATAAATAATAATAATAAATTATACACAACTATTAACTAATTTGTTTTTAAACTAATTGAATTTCTTATTTTCCTTATGTTAGTCAAACTAGCCATTATTTACAACGGCTAGTTGGAGCGTCCTTTTATCTATTTAAATGGGTTCGTAGATTAGATTTCTCATCTTGTCCCGATGATGAACCACACTCGCTGGTTCGAAACGCATCAACAAAATATACTTAAATGTAATTATCACTAAAAAAACTTTATATACATTTTATAAATCACAAAAGCAAAATTCCTAATAACTTTGATTGATTTTATATTAATAATTGAATGGTTAAAATTATTGAGACCCTTGTAATAATTATACTTACTGATAATTATAATAATAATTATCCTTATAAAATTAATCTTATTATTTGATAATAATAATAGTTAAAAACTTTTCATCTTAATTAATTATTTAATAATTATTATTAATAATTGGTCCTATTAATTATTAATTATTTTATAATTTAATAATGTAATAGTTTATCAATTATTAATAAATCAATTTTAATAGTTATAAGCCATATTAATAATTATTTTTTTATTTTTATTTTAAAATTTAATTAATATTAATTAGTCTTACTAGATCTTAATACTCCAACTTTTAATATAAATTAATATTTAATAGTTTCTGGTTAATTATTCTTTATTTTATATACCAAATTTTAGTTTTAATTATAGTCTTATTTTAATAGTCAAAATTAATAATAATAATAATAAATAAAAATTAAACATCATTGTTCTTTAAAAACAATTAGTTTCTTTTTCTCTTTATATTTGTTCTTGTTTTATATATATTTTTATGATGAGTAAAATATTCACTCGAAATATAACATTTTAAAGATTATTAACACAAATTCTCCCAAACTTATTATTCATTTTAAATGCATCTATATATATAAAAACATCTTAAAAAAATATTGATAATGACATATTCTCGAAAATCGTTTGATGTGTTTTTCATGATTTTGATGGCTATTTGAAAAGCATTAAAACTATTTTAATGCCAATTGAAAAGCATTAAAACTTAACCCCTTTTTAAAAGAAGGCAAAAATATAAAACAAACCAATACAAAGTTATACTCGGTAAAAGATTCCGTTCATTTCATACAACTCAATTTCATCTCAACTCATGAAAAGTTATACCCTCCAAAAGATTCCGTTCACACAACTCCATTTCATCTCAACTCATGAAAAGTTTGGCCTCTTTTTAGACAAATCAATTTCATCCGATCATAATCACATTGAACCCTAACTTTGTGGGAACCAATGAAAAGTTTTCCTTTCTTTTCAAATCACTCAATTTAATCCCAGTTCATAATTACATCGAACATTAATTTTAAGTTACCTCGAGGGCTTTTGCCTTTTTGGTTGTTTTTTTACGTTACGATAAAAATGTATTTTCTCATTATCAGATGTTATGGAGATTTTAGTTTAAGTTGGGTGAAATATTTTTTTAATTAAAACATTATCTTTTATTCTTTAAAGTGAGGTGTTTAATTGTATATATATTCTTTAAAGTGAGGTGTTTAATTGTATATATAGATTTAACATTTTAAAAAATCTATGGGATACTTAAATTGTGAAGAGTCTATAATTTAAATTTGTGATTTTAACAAATTTTTATTAGATCTTAAATAAATTTGTCTAAAGACTGTAAAATATATAACAAATAGACTACGACTTGAAAATATGATTTCGAGGTCTTGAAAATATTTTTAAGAATAAGTGTAGTTGAAAATTTTTATATATATTTTCTTTCTTAAAAATAAATATCGTTGAAACTTTTTGTATTTTTTAAAAGTAAATATATTCGAAAATTAATTAAATTTTCTTAAAAATTATTATTTTTTTTTTTTGCAAATTGAGATTCTATTCGTTCATTCAAAAATAGGTATATCAGTAGCAAAACGTAGGTAGTCTCACCCCGAACAGGTTTGTTGACTATTGCGATCAACATATGGCAAAGAAACAAAAATACAACTAGAGACACAATCCACAACTTAGGAGGACAAAAGCACTAGAAAACACATAAAACAAGTAAAACCCCTGTAACCATGCTAGTTAGCAGAAGTAATAGATCAAGGTTTTCCGCATTTGTCCCCGGAAGAGGAGGAGGGCGAAAGGAGCACTGGACATGCTCTTCGAAGTGGGTCATCCATGACTCCAACTTCTCCACCTTCTTGGATAACAGATTCTGGCCTCGCCAGACCACCACGACCTGTGTTAGAAAATTAAATATTACAGAGCAATGCAACACATAAAATATGCGGAAAATACAAGCACACAAAACACATAAAACCAGAGAGACACCGATATACGTGGTTCACCCAGTTTGGGCTACGTCCACCCCGAACAACCAGTCCTTCCTTTCTATTATCTAGCGAAAATGAAGAGACAAAACCTACAACAGATCCGTTGTAATATCCTCTGTTCTCTCTCACAGACTCCCTCTCTATTTCTCGCTCTAAGAATACACACATAATACACAGCCGCAATACAATACCCTCATATATACAAGGGGGTTGCCTTCTAGGGCAAAAAACCCTAATCTAAACATAACTTCTACCGTCAGATCATTTGCCTAATGAACGGCCCAAATTGACTAGAAATTACTATACTTTTACAAGGCAATTTTACATCTGTTTTTAGCTTCGGGGGCGCTGCCCCCGAAAACCTCCGCCAGGGGGGGGCTCCAAAAAGCACTGCCGCCCCCCCTGGACCCCCCACAGCAGCGATTAATTACGGGCGGCGTTGCCGCCCATTTGAAGGTATAGGGGTCCAATGCTGTGATACAAAGTAAACAAGATAATTAGGCTCCACACCCAACAATCTCCCACTTGGAGACTGATTGTATCAACTCCACCGCTGCTTCATTTGCTGGACAATGACTCCTCTTTGGACCTAGCTATTCCTCATCTTCATTGTCATCCTTGAAGACCAACTGAAACTGAGCACATTCTCAGTTTCTCCCTGGTTACAACTTTTGTTAGCATATTTGCAGGATTCTGGCTAGTGTGTATCTTTTCCAGCTTCAACTCTCCATCTTCCAAAACTGACCGTATGAAATGGTACTTGAGATGTATGTGTTTAGTCCTGGAATGAAATGTTGAGTTCTTTGCAAGATGAATAGCACTTTGGCTATCACTATATAGTGTGCCCATATCATGCTTCTTACCCAATTCATCCATAAACCTTTATAACCAAATCATTTCTTTACTAGCCTCTGTAGCAGCAACATACTCGGCTTCTGTTGTTGAAAGTGCAACAACACTTTGGATTTTTGAAACCCAACTGACAGATGTTCCACCTACAGTAAATACATATCCTGTAGTGCTCCTCCTTTTATCTCTGTCACCTGCCATATCTGCATCAACATATCCCTGTAGAGAAATGTTTGAACCACCAAAGCATAATTCTTGATTTGTGGTACCTCTCAAATATCTGAGAATCCATTTTATTGCCATCCAATGTTCTTTTCCTGGATTATTCATGTACCTGCTTACAACTCCCACTGCATGTGCAATATCAGGCCTTGTGCAGACCATTGCATACATTAAGCTTCCAACTGCAGATGCATATGGAACTTTAGACATATATTCCATTTCTTCGTGGGTCTTGGGGCACATCTCCTTACTAAGTTTGAAATGGCTAACAAAAGGTGTACTAACTGGTTTTTCATTCTGCATATTAAATCTTTTCAACACCTTTTCTATGTACTCATTCTGAGATAGTGTTAATTTGTGATTTTTCCTGTCTCTAGTTATCCTCATACCAAGGATTTGTTTTGCGGCTCCCAAATCCTTCATTGCAAATGAATTTGCCAATTTTCTTTTGAGCACATTTATTTCCTGCATGTTAGATCCTGCAACAAGCATGTCATCTACATACAATAACAATATAATATATCTGCCATCATTTTTCCTTTTTAGATAAACACAATGATCAGAGTGACATCTAGTATAACCTTGTTCGGACATAAACTTGTCAAATTTTAGATACCACTGCCTTGGAGCCTGTTTTAAGCCATACAAGCTCTTCTTTAACCTGCACACCAATTTTTCTTTCCCTTTTACCTCATATCCTTCTGGTTGCTGCATGTATATTTCTTCCTCCAAATCTCCATGGAGAAATGTTGTCTTTACATCTAACTGTTCAAGATGTAAATCTTCCACTGCTACAAGACTTAAAATAGTTCTGATTGAATTCATTTTAACAACAGGAGAAAATATTTCATCAAAATCAATACCTTTCTTCTGTGCAAACCCCTTCACCACAAGTCTAGCTTTGTACCTCTGTTTTCCTCCATCTTCTTCCTTCGGCCTGTAAACCCATTTATTTTGCAATGTAGTTTTACCTGCAGGCAACCTGACTAAGTCCCAAGTCTGGTTATGCATTAAGGAGTCCATCTCTTCTTCCATGGCTAGCTCCCACTTCTTCCTGATTTCAACTTGCATTGCTTCTTCATAACATTCAGGTTCACCAGAATCAGTCAACAATAAATAATATAATGAAGGAGAGTATCGTTCAGGGGGTCTACTTATCCTGGTAGATCTTCTAACACCACTTTGAGGTGTTTGAGGTGCCTGTTGCTGTTGTGGTGGTTGCTGCTGCTGTGGTTGTTGATTATTATTATTTTCAGGCACCTTTACTTTTTCAGTTATCTCATCAAGAACCGTGTATTCCTTACTTTCTTTTTCCTGTTTCTTTTCCTGCAACTGATTCTTATACAAGACCTTTTCATTGAATATTACATCTCTGCTCCTAATGATTTTGTGATTTTCATAATCATATAAGCGATAACCAAAATCATTAGCACCATATCCAATAAAGGTACATTTCTTTGATTTTGCCTCAAGCTTTGTTATGTTTTCTTTATTAATATGGAGAAAGGCCTCACAACCAAAAGGCTTTAAAAAAGAGTAGTTTACCTTTTTACCTGTCCATGCTTCCTTTGGAATACCACCATCCAAGGAACTTGAAGGCCCTCTGTTTATTAGATAAAAAGCAGTATCTACAGCATCTGCCCAAAATTGTAAAGGCAATCCTACATGCAATCTCATGCACCTTGCACGCTCCATGATTGTTCTGTTCATCCTTTCTGACACACCATTTTCTTGTAGTGTTCTTGGAACTGTCTTCTCTCTACGAATTCCATGCTCTGAACAGTACCTATCAAACTCTTTGCTGCAATATTCACCTCCATTGTCTAATCTGAGACACTTTAACTTCTTTCCTGTCTCAATCTCAACCAAAGCTTTCCATTTCTTGAAAGTATCAAATACATCAGATTTATTCTGAATACAATAAATCCATGTTTTTCTAGTTGCATCCTCAATAAAAGTAACATAATAACAAGAGCCACCGAGAGATGACACCTGAGCAGGTCCCCATACATCTGTATGCACAAGCTCCATTTTTTCGCTCTTCTTTTCTTTCCCAACTCTGAGAAATCTGACTCTCTTTTGTTTTCCATAAATGCAATTTTCATAGAAATCCAAATCAACATTCTTCAAACCTGGCAACAAATTTCTTGAGTGGAGAATCTTCATTCCCTTCTCACTCATGTGTCCGAGCCTATGATGCCATAATCTGGCATCTGCTTCTTTGGAAGTTAAAGCATTAACGGAGTTAGAAATACCATTGCATAATACAATGTACCAACCTTTTCACCTTTTGCTATTACCAGCGCTCCTTTGGTGACCTTCCAAGTTTTATCTGTGACAATTTTCACACAACCTTCACTTCCTAATTGCCTTGTTGAAATCAGATTTTTCTTCAGATCTGGAACATGCCTTACCTCCTTTAGTAGCCATTGGTTTCCATTCTGTTGTTTTACAAGAACTTTACCCATTCCAACAATTTTACAGGGTTTATCATCACCCAAACGAACTTGTCCAAATCTCCTTGAACATAGTCATGAAAATATTTCTTATCAGGTGTGGCATGGAATGAAGCCCCTGAATCTACAACCCAAGAATCAGTAACATTTTCGAAAGAAAGAATCAAATCATCTTGTAACACATCACCTGTCACATTTGCTTCATGATTGTTTTCTTGCTGTGTGTCTCCTTCTTTTCCCTTCCGAGATCTACATTCTTTCTTTAGGTGTCCTTTCTTTCCGTAATTCCAGCACACTATCCCCAATCTGGACTTGGATCTGCCTTTCCTTGATTTACTGCGATATCCCGAGCTCTTTCCTCTTTCCATTCTTCTTCCCCTAGACTCTGCACTCAAAGCATTACCTGATGTCTCACCGGAGCTTTTTCGTCGCATTTCCTCGCTAAGGATAGCACCAACAACATCATCAAACTTTAAAGTACTAGATCCAAAGACAGAGTTACTAATGGCCATTACTAAACCATTCTAAATCTCTGGCAATGAGCACAAGAATAACAGAGCTCTAACTTCATCATCAAAGTTTACCCCTACAGAACTTAACTGACTAGTAACTGTATTAAATTCATTTAAATGGTCTGCAACAGATCCACCTTCCTACATCTTCATATTAAATAGTCGTTTCATAAGAAATAACTTGTTTGAGACCGAGGGTTTTTCATATAGTTTCGCCAATGTCTGCATCAAACCCTCTGTTGTTGTTTCCTTCGAAATATTGAAGGCGACTGACGCTGCAAGGCACAACCGTACTGTTCCGAGTGCCTTTCTATCAAGAATGTTCCATTCTGCGTCTGTCATGGTTGTCGGCTTCTTTGTTTTTCTGCTCAATTGTAGGTATAGATCTTTCTGATACAGATAATCTTCCATCTGCATCTTCCATAGAGGAAAGTTTTGGCCGTTAAATTTCTCGACCCTAAACTTATCATCGTCCGCCATTGCTCCCACTTGAACCAGGAACCCTTCTTTCCTGCGAGTTTATCAGCCAAATATACCTTCGGCTCTGATACCAGTTGTTAGAAAATTAAATATTACAGAGCAATGCAACACATAAAATATGCGGAAAATACAAGCACACAAAACACATAAAACCAGAGAGACACAGATATACGTGGTTCACCCAGTTTGGGCTACGTCCACCCCAAACAGCTAGTCCTTCCTTTCTATTATCCAGCAAAATGAAGAGACAAAACCTACAGCAGATCCGCTGTAATATCCTCTGTTCTCTCTCACAGTCTCCCTCTCTGTTTCTCGCTCCGAGAATACACACATAATACACAGCCGCAATACAATACCCTCATATATACAAGGGGGTTTCCTTCTAGGGAAAAGAACCCTAATCTAAACATAACTTCTACCGTCAGATCATTTTCCTAATGAATGGCCCAGATTGACTAGAAATTACTATACTTTTACAAGGAAATTTTACATCTGTTTTTAGCTTCGGGGGCTCTGCCCCTGAAAACCCCCGCCAAGGGGGGGGCTCCGAAAAGCGTTGTCGCCGCCCCCTGGACCCCCCACGGCAGCGATTAATTACGGGCGGTGTTGCCGCCCCTTTGAAGGTATAGGGGTCCAATGCTGTGATACAAAGTAAACAAGATAATCAGGCTCCACACCCAACAACCTGCTCTCGGATGTGACACTGGAAGTAATGTATCTTGTTCAACGTAGCAATGAGCTCAGCATGCTCTTCCTGTCACACCCGCTCCAAGGTTTCCAGGTGTTCCAGTACCGACTGAATCAAATCCCGGCAATTTTCCAAACAACATTGATGTTCCATTCTCTGTCCATGCCCCAATCGACTCACCTTCCCTCATCTACCCGTGCCCCCGTGACGTGTCGCTCCACCTCGCTGCTAAGTCTGCAATGTGCTACCTCCATGGAAAGCCATCGAGCCACCACAACCGCAACCACTGTGAGCCCTAGAAATCACCCAACCCGAATGACCAGCAATTCTACCACCCTGGCTAGAGCCAGTGGTTGCCGCTTCCACCATTTCCACCTGCATAGAAGACTCTTAACCCACCTGACCGGACAAACTTCGCTTCGACGAGGAAGAGGAGTGAGCATTACGCGGTATCGGTGCATTATAACAGGACCAACATCACTAAGAAGAAACTGAGTGAGCCAACAGAATTCAACACAAACTACAAATTTAACTGTAAAGAGTCGCCCCAACCACGTCGATAAGACCACAAACGGGATGACCAAGAGAAGAATGGGCAGCCACAATGTCAAACTGACAACGGGGAATTTCACCCTCAATTCTTCGTCCCTAACCCTTTGTAAGACAACCCGAAAGCCAACACACCTTCGACGTAGAAGCCACTTAACCATGAAAAGACTCGAGGAAGAACCACTGAGGAAGGCAAGTCGAATTCCACGTGGACACAGAGAAGAACCCACCCACCCACAACAGAACTTGCATATGGACTTCATAACCAAATTCTCAACTCCTCTCGGTTGACAAAGCCAGATACCATACATCAGAAAGGAAATCAACAAAATTACTGACCTGAAATTTAGGGAGGGGACGCCGGTGACGGAAGCGCCACCTTTCCCAGAAAAGGCATCCACTGCACTTGCTACTCCCGTGCCCAGAGCTTAAACTATGCCCTTCAAATTGTCGCAATGCCCAAACTACATGACAGAGAAACGCACCACCCTCGATAAACCTTTAACGATTGCCTCCTTCCACTCTCGGGTTAATGGGGAATTCACACAGATTGTAATAACGCCTCCATACACAATATGCTATGAGAAAAAAGGGATGTCAGACCCTACACCAATGATCAGGTGTTAATCATTACTGCCCACACGTAACACTTTTGCCTGGTTCATCACCCCCTTCGGGGATATAATTTTTAATTATTAAAATTATACAATTTAAATGTTATATGAATATTTTAAAAAGTTAAATAAATTTATACATTCAAAATACAATATAAATAATGTAAAATTCAAATTTCAACTATATAGTGAAATTCTCAAAAAAATTAAAAAATAAAATATTTAAATATATTCTTGAGTGTATATTACCATATTAAAAAATCATTTTTTTTTAAATATATATATTTTTCTTTTGTGAATAGGTAACTCGTTGCAGTAATTTGGGCAAGGCTGGGGATCAAACCTCATAGTTGCCACTATAACTGATCTGAAATTATGTAGGAATGCAATAGAATACATATATAAACATAAACACATAAGTGCAAGAGAAATAAAACTTCATTTCATTAGTATCCAAGAGCTAAAATATGCTTACATACAGAATGGAAATAAATTAGCTCGGGCGATGGTAGTTTATCTCTGAGAAGAGATGTGGTGGCTACATGCCTCTGAACTGTGTTACAATGAGGTTCGGTGGCCCTTTTATCATTGAGAAATAATGAGAAACCCTAAACATCCAAAAACCTAACCCTAGGAGATGAAGCGCCAAAAGCTTGAGGGCCTTGTTGGGGTAAGTTGGAACGTCAACTTCCGGGGGGGTCGTAACTTTGGCATACGATATCTGTTTGGCTATCATAATACCTCGTTTCGAAGATATTGAAGAGGACCCTAAAAAAAAAATTTGGGTCAATTTGGGACTTTTTCAATCTCTCCGTTTTTCCTAAAAATGTCTTTTAGTCCCTCAAAACAGCTCCAGAAGTTTAGGACCAAAAAAATCGCCAAAAATAGTAAATTGTGCTACAATTAAGGAAATTGAAAAATTGAAAGAAACAATGGTCGGGGTCCAAGTGGAATAGGAGGATGGCCACCAATATACACCTGGATAAATACTCCCACCTTAGGAAGCAATGGTCCTCATTGCGTTGAGTGCCTCCATAAGATGGGGAAACTTCTGCTGAACTTGGTCCCTAGCGAGCCACTTGCCTTGGTGCAGGAGTTGGCTAGCTTTGACAAACCCACACAGTTGGATCTTTTGTTGGCGAGTGTTCTTGATCTGTGTGTCCATGATCTGATCATTTGTGGCATGTTCCATGTAGCCGGGGTTTAGCTCTGTTGGTGTGAGTTGTTCTGCAATGTCAGATGTGTCCAGTAATGGTGGAAAGTATGGCCGAAGGCGGTCCACATTGAACACTGGGTGCAGGGCAGGGAATAGTGGAATGTTTAGCTAGAAGGCATTGTCTCCTACGACCTTGGTGATGGTATATGGCCCATATCAGAACGAGCAAAGCTTGTGGTGGGGTCCAGCGAGGCAATCCTTTTGCAAATGTAGCCAAGCTTTGTCGCCCACTTGGAACTTGTGTGGCCCCGATGTTGATCATGTCGCTGCTTGTACTTAGCATTGGCTTTGTCCAATATGTCATGGACCTGTTGGATGACATGCTGAATGTGCTCAATGAAGTTTTTTTCCCTGTCAGCTTCATATTGTACATGAGTCGAATCTACCTAAGTAGCTAAAAATAATATGGCCACATTAATGGGGCATAGTGGCTGGAATCCCAATCCCACTTGAAAGGGGTTGTGGCCAGTTGAGCTATGGAGAGCTTCGTTGTAGCTATGTTGGAAATAGGGAATGATTTCATCCCATGTATGAGGATGCTTCGAGTTGTACATGTGCAGAATGTGCACGAACATCTTGTTAATGACCTCTGTTTGGCCATCAATTTGGGGGTGGAAAGTCGTGGACTTAGTGAGCTTGGTATCTACCATCGACCAGAGACTTGACCAAAATGTACTTAGGAACTTGTTGTCCTGATTCAAGATAATGGACTATGGGATCCCAAAGTGCACCCACACTCATTCAAAGAAGAGTTTAGTAGTGGATTTTGTTGTGATACTCTTCTTGCAAGGCGCTTAGAGAATGTCCAACTTAGAGAACCTATCGACGACCACGAAAACACATTCATTGCCATGCTTAGTAGAAGGAAGACCCGACATGTAATCAATGGAGATAGATTCCCAAGGTTGACTAGGAGTAGGCATAGGAGTATATAGGCCTTTCTTCTTGATGGTCTATTTGGAAATGGCGAGGAGGTGCCGGATCTGATGTACTTCCCAACATATTGTCGAAGGTACGACCAATAAAAATACTTTTGCAGTAATGCCACTATTTTCTCTATCTCGAACTATCCAGAGATGTCCCAGGTGGCATAACAGTGCATCCTAACGGTGATAATTTGGAACTTTATTGCCTTCTAGGAGCGTCTGGTATGTGTTTCCAAATTCTGGATCACTCTTGTAAAGAGTTGGCCACCGCGAAGTCTCGTGCCTGCAAGAGTCGAGCACAATGGTCAGCACCATGACCGGTTGCCAGCTGAGGCAGTCTGCAACATTGTTGGTGTTGCCATTCTTGTACTTAATGTTCATATGGAACTATTGCAAGTATGTGCACCATTTCTGACGGCAATCGTTTTACAAATTTCCTTGTATCTATATGAATTACAGGGGTCAATGGTCTGTGTGGATGGTTGTTTCGTTCCCCATAATGTAATGCTTCCATTGTTGGCAGGCTTACACAATGAAATACATCTCTTTGTCATATGTGGGATACTTTTATACTGTGTCTGAAAGTGTCTCACTATGATATTCTACTGGATGCCCCTGATGAGTAATAATTTCACTAATAGCATAGTCGAAGGCATATGTATCGATCTCAAATGGTTGTTGCAGGTCTGGTAATATGAGCACTGGTGCACAAAAGAGTCGATGCTTCAACTTAGTGAACGCCTTTTGTTTGGATTCAGACCAAAAGAACTTTGCTTTTGCCCCTCCCTTGGTGACTTGAATCAAAGGACAAGTGATATGAGAGAATCCCAACACGAACCTGTGGTAGAAGTTAGTAAGACCCAAAAAGCTGCAGAGCTCTATTAAAGTGGTTGGGGCTGGCCAATCCTGAATGATGTCTATCTTGGTTGGGTCCACATGCACACCCCACTCATCGATGATGTATCCCAGATATTGAACCTGGGTCATGCCAAAATTGCATTTCTCCAAATTAGCACACAACACCTGTTGCCGCAGTGTTTGGAGGACCTCCCGAATGTGGTGGAGGTGCTCTTCCCAACTTTGGCTAAAGATCGGGATGTCATCCAAATAAACCACCACGAATGATTTGGTGAAAGGTTGCAAAATGTCATCCATCAGCCTTATGAAGGTTGTGGGGGTATTCATTAACCCGAAAGTCATGACCAACCATTCAAAAAGGCCCTCCTTGGATTTGTTGGTAGTCTTCCACACATTGGAAGGTTTGATTGGTACTTGATGATAACCAGACTTCAAGTCAATATTAATAAATATTTCCCGCCCTTGAATTGGTCCAGCGTGTCATCAATTCTAGTTTTCAAGCTTCTTTGGTTATCAATTGATGAAGAAGAATCTATATTTTCCACAGTGTCAGAGAATATATGTCGACGTTTTGAATCTCCATGGAGATCCATCTTCAGGACGATTGAATGAAGAAATGAAAGAAGGGCTTAGGTCAAACTTATAGAGAGGAAATTTTAAAAAGAGCCGACAAGCATTAATATCTGGGAAATAATTAATTTATTTTTATTATTGTTTTTTATTTAGATAAAATAAAAATAATTAATTTATTAATTAATTCCTTATATTGAATAAATTCAATTAATAATGATATATGTATAGTTGTAAATATGATTTAGAAAATTGGGATGATATTCCTGCCAAGAACGGATCGAAAATCAGCTTAGTCAAGAGTAGTTGCTCGGATGGCAGGCTGGTTACGGGGGTGGTTCCATCCACGAGGAGGCCAATCAAATATAGTAGTAACGAGTTGTTCTCTCTTCGATAATGTGCTCCGACCGCAAGGTTTTCCTTGTATTGTCTCCATCGTGAATGCAGTAGCTCTTCTACAGTGTTAGATAAGGTATTCAACAATGGATCCAGCATGATATCCTCCGAAGAATCCAGTGAGACATCCCCAGTGCTCAGCTCTCGAGCTAGCTCATCACACTTTGAAGAGGAAGGTGGTTTCAATAAAACAAAATTAATGGAATTAAGGGACTGCCCTGCAGTCAAAACCATGAAAAGTGGTGATATTGTGATATCAGATTTATCTTCAGCCGGATCCGTGGACAGCGCCACTAATATCAAGCAGCATATTGATGCGCGCCAATTTTATGGAATAAATGAGGGTGAAATTCTGGAGCATGGCCCCGTGAGAGCTCGTATTAGTGATGATTGCCTTAGCGAAGATGAGAGCTTGAGACATGGTATTAGGAAAGGTTCGGGTGAATTTTTGGTCTCCCATCCTTTGGGTTTGGATGTGGGTAGTAAGGCCGAATGCTGCTAGGATGTGGGGAATATCAACATCTTCAATGTTGGTTTTAATGGTGGGGGCCAGAACCACATTGAAACCAAGAACCACTTTGAATCCAAGAATAAAAAGGTTGTTAATCTTTCATCGGTAGAGTTGAATCAAGCTACCTATAAAATTCTCAATAAGGGTTTAGGATTTGTCGTTGTCCCTAATGGCATCCCGAAGGAGAGCATTCTCTGCAGCATTGAGGAAGGGATTCAAATTTTAGATCTTGAATAAAAATAAGCATTAAGGCAAGAATGATCTGTGATTCTAAGGAAAGACAGAAACCCTAGGAGCAACTTGAGCAAAGATGAACTTTTTTCTCTAAGAACCCTTCGCAATAATGACAAGATTTTGGTCCTAAAGGTAGACAAAGGAGGGGCTGATGTTGTTTTAGATAATTTTGATTGTGTTAGAAAAATGGAGTAACATTTGGAATGTGGTAGTTATAAGAAACTCAAATCCAATCCCATGCCCAAGGTTCTAAGAGATGTCAAGAAGGAAATTATGAATTCCAATCTTGATGAGAAGACAAAAAAGGGGTTGACCCCCTCTTGTGAGGTCATTCCCAGAATCTATGGATTACCCAAGATTCATAAAGATGTTGTCCCCCTTAGACCTATTTTCAATACCATAGGATCCCCCACCTATAAACTGGCAAAATATGTTTCCAAGATTCTCAAACCCCTTTTTGGAAATACTGACTCCTTCATAAAGGACTCTAATGATTTTATTAAGTTTATTAAGGAAGAGAGGGTGGAAGAGAGTGACATCTTGGTGAGTTTTGATGTTGTGTCATTATTTACCAAGATTCCTTTAGATGAAGTTGTTCAGGCCATTAAAGAAGTTACTGATCTAGTAACAACTAAGCTTGCAGAAATTTGTTTACGATCCACGTTTTTCAGCTTCCAGGGAGAATATTACGAGCAGATATCAAGTGTCGCAATGGGCTCACCTCTCTCACCCATTGTCACCCATTTGTATATGGAACACTTTGAGAAGAAGGCACTTGCCCCCTCTCTCTTAAAACCAACTTGGTGGAAAATATATGTAAACGACACCAACATAAAATTGACTTGTGGGAAGGAAAATCTTGATAGATTTTTTAATCACCTTAACTCAATCTCCTTAGAGATTAAGTTTACTATGGAGGTTTAAAAAGAAAGGAGCATTCTGTTTTTAGATGTTCTTGTTACTAGGAAAGTTGATGGAATGTTGGGACATCAAGTATTCATAAATAAGACTCATACTGATAGCTACCTTCATGCTAAGTCTTACCACCATTTGGGTCAAAAGTTTGGGGTCCTTAACACTCTGGTTGTGAGAGCCCTGAGGATATCTGATACAAAGCACCTTAAAGATGAACTCAATCACTTGGAATCTATATTTAAAGGTATTGGTTATAGTGAGAAGGATATAAGAAAATCCATACGTAGAGCCAAGGGCTCTGTCATGTCTCAGAAACTCAAGGGACCTCAGAAAAATCGGGAAAATTGTGGCAGGGTTTTCCTTCCATACATCAAGGGTGTTACTGAAAAAATCACCAAATTCATGAGGAAGAAAGACATATTCGCACATTTTTTAGCAACAGAACATTAAGACAAAGTATGTGGTCAGTTAAGGATAGTATAAGTCACGAACAACTCAAAGGAGTTTACAAGATTGATTGTTCATGTGGGAAAAGTTATATTGGGGAAACAGGGCGTTTGTTGCAAAGACATCTTAAAGAGCATGGCGCTGATACTAAATATGAAAGATCTTGTACCTCGGCCCTAGCTGAACACTCTGCAAAAACTAAGCATCATTTGCGTCTCGAGGATGCCAGAATCATTGCAAGAGAAGATCATTATCGGAGAAGGAAAATTAGAGAGGCAATCGAGATTATAAAGCATCCTCAAAACCTTAACAGAGATGGAGGTTGTGAGATCAATGACTGTTGGCGTCCTCTAATTCGTCAAATATGTTCCTCCAATTCGACAACCTCCCAGGTATAGTTCCTCATGTTTAGTCTTTCCTATTATATTCTAGGGTTTTAGGGCTTTCTGACCTAGCTTTGATATATAATTAATATTAAAATAAAAATTATAAAAACAAATAATTCATTATTTACTTTAATAATTAACCCTATTAATTAGTTAATTTCTATTTAAAATTAATTAATTAATTAATTATAACTATTATTAGTATCTATGAGGTAAAAAACTAAAGAACAAAATTAAAAATAAAATAGAGTTTTACAATATAAACTAATTATAAATACATTTAGATTTTATTAATAATAATCATTAATTATTATTTATTAAAATTCTAGGAATAAATATAATCATTAACTATTATTTTATCCTAGAGACTATTAATTATTAAAATTCTAGGAATTAATAGTAATCATTAACTATTATTTATTAAAATTCTAGGAATAAAATTAGATTTAGATTTTATTAATAATAATCATTAACTATTATTTGATTCTAGAGACTATTAAATAAAAAATGGAAATTGAAATTATTAAATTTATTAAAATTCTAGGAATAAAAATATTAATAAATTATCATTATTAAACTTTATTATTAGATTTATTGATCCTCTTATTAGTAATTTCTATTATTATAGGTTTAATTATAACTATTAATTCTAATCCATATTAAAAATAAAGATATAGGAATTAAAAATTAAAATTTAATCATAAAATAATTATTAAAAAATTCTAAAATAAATAATAAAAATAGTATTATTTTATTATTAGATATTATTATATACATATATCATTATTAATTGAATTTATTCAATATAAGGAATTAATTAATAAATTAATTATTTTTATTTTATTTTATTTAATCTAAATAAAAAACAATAATAAAAATAAATTAATTATTTCCTAGATATTAATGTTTGTCAGCTCTTTTTAAAATTTCCTCTCTATAAATTTGACCTAAGTCCTTCTTTCATTTCTTCATTCAATCATCCTGAAGATGGATCTCCATGGAGATTCGAAACGTCAACATATATTCTCTAACACTATGGAAAATCCAGATTCTTCTTCATCAGGTCATCAGTGTGTGGAATTAGATGCCTATTATAGACAGTAATCTTGTTTAATGCCCGATAGTCAATACAGAGTCTCCAGGTCTTGTCCTTCTTTTATACCAACACGATCAGGCTCCCATAGTGTGATGAACTTGGCCTAATGTTCCTTTTCTACAGCAGCTCCCTGATTTGCCTCTTGATCTCATCATTCTCCATAACAGAACATCGATAGATCGGCCTATTGGGTAGCGGCGTGCTTGAGGTCAAATCTATGGAGTGCTTGACCTGGCAGTGTAGAGGTACCCCTACGGGAGAGGTGAAAATGTCCTTGTACTCCTCCACGACCTTGTCCATTTATTGTTGTCATGAAGAGGAACCTTGTTTGGAGGTCGTGGACACAATCGTCTTCTGGCCCTGAGGCCGAATCATAAGGAAAACAAATTTCCTAATGCAAGAGATGATCTTACTACATTGCTTCTTACTGCATTGCTTCTCAGTGATCATAGATATAGCGGTAGGCGGTGCTACCTCCAGTATCCTGTACAACTTATTTCCCAAAGTAATACTAACAATGTGAAGCCTATATTCATACACAACATGTTTCTTCCACAAGTATGGTTGGCCTAACAATACATCACAAACTTCGAGAGGATAAACATAACACAATACCTCATCCATGAAGGGATTGATGTTGTAGGGAAGGTGACACTGTTGGTTGATGCGAAGATCTCGTCCTTGGTGAAGCCACTCGATGGTGTATGACTACGGGTGTGTTGTGGTCGGTAGACCTAGCCGCTTCACAACCTCTGCTGAAATGATGTTCTTTTGGCTCTCGTTGTCGACAATGAACTACAACATAGAACCCTTCACCCACATATGTGAGTGGAAGAGGCACTCCCCCTCCTCTAGATCTTCGGGCTCATCCTTCTAGATCTTGGTGGTGGAAATGGTGATACTAGGCTCCACATCAATAATTTGTTTCACTTTGTCATTCCCCTTATTGAGTTCTGACTCAGAGTCGGAGCATGCATCTGATTCGGAAGCCTTTAGCTCAACCACCAGTGACTGCTTGGCTCAACAGTCACTTGTGTTGTGAGTGGAGCTCTTATGGAACTCGCACCACTTTCTTGTGTTCTTCTTTGTCTTCATGGTGTTGTTATTTGCTTGGCTTTGCCCTTTGCTTCGTTTTCTTTGCTTGGCTTTGCTCTTTGTTCTGTGGTTTGGGGGCGCCTTTCCCTTGCTTCAGATTCACAGTTCCAAAGTCCTACTTCTTTTGTTTAAACTTCTACTCGATCTTGACAACATATCGATAGAAGACACCAAGCGAGGAGATTTCCAGGAACTCCATTTCTTCATGGATGTACTTATGCAAATAGCTATGGTACTTGAGTACAAAATTCCTCTCGGTATCCTTGATGCCCAACTTCGTGAGAAGGGCATGAAAACCATTTGTGAAATTTGACACATCTTAGTCCCTTCCCTATCGCAACGTGGTCCACTTTATGTATTTGTCTTCATAGCTACCGATGGGGTAATACTGTTCCTTGATGGCATCTCAGAAAGAATTCCAATTGGGTGCAGTTGAGAAGAGTGAGGGTTCCCGCTCATCCTTTTGCTCACAGTAGGTTTCCCACCAATCCTTGACATGAAGGGCGACCTTCAGGAGTGCAAAAGTAATATTTTCCCTATTGGAAAAGTCATGAAATGAAAAATATCCTTCCAACTGATTTAACCATGAAATATGCATCTATTGGCCTTCAAATATGAGAATATCAAAGTTAACTTGTACCTTAAAAGGCGTGGTGCCTCCAAAGTGGCTACCGGATGAAGATGTGTTGCTTGTGGGTAGTTGTCGAAGGATTTGCACAAAGTTATCCATCATCATGTTCCTTTGTTTCTCGAGGGCCTCCTCGAGCAATATTTTGAAAGGATATCCTACTCCCTTGTCTTTATTTTTTTTTACCATGGGAGGTTGTCGGGGTTTGCGAGACTGATCTTGCAAAGGTTCAACTAGATCAAGCCCTAACTCTTTATACCCTGACCTTGTTGGGGACATGCAAAGAAAAACCGAGAAATAGTAGACCACTCTGATACCATGATACGAACCTATACAAGAACAAAATAGAATACATATATAAACATAAACACATAAGTGCAACAGAAATAAAACTTCATTTCATTAATATCAAAGAATTGAAATATGCTTACATAAAAAATGGAAATAAACTAGCTAGGGTGGTGGTAGCTTATATCTGAGAAGAGATGTGGTGGTTACATGCCTCTGAACTGTGTTACAATGAGGCTTGATGGAATTTTTATCATTGAAAATCCATGAGAAACCCTAAACATCCAAAAACCTAATCCTAGGAGATGAAGCGCCAAAATCTTGTAGGCCGCATTGGGTTAAGTTGGAACGTCAACTTCCTGGGGTCGTAACTTTGGCATACGATCACTGTTTGGTTATCATAATACATCGTTTAAAAGATATCGAAGAGGAGGCTAAAAATAAATTGGTGGGTTGGTTTGAGACTTTTCCAATCTCTCTATTTTTCCTAAAAACATCTTTTAGTCCCTTAAAATGGCTTCAGAAGTTTAGGACCCGAAAAACTGCTAAAAATAGTAAATTGTGCTACAATTAAGGAAACTGAAAAATGAAAGAAACAATGGTGGGGGTCTAAATGTAATAGGTAGGTGGTCGCCAATATCCACATGGATAAATAACACCAAAATTTTATCCAATAGTCTACAAGCAATATATACCAAAAACTCATAGCTCAACTTAGGACTGAGACATCTGGAGACCAACAGAAACTGAATCAGGATCTTAGACTCCAACAAGATGCTTATCCTTCCAGCCTTACTATGATGAGCCACAGTGTCCCCCCTACGGGATTTTAAACCAGGTGGCAGGGATAACATCCTAGTGATACAACCACCCTGTCATCCCATGAGGAGACATTTTAAAAAATATAACTAATTTTTGATGTTGCGATCAACACCCTCCAAATTTTTTCCTATACTTAAATTTTAGAGCCTAATAAGGATCTTGTGATATGTCGTCTCATGGTCGATTGATGCTTTGCTAAGTACTCAAGTTTTCTTCTCAATTTATAACTTCCAAATTCACTTGATGACACATGATTAACCCTTGATGAATTCACAATCACACCTTTCTTCTGCAAGCTTATACAAGAATTGCGCAATCCTTGAGAGTAATGCTTGCACAATCTATAGGAATAGAGTCTTCACAATTATTAGTTATAGTGCTTGCACAGTCACTACTAATAGAAATTGCACCACCCATAAGGACTGTGCACTGCGTAACCTATGTCGACAGTTAGTCACACTCTCCATTGACATTCTCCCCCTCATTTTGGTTGTATTTGTCTCATCATTCTAGTGAGTTTTCTCAACTATCGCTTTTGTGCGCATTTGTTTTCACATGCGTCTCTTTCACTTTCACAACTATAATTTTTGCTTTCTTTCACTTTAACAATTGTCATATTCATGTTATCTTCACTCTAGGATGTTTCGCTTTCACTTTATATAGCTTTTACAAGTGTTGTTTCACGTTTTCTTACTGTCGCAAGTGTCACTCTAACTATTTTCATTCATGTATGTGTCGCACCTTTGAACACCACCAGAGGTAGTGCTAGCGCATTCTTTTGCATTGGATGGTCCTATATATCATAAGAATATGCACTAGACACATTCTTACAGCTTAGCGCATTTTCTGGTCACAACCGACACTTCTATCGCAACTTGTATTCTAAGTGTTGCAATGCTACATTTCAACTGTCGCGCATAGAAATAAGTGTCGTTTTGATATCGTTTCAAGGTGTTATTGTTGATCATGAGTCATGTTCATTCCCTTGGCTTATATTTATGGAATTCAAGTGTGTGATCTGTGTTTGAGTCTTGTTTGGATGCTCCTCTCTCTCTTACTCTCCTGGTCCAATACTTAGCCACTTTGGAGCTCTTCTTGGTCCTCCTACCTAGTGCAAGATATGAAAGCATCATTATTTCACCAGTTGATGAGAATTTCCTATCCTTTATCCTCATTGATGCAATCTTTCCCTCCTGGACTTGTGCATTCAGTCTTTCTTAAGGTCATCTGCTATGCATTAGAGAAATTTTAAAGTCTAAAATGGGTCTCAAAACAAAAATGTACAACCAAAATTAAATTTATAATAATCAATAGGATTCAATACGATGATGTCAACCATGGGGGATGATTCACCATTTTTGGAGTAAAAAATCAAAATGATTAAAATATATTTATATATATATATTTATTTATTTTAATTTTTTTTCAACTCGTAGTTTCAACTTATCTCCCTATAGTTTTACTCAAATTTAGATTGAGAGCACTCATTGGATGTAGAATTTAATTCCTCATCCAAGAAGTACCCAAGTTGCATACTTTCAATGGAACTTGCTACACTAAAAATGATAAATATGTGAAAAAGCGTGATTGAGAAATACATGAAAAACGTGATTGCAATCACGCTTTTTCACATATTTCTAATTTTTCATGTAGAAGTTTCCATTGAAAGTATGAAACATGGGTACTCATTGGATGAGGAATTAAATTATGCATCCAACGAGTGCTTCTGCTCGAAATTTTAGTAAAATCGTAGGGAGATAAGTTGGAAATACAAGTTGAAAAAAGTAGTTTTTTTCTTTTTTCCCTCTACAATTTGATGATGTAATCTTATATTATTTTATTATTTCCACTATTATTTTATAATATTACTTAGGAGGCCCATTTTAAACCTAAAAAACTATCTAATGACTGCACATTAAGAACCTTCCAAGCACGGTTACCTAACCCTTGTTTCTTGTACTGACTCGTTGGATTGAGCCTTGATCACTTTTGCCTTTCATAGCACTTGGAGCACTTATAGCTTGCAACAAGGACCTTCTTCACCCCCTTGCAAAAGAAAACTATACCATGCAAAGGGCCTCCTTTCACAGTTCAATGAAAATCCTCTTGGCAAAGTGACTTTACTTATGTTGCTTTCCTTAGCTAACTACAAAATATTCCTTCCTAGTGAGCCTCCTTGAGCACGTGTCACATTTCTAGTGGATAGTCAATATTTGTATGAGCCATTATAGCCCTAAAATTCACTAACATAGGAGCTTTCCCCTCAAGAACTGTGCATGTCGCATTTTCAGTGCCTATTATTTCCTTCTCTGCTCACTGGAACCCCTCACTCCACCATGCCTTGTTCTGCTTTACTTCCTAGTGCATGTCATAGTCCTAGTGGACAATGCAACCTCTCTTGGATCACTGCCGAAGAGAATTGTGTAGTACACTAAGTCTGCCATCTCTTCATAACACATTGTGTAGTCTCAATCAACAAGCCATCAACCCTTTTTCACTAGACTCCCTCACTACGCAATTACTGAGTCTTGTCTTGCCTCCCTAGCGCATGTCGTAGTTCTAGTGCACAGTGAGGCCTTCCCTCAGTCATTGTGAAGCTCAAATATGCTATCATTGTATCATGCTCCCTTGAGCTCTGAGCACTACACCGTTTTAGTCAGCGAGCTCTTCACATTGTCTCTTGCACTTACCCATTATGTTGGACCCTAGAGAACCTCTCCTTATAGTGCAATATGTATTTCTAGTTGACAGTGATGCCTTCCTTCAGCCACTACTGAGCTCAACTGTGCAATCCTCAACCATGCCTTCCTCCTTTTTCCTTACACAGGCCCATCACAAGTAACTTATTCCATGAGCAAATTAGGGGTATAATAGATTTTTTCCAGGCTAATCTTGCCTTGTCATGAGTGAACTTCATTGGCAGGTGTACGTCCTAAACAAGGCAGGGTGATTCTCAAGGAAGATTTCAAGGAGAAGAAACAAGAGCACTTGCAGAGAGGAAGCACAAATAAGAACCATCATGAAGCATGAATATATCTTGGACTATGATAGAATTAAGACATTGCATGATAACTCATAAGGTCCCAACGATGATCCAAGACCCTTTGGAGGGTGAAAATGAAGAATAAGCAAAGATCTATCATGAAGAAAATAAAGTCAAAGCAACACAGAGAGCAGCTTGGAATTACCAAATCATCATGAAGTTCCATTTCATCATTGCCAAGTTATGGCTTGTACAAGTGTCATCACAATGTCATATTTGTCAACGTGTCTCGTCACATGATGTGTAAGGTAATAATGTATTTTAAAGAAAATTAAAAATGCAAATGTGTGGAAGTACAAGAGTCACATGTGGACCAAAGAGTCAATAGAAGTTAAAAGGTCATTTAGGAGTTCAAGAGTCATAAGGGTAACTCAAGAGTCATAGGGGATATGAAAGGTCATTCCTCTTGTTATAAAAGAAACCTCATAACTCAAGGAAGGGGATTTTGTAGCCTTGGAATTTGAAGAGTGAGCCTTGGATTCTCTAGCTTGGCATAGGAGAGAGGATCATTCCTTCGAGAAGCAAGAAGTAACTTAATGCTCCACTATTGGATTTAGCGTCTCATCATTGTAACTGTTTACTTGGATATTTCACTTATTTTTCAGAATCTCATTGAGCCAACACGATTTCATGCATGTATTGTGAATATTGTAAGACTATTCTTTAGATGTTTGCAATATATGTTTATGCTTCCATGTACTAAATAAAGTGAAATATTTCATTGACTTTGGTGCTTATCTTGTTGAATGTGTGTTGTATTTTCTTTAATGATTGTGATGTATATGTGAAATACTTCACTAGATAACTAACAAATATTTTCTTGCTCTCATGTGCCACTCTTAGGATAGTACTATTAGTTTCCTTCCATAGACTCATTTTGTCTCCCTTCTCGTGAAGGTATCCTTTTACACATTGCAATTGGTGTTTCACAGTGTCAACTTACTTGCTAATTTCAAAGGTTATGTGAATACTCCCTTATATTATTCATTGTAGCTAAGATAAACCTTGAGTTATGGTGGTCGGGTCGATACTCTGGATGGGGCTCCTACTCCAAACAGTGTGAGGTCTAATTGGGACTTTACATCAGGGATACCCCCTATATATTGGTAGTGTCCAACACCTTCAACACTACTATATTATTAAAAAAAAATAACAATAATTTCAAGGCCACCACCAAGTCAAATTGGTATATGCGACCCCCTTGTTTGTAGGAAAATGGATCCATTTCTCTGACCATGTGGCTACTAAAGTTTATATAGTTGTATATAATTTCCCCTTTGAATTTGAAACATAAAGAAACCTATTTTTTAGTTCTTTTTAATAATGGTAATATTTTTCATTTTATTGCTAACATAATTTACATAATAGATAAATTTGGTGATGCCAAATTGTGGGAAGTTTAACCCGTGGCTTTTTCTGATAGAGCTTCCTCATTTGGGACCTGTGGAAGTGGGATGGCTATTCATTTGGATCCTGAGCAGTCTTATCACCTCCATTGGTATAGTGGCAAAGGGATTAACACAATGGCTGAACTCCTCGCTCTTTGGGGCGTCCTATTTTGTGCGAATTGGCTCAATCTTGTTGACATTATTGTACACAAAAAATCTAAGGTTGTCGTAGAATGGGAAAACAAAAGACACACTCTAGAGATGCCAGGTATCTCCAACTGGAAGCAAAGGATCAAGGTGTTAATCAAGTATTTCAGCCTTGGATAATGTTTTGGTCTCACCATTTTGTCCTCTGAAGATGTGAGTGATGGGCAACAGAGAACCAAGTAAAATCAACTTCCAAAAAATTGGCCATGGTAGCCTTCAAAGCTCTCGCCACATATTGTTATGAAGTGACATGTTTTTCTACTATTTCAAATGGTTTCATTGGTACTGTTTCAGAAATGTTGGTACATACATCTTGGACCTACCTTTTGTTTTTTGGTATTATAAACATTGATGGAAAATATCCTAATGAGTATCATTAGTACTAAATGTTTGTCCATACATCCTTGACCTACTTTTTGTAATTTTTGGCATCATAAGTATCACTGGAAAATCTCCTGTCAAATCAAACTACTAGATGACAATTTAGAGTTTTCAGAAAATGTTTCTTAAGACATGATTGTAGGTATTACAGAGCTGTTAATGATACTGGATGATCATAGTAAAAAACATGCATATGTACTTTCTTTTCTATAATTAAAAAAATATTTCTTTCTTGAAAAAAAAAATTGGTGATTCCAAGTTGGATGCACCATCCCTTACAAACTAGAAAAACAGGACTAATGATATCATCCCCTACTTCAGGCATATCACTTTCCAACATGTATTTAGAGATATGAGTACATAGGTAGATCACCTATCAAAGAGAGGAGTTGTTGCTACATCAGGTATCTAGTATCATGAAGAATATATGGAGGGGGCATTACTGGATAGAGGGAACACTCCTCTCTTCCCATTTGTGTAGGATTGGTAATAAGACTACCTTTAGGAGGATATCTAGTCCACAAGCACTTGTTATTTGTGTTAGCATTTTCGGTTTTCTTTTGATTTGGGTGGTTAGATTAGTACATAATATGTAGGTATATGTTTATTGAGGTTGTGTATATGTTGTGGAAAGACTATGCTATAGGATCAATGGGGATTGGAAGATATGGATATGTTGATCATATGATGAGGAACATCTTGTATGATGTAAACATTTTTCTGTTATGAAATATGACACGTTTTTCTTACTCTGACAAAAAAAATGATAAATTTGCAGGGTTGAATTGCGTAAGTAGGTTGAAATGTATGACATATCCAAACCACTTCTTTTGTTTGTGAAGATAGAGAAAGCATCATACATTTTAGCCTACTTTCAAATCTATCTACAATATGAACAATTGCGGAAATCTACATTCAAACTGTTGGACACCTAATCCTCTATGGATAGGTGTGGAAGGCGAATGGACAAATGGAATCCAAGAGACCACTTGGAAGATAGTGAATCCAAGGGTCACCAAATGTACTATAAAAGCACATATATGGTTAATAATAGTATAACTCACACTTGTCGTTCTCCTTGTGTGTTTACTTTCGTGTTTACCATGCGTGTGTTTAACATGGTATAAGAGCGGGCGATTGTTGGCCCTGCTCCAATCAACTAAATTCTAGTTGTGTTCTTTGAGCTTGTCAGTCCATAATGATCCCTTCGCATTTCCTCACACTGGTCCTGTCATTCTAACTGTCCCTCGGTGCTCATCCTCCTCGCATTCCCTCACACGCTCTTGTTGTTCCTATTGTTCGGCCCTCCATACACATCGCTTCTCCATCTACTCACCACTTCCACTCTGCGTCAGGCCTCCTGCAGAGTTACCTCGTCTCACCTCCATATGCATCGACCCTTCCAATAGGCCTCACCTTCTTTTACTTCCCCTCTTGGCGCTCCACACACCTCCGCAGAGTTGACTTTCATTGGATCCTTCCACACCAACTGCATTGGCTCCCCTCTGCGGTGCCCGATTATTAAAGTTTCGTTGTGCTCCACGATATCTTCACAGTTGGCCCTTCCATACAAATGACCGCGATGGAAACACAATGATTTTCATATATATAGCGCTTGCTCCTGTCAATATAGTTCTCTCTGACAGTTGGCTTTGGCTTTATTCCTTGAAGAGTCAACATTTGGTATTTGACACTCCCTCCATTAAACTCTCTCACTGAGACTCTTGCCACTGTATTTCCACCGGTGGAACCTTTCCTCGTATTTCAGAGCTCGTGTTTCTTCAGGTCGGCCTCTATCAGACTGTCCACTTCCATAACGACAAGAGCCATCGCGACGCTTTTCTTGAAAATAACGCTGCTAGAAGAACCATTATTATTGTCATTAATTGTGATCTCTGACTCTGAAATCACTGGAGGTTGACCGATTTTGAGTACTGCAGATATATTATTGTTCCGTAGCTTTTGCCTCAGCTTCTGTGGTGGCCATTGGGTTTTTATTGAAGGGTTTTGGCTGACAAAAATTCCACGATTCGAACCTAGAATGGTAGTATACACCTGCATTCGGTCCACACTACTCTGGTTCATCCTCAGGTACTCATCTACAGTCGAATGGTTATAATATATAACTGTGAACCGTCACTCCCTCGACACTGGTCCCCATACCTCACTTTTGGCACATCGATTCCATACGACTCTCCCTCACTATTCTGACCAGCGACAGGCTGCGCCACTGTTTGAAAACGCTCACCCTTCCTTGGAAACTTCCACACTCTCGCATAAAAATATTTCCCATGGCTCAGTCCCTCGGTCCTTGTGTCAAATCCTCCTTGTTGTTTTGAGAATGCACTTCCACCATTGGTCCTGCACTTGGGAAGGTGTGCATCATAACGGAAAATACTTTAGCCTTGTGACAGAGCATTTGCAAAGAATTAGTTGAAATTACAGGATGAAGACTTGGGCACCACAAGAGGTACTCTGATTCTAATTAGAAATGAAGTGCTAGTTTCAAAAAAAGAGAAGAGGTTTTTCATTGCAGACAAAGGCATCCATACAACCTTGCTTTCGCTCTCGACGCCCCTATTGAGCAGATACTTGTATTGTTGTTGAAGCTGATCATCATTGAGCGCAACAGGTCAGGGAAACAAACTATTGATGCTCGTTTATAATCAATTAATCCAGTTTTGAGTTGCGCCACACATAATGCCTGGGAGACTCACCTTCCTTTGAAGGTTCAAAGAAAGATAGCCGGAGCAAACAGTGGAGGGCTGGAATGGAATGATTTTCTTTGCATTTGCATTTATTCGCCGAAATTTTCAAGAAACAAGCGTTTAGGAGTGCGATCAACAACAATTTTATCACTTGCAATGCTTATGATCAGCCCAAAAAACTTCTTGGAAGGATTCAGAGTGTCCCCACAAGTATACACAAGTTGGTTTTTCATTGGTGTGAGCTAGTTTGTTGGCCAACATTGTCTTTATCAACATTAGCACTATCACATGTAATAGATTGTGTTCAATATAAACACCCTTGAGAAGCTAACACCTCTCCATTGATTGAGTTTGATTTGTTGAGAAAATAATAATAATAATAATAATATAGCCAGATATAATGGAATATTAGAGTTACTGAATACTCTAATACATTCTAGTGTTGATAATACAGTTATGATTGACAAAGCCAGTCTCACATATATTCAAACCTATTTGCGAAATGTACAAGAAAATATTGAGTTTTTGCAGCTTGAATCTCAATTCCAGCAAGAAGAATTACAATAGTGGAGTCATCATTCTGAACTTGTTTCAGTTCAGAAAATTGAAACAGACTCCCATAAACAGTAAGTCGGCTTGGAAGTTCTACCCCAAGCCCATCATCAGACCTTGGGAAGAGCTTGTCCATAACAAGCACAAAATTGGTCTTGGATATGAAAAGGAATTGTTCTTTCATATTCCAGACTACTCCAAGCCCATCAAATTCTAGAGTGCTGGATTTCTTCATGACAGTTCACCTTTAGTTGTTCCAGATCCTGCTCCTCTTCCACAGCAACAACAACAACATATTGAAAAATTCCAACACTGTGATCGAGTTGGCCATATGAAAGATCACTGTTTTGATCTTCACCCATGCAAGCATTGTGGTTGGCACACCCATTCTTCACACAAATGCTTCAGAAACAAGCCTCCTGCAAGAACAAAGATTCATCTTGGATGGATCACTTCTTGGCAATGGGCATCAACAACCAAGAAGATGTTTAAGTCACATGCCAGAACTTGTTCTAGAATATTGAACAACCTTGCAGTTGAGTTCGCCATCATCTCACCTTGTACCTGATAGGGGGGAAAATGGTGGTCATCTACAAGCTTCGAAGCCACATCAAGCGAGCTTGAGCCACAATCTGTCATTCTAAATTCAGAGTTGTAGCCAGAGACACGGATGCCCAAGATCATTCCTTTGGTTGGTGGACAACCTTAAACCATCCATGCGAGGTTGATATTCTTCCTCTTCAAATAATTCGAGACACTTCCTCTAGCAGAAGACTTTAGCTTCTTGCCAGTTTTGGTAGAGTTCCAAGAAATGCATCAAGCATTCCAGAGTTGGTGGTCATCCTTAAACCATCACAGGTTGTAGACCTCCCTTCTTCTAAGTTAAAGGTCTCCCTCTTCAAATACGAGGGACACTTCCTCTAGCAGAAGCCCTCAACTTCTTGCTAGATTTGGAAGAGTTCCGGGAACTGCACTAAGCGTTCCAGTGTTGGTGGTCATCCTTAAATCACCTCTTTATGCCAACATTTCAGAGAGTTGATTCAGCCTAAGTGCTACCATGCATACTTTGCAGTTTTGTATTACAAATCTTTTCTTGGACTCACACATACCCCTTCGGATTAAGGGGGGAATGTTGGACACCTAATCCTCTATGGGTAGGTGTGGAAGGTGAATGGACAAATGGAATCCAAGAGACCACTTGGAAGATGAATCCAAGGGTCACCTAATGTACTATAAAAGCACATCTATGGTTAATAATAATATAACTCATGCTTATCTGTGTGTTTACTTTCATGTTTACCATGCGTGTGTTTAACATCCCTTAAAAAACACATTATTGTATGAGAGGCCCTTAGCCTAGTATAGTAGAGATGTCATAATGTTTAACATTTTGACTCGAACCAAAAAAAAATAAAAATAATAATAATATATATATATATAATTCTCTAGCCCATGGTTTTTTCCCATGGCATTCCCCATGTTTTTTTCTTGTGGTATTATTCTCCAATGCGGCCTATTTAAAGGCTAAAAATTAAAACCAACTTTGATCCATCTTAAGCCAAAAATTAAACTAACCTTGATCCATCTTAACTCTAGATTTACCACTGAGAAGGATCAAATCTCTTTTCACTCTAAAAGAGGTTCAAAGAGAGAGATTTTATACCTCCTAGCACTTTGTAGATCAGGAATGGATCAAATCTCTTTTCACTCCAAAATAGGTGCAAAGAGAGAGATTTTATACCTCATAACTCTTTGTAGATCATAAATTAAGATGTATTAAATCACTTTTCACTCTAAAAGAGGTGTAAAGAGAGAGATTTTATACCTCCTAACACTTTGTAGATTAGAAATTAAAATGGATCTAAGTTGATAATATTTAAAAGGCATTCTTAATCAAATTATAAAGAAAAAAATCTAGATATTATTACCATCATATTGATATTTAAGTGTGTTAGAGATTTTGAAAACAATTTTCCATAATTTTGTATTTAAAATGAATAATCAATATATCTTTGTAAACTATATTATTATGATGGTACAACGCATTCAATTTTGCTTTGACTTTGTATAGTTTATGTTTGACCAAAAATTTATGTTCTTTAATTAAAGTTTAACAATGGGAAATGTTTTGAGGCCCTATTATGTATTATGTAATATGATTGGTTGAGGTCTTATTATCCGTTTTTAGTAACTTTTATTTATATTAGTTACTAAGTTTTTGTTTACCATTGACCAAAAATTTATGTTGTTTATCCAAAGTTTAACATTGATATTTTTTTTTGGTTATTTATTATTATTATTTAAACATATTTATTTGTAATATGATTGGTTGAGGTGTTATTATCAATTGTTTGGTAAGTTCTATTTCTATTAATTACTAATTTTTTGTTTTTTGTTTATTTCATTTTTATTTAGCTTTCTGTTTCTTTTTCTTTTTATTTTCTAATATTTCTATTTTAATGAATTTTAGTGTTTTTCTCCATATTTTTAATCTAAAATGACTTATTACCATATTAAAAAACACACACACATATATATATGTTAACCTAAACAATTTTAATTTTTGGTGATAACATTTAATAATACAATATTTATCAGTTGTTTTATTTTTGTGATGAATTTTTTTATTTTTTAAACAAATGCAATTTTTTTTATTAATAATAACAAAGTTTTATATAAGTAAATCTTTGTCTTTATGCTTTATTATTTTTTAATTTAATTAAGCTATATTTAAGCTAGCTAGTATGTAGCCCTTGTTTATACATTATAATTATCTTTAATATGTTTTTTTTAATATAATTATTATATTTTAATTATTTGTATTTAAATTAATTTCACATTATAATATATTTTAATTAATAATTTTTTATAAATAAAATTAATATTTATTTATTATGTATAAAAAATGAGTAGTCTATAGTGTGACTTTTTGAAGGCTTTTAGGGTGGCTTTTTCCGGTGTAATTTCTCTAAAATCCGGTAGAAATTTATTGAAAAGAGAAGTTTAATTGCTAACTTTGCACAATCGAAGTGCCATAGGGGTTTTTGAGGGCGCTGAATCCATATATAGATTCAAAAAACCAATTTAAATAACAAAAACCAAGATTTTACATCAATTTTTTTCACCGGATTCCGGCACTTGAAACTCCAAAAAGTCGCACTAAAGACAACTCCTATAAAAAAAATTAAAAATAATTTCTCAATTAAATTTAGTTTCTATGCTTAATTTTTCTTATATTATTGTAATAATTTAAGCTTAATTTTATAATAAAAGGTTTTAGAGTTTAATATTAATACCATTTTTGAAGTGAGGGATTTTCTTGAGATATAGAAGAAGTAGTTATTTTAACGTTTATTAGGCTAAAGATAGCCCATGAGACTGGTTGTTTTTCTATCTGGCTCTTGTATTGGACCCTTTTCCCATGAAGTTTCACAATAAAAGTCTACTAGGCTAAAGATAGCCTATGGGAAAACAAGGAGGCACAACGTTGGTCCAAGATGATTTACGGGGAGGAGCCAAAGTGCAGGAAGAAAACTTGGAGGAAACTAAATGACAGATGGATGAGCAAATGGGGAATTAATTGTCAAGATTGTCCTAATTCTAAAGAGGGGATAAAAAATTCGGTGTTTGAAAAATTCAGGACTGCCATGTGAGAAAAACAGGTTCGCATAAAAAAAACATTATATGTCTAAAACTTCAACCCATCACAATCGCATGAAGAAAAGACTTAATTGAGTGCGACAATCAAGGGAAAGGCAAAAATTTTAATAGCACAATTGAGGACCGGATCTAACCATCTTAGGTGCGAGACAAGTAGATGGATAACCCCCAAGGAAGATTGAGAAGCAAAAAATTGTATCTTTTGCAGGACATGAACAGTTGAAAATGAATGACACTTTATCATGGAATGTCCGGCTTATGAGGACATTCGTAATCAGTTTGAAAGTAGTCTAAAGGTGCACAATTTGAGTAAGCTCTTCGAGGAAGCAAGGCTTCACAAAACCGCGAATTTCTTGATCAAAATTCATAGCAAAAGAGCTGTTCTACAGGGAAACTTGAGAATGTGATGTCTTGTATGATGATGAATGTGGGTCCCTTAAACTGTTGGGTCTCGTGGACGTTATTAAAATATAGCATATCATATCCTGTGAAGTTTCACAATAAAGTCTCCTAGCATCTTGACAAACCTCTTGCTAAATATAGCTTGAGTGAGCCTAATGGTTAAGAGCATGTGTTTCCTCCTAAAAAATGACAAGGTCAAAACAAGAAGAAAGTACAAAAAAGTCTTATACACCAATTTAGTATCTAACTTGACAATAACCTTAAAATTAAATAATAATAATATATTTACATAATTTTTTATTTTTTATTTTTTATTTTTTCTAAATCACATAAAAAAAACATCAAACAAACAAAACAAAAATATTCTGGATCCGTTTCAATTTTGCCCAAACTCCCTCCCAGGTTTGTAATCTCACCGAAAAAAACTTGCTAACAAAATCTAATACAAAACCAAAACTCCCCATATTAACCTTTAGCAAAAACTTGTTAACAAAATCTAATACAAACCCAAAAATCAAGTTATTAAGCTTTAGTAAAAAAATAAAAATAAATGATTAACAATTATTTTTCAATCATGCGTTCCTTCCCAATGTTATATTTTTATTATTAAATATTGCTTCACGTATCCAAAGGAAAACTCCGTTGATAAAACAAACAGTACGACAAAGAAAACTGTTCAATCGGAAGGGTGACCACTTCCATTGAGGGTTGGAATGGGATTATTTTCGGTAAGCTCCATTAGTTGATTGGAAAAACAACCGTTTCCCAGATGGAAATACACGTGGATATTAATTCAACCTGCCACGTGTCCACCACATGATTTACGATATAAAAATTCGAACGTGGATGGACGGCGGCCGTAGAGCCGAGAATGACACGTGTGAGACGACGATGGTGTCGTTTATACAAACAAGTAGCACGCTCCAGCTCGTGCTCGGAGCATGAACTGCAGAGAGTGTGTCCACCTGAAAGGAGCCGCTGGATTTTATCTCATTGAAAAGTGTCGAATCTTCATGCTATAAATGTCATTCCAGTCTTTAAGTTTTCTCGGATTGCTTCAGTGAAGGGTAGCTATGGCGATGAACTCAACGGACGAGGAGGCTCTGTCGCTTCTGGACGAGTCCAGGGAAGCACCAGGTGAGGTGTTCGAGTCCGATGGAGAAGAGCAAGCTTTCGAGGAAAACCAGAAAGTCGCGGTTAACATAGGCGATTTTGGAGGAGAAGATGACGCTCACGCGCCTCCGTTTTCATGGCGAAAGCTGTGGCTGTTCATGGGACCGGGATTTCTTATGAGCATAGCGTTTCTTGATCCAGGGAATTTAGAGGGGAGTTTGCAGGTAATTAGGGGAAATTTTAGAGGTTAATTCTTGATATTTGTTTTCTTTACTCCTTTTGTTTTGGTTCACGATTTAAATGGAATATTTGCTCAAATTTTCTGAGAAATTTAACATTATTTGCTGCTATTTTGAGAATGATAAAGATTTGTCAAAATTCTACATTCACGGAAAAATATTGTCTCCTCCTATTATTCTGAGAATGGCAAAGATTCGCCAAATTTTAAGAGTTCTTGAAAATTAAGATTTTTTTTTTTTTTTTTGAATAACAATTTAAATGGCATTCTTACTCAAATTTCCTTCGAAAATTCAATCTGTTTTGCTGTATTTTGAGAGTGAAAATGATAAAGATTTGTCAAAGATCTCCATTCACCACAAAAAATTCATGTTTTCTTCAAATTTCCCCCGATTATTCCGAGAACTGCAAAGATTAACCAAAGTTCCACTCTTACTGAAAATTTAAGTTATTTTTTCGCAATTTAATTGAATATTTGCTCAAATTTGCTTAGAAATTGAACAGTGCTGGCTGATATTTTGAAAATCATAAAGATTTCAAATTTTGTACATTCACTGGAAATTTTTTATGACTCCTTCACGATATCATTCAGACAATTGCAAAGATTCACCAAATATCCTACGTTTTTTTTTCCAAAAGAAAAAACATAACTTTCTTTCATTAAAAAAAGTTTACATAGATCAATTACATAGTTCCTATCTGTAGATCCAGATGTCCCAGATACATTTTCAATGCAGAGCAGAATGACAAACATAGACCAAAATACAAAATAAGGGCTAAACAGACCCCATCTGCGTTCAGGATAGGCCAAAAAAAACAGAGCATATACATAAAAAACCAAATAGTCTAGAGGATGAGACTCCAGAAAATCCGAAACCCCTAAGGGAAATATATTGGACGACATGCTAAGCATAAAACCATTGATCGAAAGTGCCACCAAAAACAGAAGGATCATCTACAGAAACTAATAAAAAAAAGAAACAGAGGAAAAAACCAAGAAGTCCGAACAAAACTAGTACTAAAAAAAGCCCGATCCTTGGACAGTTCCATGGACAAAGTATTCAAAATGTATCAAACCCGTCGGGAGGGAGACTCCGCGCTTGGAGAGAGCATCAGCCAACCGATACACATGCTGAAAGGCATCAGCCAATTTCCTACACTTACACTTCATCATCTACACTTCCTGATGAATCATAAAATTTTCCATTTTTTTCTACACTATGACTTAAAATTTTCCTTGGTTTGCTGATATTATTTTGAGAATTGTAAAATTTCGCATTGTCTCTTTTGAATTTTCCCTTCTCTGCTTTGCAGGCTGGGGCCATTGCGGGGTACTCTTTGCTGTGGCTTCTGATGTGGGCAACCGCCATGGGTTTGCTAATTCAGCTGCTCGCAGCGAGACTCGGCGTGGCTACGGGGCGCCATCTCGCGGAGCTTTGCAGGTTGCAGTACCCACCGGTGCCGAGGATCACACTGTGGATAATGGCGGAAATTGCTCTCATCGGTGCTGATATTCAGGAGGTTATTGGTAGCGCAATTGCGCTTAAGGTACTCACTAATGGACACATTCCCCTCTGGGCAGGCGTGCTCATCACCGCTCTCGATTGGTAAGAGCCCTTCGGAATTCGACTTATTATTTAATTCTCTGAAACTTTGGGTGTGCGGGGGTTTAAGTGCTATCCTTCAAATTCTTTATTTTTTGAAATTTCAGTCCCTATGGGCTTTTTAATTTTTTTTTAATGAAGGATTTCTGTCTAAATTTACCTTTTTTTCCTATACAAAGCTAGCTTAACTAAATTTTAATTTTTTTTTAAACTAAAGTGTCTGGAACGAACCAACTTAGATCCATTTTAATTCCCAATTTATTAGACACAGATATTGATAAAAAGGAACTCAAAATACAAATCTCTTGATGCCTAAAAGATATGGGGTTACTCTGGTTTATATGCATAATTTAATTAATGCTTGGTATTTTCTTTTATAAATTACAGATTTTGTTTTTTTTTCCATCTTCCCATTTTGATTTATAAACTTGGATGTTACACATCGCACACATACTGGACTGTAGAATGCACCTTGATTTCCTTGGTGCAATAAGAATATTCAATTGTAGAGGATTTTAGGAGCGAAGAGTGGCAGATTGCAATTTCTGGTTTGCATAGTTTCCAATGCCAGTGGATTTTTCTTTTTCTTTTTCATATTTTTCTTAAAATTTATCTTTCGGGCCAAACCCTTGACAGCAAAAAAGCCCCATTAACAAGGCGGCATGTTCGTGTGGAAGCATTGAACTGGTGTGTCTTTGCAGAAATTTCGCTTGATTTACCACTTGACCATAACCTGCCTTGCAAGTTTCCAATTGAAAGGGTTCTTGCCAGCAAGAAAGCCCCACTAACAGGGAAGCATGTTTTTGGGATTATTGAACCCATGTGTCTCTAAAAACAACTCACTTGCTTTGCAACTTGACTACAAGCTTCCAATTGAGAGGGTTCAAGTTCCTATATCTCAGTTGATTCACCATGTTTTCCAGATAATTCACTTTAGAACCCAGCAACAAGCCGTGGGGCATCTCTACAGGACCCCATATATCTGCAAAAAAGTTCTAAACGTTTTTAGAAAGTGTAGTTTTTATTGTGTTTTTCCAACAGCACCAAACGAGGAGAAATTGTGGGTTTTCCGAGCTGAATTTTTCACAGAAATTCATTTGTGGTCACCACCAGAAGTATCAAAAGTGAAAAACACCTCCATCCAAGTGTTTTTGATTGATTTGGCACCACCACCATTCACTAGAAATCATTTTTCTTCAATGAACTTGTTAACCCCTAAATTCCCCCCCTTGTAAATTTGGATAATGACCAGCACATTTCTTCAGCCTGGAGGTTCCAAGACATATGCGGATACAATTTTGCTTGGGTTGGGGGTTGGTTCCCAGGGAGATTGGTTGCAGTATGGGTTTAGTGCGGTTCAAACTTCAGACACAATTTTGAACCAATGTTCCACCAAGTTTCCGGGACGTGGGGATGGGGGAGCGGGGATACGCAGGAGTGGCCTATGCAAAAGCTTCCCACCAATTTTTAGGAAACTTGGGGGACATCGGGGTCTTTAACACAAGGGACCCCGACAAAAATAGTAAATAAAAATGCTAAAAACTTATAAATATCATTGAAATTTTATAATTTAACTGTCTTTATCATTACATAACACTTACATCATGAAGGATAAATCGATGAATCATATAACTGAAACAAATTTAAAACGAAAAGCATGATACAATCATACATGTAACTGTAACAATGTACAATGAAAATAAAAGTTTAAACCATATTGAAGTTCCAACTGTGAATATTGAATATTGAAATAAAAGTCAAGTCTGATATATCAAGATTCAAATTTTTATAGAGTCAAGTCTAAAATATCATAAATCAAGATTCAAAACAAGCTGAAGTCTACAATTGAAGTCTCAAACAGAAAAGCAGGTAACATAAGAACATATCAAATGAAAAATGAGCATAATTGCTCAAGGTAATGCCTTGCTAGTCTTTGCATCCAGCTACTGCATGAATAAATCAAGATCAACCATGTCACCATTTGAATCAGAATCACTTGCATTCTCAAACATGCTAAGTGGCACACCAACCAACCCCATCTATGTCTCATCAAGTCCCTCCTCCATATCTACCTGGGCATCATCCTTTGGATCAACATCACATCATGTTGTTGGTCCCTTCAAATACTCAAGTGTCTTCCTATGCTCAAGATTTAGGGTACTGCGCACAACAACTAACTTCTCCGCTCTTCTAGAGGTAAGATTGTTCCTCTCGATAGAGTGGATGAAGCTATATGTGGACCAATTCCTCTATGCTGTAGAGGAACTGGCAATATGAGACAACAAACACATAGCTAGATGTTTGAGCTTTGGAGCACCATCCCCATGCATCCTCCACCAACCAATTGGGTCATCTTGGGCTAAATCTATGTGATCTACTTGAGCACCACGTGTGGTGAAGGGGCCACTGAGATCAAATTGTATTCAAAGTTTTGCCCCCCTCCTCCTCATTATACATCCTTGCAATTGCATCTAGGAAGCCATTCTTTACCTTAGGATCATCAATCGGAGGCACTCTTCCAGGCCTTTCAACAAACCATTTTGGGTTTAATGCATAAGTTTCCATGTGCAAAGGTGTGTTCATGCGATCGCACCTACGTTGAATGATGAGTCGAATCTGGGATGTATAGAACTCTAATGTGGGTTCCCTCTGCTGAATGACTGCCTTCGCACGACCCAACATGCTATCAAAGATCTCATAGATTTCTCCAAGACTAGGAGCATTTGAATCAGTGTAATGAATGACATCCACAATAGGGACCAAGAATGACACCAAATAAGAACAATCTTCCCAACAATCATTGTCCAACACCTGAAGCTCGACCTTCTTCCCCAAGTTTGTCTTTGATTGACCTTCTTCCCCACTCTGGACTCACAATCAAGGATTATAGTGGTGCTTGTACCTCTAGTATTCTTTCCAATAAGACAAAATAGCTAGCATATCTAGTATTGGTGGGCTTGAGGAATTCCTTCCTTGTGTGAGCCTTGTACATGGCCAAGGAGGCATGGTGATTGCAAATAAACATTTGGACATCTCTAGCAGTTGTCACCAAGTCTGATATCCACTGAATCTTGCCAATGTCCTTCAATGCATTATTGAGTGCATGCACACAACAAGGAGTCCAAAAAATATGTTGATACTTGCTTTGAATCAATAACCCTGTTGATCTACAAAATGCTGTTGCATCTGTCACAACCTACACCACACTATTGGCCCCAACATCCTCTATAGCTTCTCGAAGAAGCTCAAATTGGAAAGATGCATCCTTGCGCTTTCCAGAACAATCAGCAACTTTAAGAAAGAATGGACCTTCTGCAAATGTCACTATGACGTTGATTAGTGGGCATTTTCAGATGTCGGTCTATCCATCCATAACAATAGAGCAACCAAGCCTCAAACATGTTTGTCTCATTCTCTCCTTTTGCACGTTAATTTTGGACACTTGTCTATCTAAAATTGTTTTTCTTAGCTTATGTTCTCCGGGTGGTACATATGAAGGCCCTATTTTTGCGATTGCTTGGACCATTTCCTTGTAATAAAGAGAATGAACAACATGGAAGGGAATTCCATTGGAAAAAATAAATCTGCCATTTACATCATCTGTGTCATCTCGATCTAGAACATTGTACATCAACATCCCATTTAGTGTAGCACCCATTGCACAAGAACGAGATGTACCAGTAGAACCCTTTGTCTTTTTTGATGAAGCACTGGATGGAGGCATATTTGTGCATGGATCAACGTTTTTGCTAGAAAATAGTCCTTTTCCATTGGCTTCCCTTTCTAGCCTCCAAAGTTGCTCTCTTTGAGTTGGGTTCAAGTTCACTAAGGGACATATATTGACTCCTTTACCTGTAATAGCCCAAATATGTTGCTTCACCCTGATATAGCTGCCAACAAAGTGATGCCCACAAATATTGTAGACCCAATCACGTGAGCCACCACCAACTTCTTCTTCTTCTTCTTCGTCTTTTTTTTTTTTTTTTTAAATCATTTGTTTGGTTAAATAGATTAAAGGCAGTTTTAGAGGGATTAAATGTCCCCTTTGCAAATTTATCTAGATCTTTTGGTGGGGCTTCAAAATCTACGCCATGCAAAGGCCTATTTTGATTTCTTACCCTCCTGTGACTGCTTTCAATTTCTTCTTGTGCATCATGTTACTCACTACCACTATAGTTGCTATCACTGTTCCCAGAATAACTCATATTGTAACTTGTACGCTGCAACAAGGTTTTTGAATCGATTTAAAAATTAAAACAATAAACAAGGTTTTATGCAAAATATTCATAAATTCCAGAATGATAAAGTTAAACAATATGTAGCTGTGATAAGTGCAAGGTCAAGCAAGATAGAAAAATCCTGGTCTTTCCAGGATTGTGATAAATCAAAATGCTTTGAGATCGAGTGTACGAGGCGGTGGAGACATTCTATCAATGATATACCACTGATTACTTTAGTGATTTCAAAGGTGTTGCTGCAATAGAGGAATGTTGTAGTAGGGCAACATATTCATAAGAAGAAAGTTAGAAACAAAACCTACTCTCCTTCGTGCCTGAATCGCTGAACATTGGCTCCTGGAGTATGCCCTAGACTTTGGAGTATGCGTTATTGCTGATGCGACTGATGAGTATGCCCTCGGACCTGGAGTATGTGGCTGATATTGTGGCTATGCATTGGCAATTGCTGCTAGAGAAACGAGATGGGGCAGGAGTGTGGCAAGTGCTGAGAGCCAAGTCGATTTCGAGTGCAGCGACGACAACTGAGAGAGCCAAGTCGACTTTGACGACTTCGAGTGTAGCGGTGGGCAATTGTGAGGAATCTATGAAATAATGAAAAATTAAAAAACCCTTCCACCCCTTCATAAAATTATTATGTTTTATAAAAAAAATTTGCAATTTGACTTTATTCAAAATTATTTGCCGTCGATTTTTTAAGAAACGAAGGAAAAGTCTCCTTTTTTTTTGAGGAAACGACCCCCTTTGGAGTTTTCGTGCATATCCTTTTCTTGGGAGAGTTAGGAAACAACCTCTAGATGGCCCCAAGTCCCTGGAGCGCGAGGGAGTGAGGAATCATGATTCCCAGGTGGGGGGACGCGTCCCTGTGGAACATCGTTTTGAAAAAAATTGGAGAGAGTAGCTATTTTTAATAGTTCTACTTTTTAGTAGACAAATTTTCGGGGAATTGCACGATAGTATTGATTAGATAGTCAAATTCTTTATGAACTTAGGATTCTAGTGAGACTTTTTTGGTGACATGCAGGGCACTTTCTATTTTTAGCAAGTTTGGTTCAGAGACTCCCATGTTAGAGATAATGGTATTTTTGGAATCATTGTGAGTTGATGAGCTACTTTTGGGAAATATGCAAACACTTTCTATTTTTAGTGGTACTTGCATGTTAATTTTGATTGTGGATTCAGATTCCTTGTCGAATGGCAAATCCAACGAGTATGGTTTCATGGACATATAAGACAATTTTGTTTTTAGCAGTGGTTGCATGGTAGATCTGGTTATGTATTCAGACTCCCCACTGAAAATAGAATCCAATGAGGGTGTTTTCATTGACATGTGTGATATTTCTGTTTTTAGTATTGTTTGCATGGTGGTTTTGACAACATATTTGGACTCCATGTGGAAATCTGAGATTGATGAGTATGATATTGTCGACACAAGCAATTTTCATTGGGGAGACATGAACAATTTTCTACTTTTAGTAGTGCCCATTTTTTAGGAATGTTATATTTAGCAGGGTTCCCTTAACTGTAGTCTGTTCCTAACATTTTCTATTTTTTCCCATTTTTAAGGGAAATTGTTGTTTTTGGCATGTCTATTTATAGCTAGTGGACATGTGGCAGCTTGGAGGTTGACAAGTGGTGAGTTTTTGGACCCATAGATTTCAGTGATGTGGCAAAGTGCATCGATAAATTGGAAAGTTCCTAGAATTGTCAAAGTGCATGAGTAAATTGCTTGCATGGATGGAGGTGCGATGTGGCATCGACAACGATTTATTTTTGATCCCCTCCCATTTCTATTCTCTTTCATAGTTTCCAATGGTTTTTCTTCCCTAGTTTGCATGCACCTGATCTTTTTATTGCATTTTCTCTCCTCCAACTCACACTCTTTTTCCACCTCACTCCACCCTCTCTTTAGTGAAGTAAAGCATAAAAGCATATCTTTGTTTTTCACTCTAGTTATATTTCCCTCTACCTAAGTGAATACCAAGTACATTGATGCACAATTCTCCAAGGATACTTTTAGCCTAGTTTTAATTTCCAAAATTACTTCAAGGATACTTTTTTACCTAGTTTAAATTTACCAAATTTACCTCAAGGACGTTTTTTTATTTATAATAATTCAGATTCGCTTTAATTGTTCAAGGATATTTTTATCCTAGTTTGAATTGCAAAAAATATGCTCAAACATATTTTTATCTCATGACAACTCAAGACTACTTAAGTAGAACTCAAGTGATGGAAACTTCACTCAATGTTTTCTTTAGTTCAGTTTAGTTGGATGGCGAGTTGACTCCATATCATTTTGCCTAGTGCACATCGATCTTCCTTTTTGGAGGAATTCGATTTCCTTTATTCCTAGTGTGCATTGGAGGAGGTAGAGGGTTATATTATAAGTGTGAGCTATGGGTTCGATGGATTGTCTATGGCAACATCAACATATGCTATCTTTCTCTCTTGTCTCCATTTTCTTTCTCTCTTCTAGCTTCTACTCTATTGTGTCTCAATATTATTGTCTTCAGTTCTGTAATAGTCGTCTTGGCGTAACCAACCTTCTAGCCTTTGTAGAAAAAAGCTTGGTTTTGATTTTTTCTATCTCTTTGTGTTGTTCGATGTCTTGATGTTTATCTTATTCAATTTTCAAAAAGTTTTTGTGCCTTTTTCATTAGTTTAAATTTGCTATTAATGTACTGCAAGATCTTGATGTTGGTTTCTGTGCTGTTGATGCTTGGCTTGCTGCTCTCCATCCACTGCACTGCTGCTCTTTGTACTGCTGTCGATGTCACTGCCACTAATACTGCCACATCTGTATTGTAGCTCCCTCTCAAATTGCTGCATCATGCTGCCCATAGCACTGCCACTACTAACTGGTGCACTACAACTCAATTGCTGAGAAGTAAGCAACTGAAGGACTCTCTGCCCAATCGTTGACAAATAAGTTAGGTTGCCTCCCATCACTGAAGCTCCCTTGGCTGCTGATTTACGCTGTCCTCCTGAAGCCACTGCACTGCTGCAACACTGCACTGCATGAGCTAAGCCTCTCTGCACTGTTGAAGTCCCATCGGCCTCTACGCTGCTGCCTCCACGTTGCTGCTTCCTCTGCATTATGCTACTCCCTCTTCAGCTCTTTAACGCTCCCCTCTGCTTCAATGTGGCCTTCTACAACCATCTCTCGACTCATCCCGCTACCGTCTTAAGGCTCCCGTAGCTCGTATGTGATCCAAGAGTAGGGCTGACTCAAGGATCTCGCCAATCCTGTCTATAGCTGCTCAATAGATCCATATCACCCCACCTCCTCTTGAGGTACATGAGCACTCATGGCTGCATCATCATCAAAGTCATCATCCTTTGCTGTCGTAGCCTTGGATTCAGAGGATCCTTTGCCCTTCTTCTTAGGACAGGTGCTGGCGAAGTGTCCAAGTTCGTCACAGTTAAAGCACCGGACCTTGGAAAGGTCCCTCTTCTTCTTCTCTGCTTCTCTTCTTTCCTTTGATGCAAGGGCTGCATCATCCTCTTCTTATTTCTTCACTTTGGTTGATCCGCTTCCACTGCTTTGCCTCTTCGTGATTCTCCTGATTTCCTCTTGATGGAGGATTGCCCACATGTATGCCCATGATGTAATGCTGCCCTACTCGGAATGCTCTGGACAAATGTTTCCCATTCTTTCGTGACTGCATTCAGGGCAGTCCTCACTAGGAGCCCCTCATTCGGAGTTGCACCCATGGCAATTAGCTGATACTGGATAGTCTGAAGTCTGAAGAGGAAGGGATCTATCTCCTCACCCTTCTGCATCTGGAACAACCCCATCTGATTCTCCAAAATCATCCTTCTTTGGACAGAGCCACCTGAATACATCACGTCCAATGCTGCCCACATCTCATTTGCCGTATTCTTTCTGGTAATATGAGGCACGACGTGGTCTTTGACTCCGTCCATTATCAACCGCTTAGTTCGCGCTTGATTTTCATCATACTTTTTTAGAGGATCTGCATCGATTGGCACAATTAGGACTTTCTTTGCATGGTCCTTGAGGCCATATTCATCCAGGACTGTCAAGATCCTGGCCCTCTAGATAACAAAGTTGGACATGCCGTCCAACCTATCTTGATCTCTCAGTCCATATGGCGCCATCTGCTCAGATCTGTTAGAACAGATACTCCTCTCCCTCTTTCTGTTGCAATACTCAACAGAAAATGTTGGATTTGGGTTTCTTGGTGATTCAGAAACCCTCTATAGTAGGTGCTCCCTATGACAATTGATTTCCTTCCTGGAAATCTTTCAGCCAAACACAATCAGACATTACTCTCCGATCACCCTCCTGATTGAAACTCATATTTGTTTGGCTCAGATCTGCTGAGTGACTGTCTTCTTCTCGCTCTTTGTTTACTTAGCTAGGCACAATTCTGCACCGACAAAATTTCCACCACACCAACATTGCTGAAGATCTGAAGCATTACTTTCGAATCATGGCAAGAATTTTCTGTAACAGGAAGAATGACTGGATTGCGTCTCACTGATTGGCCCAACGTAGCCTTAGCGCTGCTCAGAAGTGGACTGCGTAACCCCAGATTGGGTGACACAGTCCTTACGTTGGCCTGGAAAGGCTCTGCGTAAGCTTGATGGCCTTCTGTAGCTACAACGCTATCCTTCCCGGATCTGCGTTCTCTTGCTGCCAAGCTGTCCTTTCCAGATCTGCTGCTTCTGCTGCCACCCTATAGAAAAAATATTCTTCAGCTGATTTGCTGGAGATTCAGCTTGATCTACTATCGCTCTGATACCATGTGAAAATTCTATTGCAGTATCATGGTTTACTTCTTCTACTTGATTAAATTATACAAGTTATCTTTAGAAATTAGATTAAGAAAATACCGAAGTAAACACAATTAACAACATACACATGCAGATCATTTACTAAATATTACGCTCATTCAAACAAAGTGACACACTGACTTTTGGACATAAGTCCCTGGAAAAACCCAAAGCGGGAAAACCAGTGCAACAAATATGAGGGTTTATTTTATTAAGTAGAATCTGAGTACAACAAACCTGGGTTCCAAATCTGGAAAACTCTACAGAGAATAAAAATAGATTTGCAGCTAACCTGCTATTCTAGACCAAAATTTTGACTGATCCACACCCTCAAATGAGATTTACAAGACTCAACCTGGATCTGGCCCTAGAAACCGGAGCGCTGCCCCTGAAACCCCAACGTCAGCCCTGCTAGGCTTTGAGTGCCCCTGCGCTGCTCAGAGAGGGACTATGTAACCCTTGAGTGGGTGACGCAGTCCTTACACTGCCTCTGCGTAATTTTGAAACCCTCTGAAGCTGCAACGCTGCCCCTTCCTGGGCCTGCGTAGCGGCTGAAGCCTCTACGTTGCGCAGCTGCTGTTGTTGCCCTTGCTCCTCTGCGCTGTCCTTGAAAGCTGCTCCTCTGCCTCTTGTTGTCTCTTGGCTCTGGGATTAGATTATCCCCACAGCCAATACTACCCTTGCTGCAGAAAAATCTTTTGGAAATTCTTAGCAAACCCTGCCCTAGAATTCCAGATTTGTCTCTCAGCTCTGCCAATGTGTGTATGTCCCCAATTGACCCTCAAGCCTTTCTCTTAACCTTTTCATTGTTCTCATCAACGACCGAGATTAAAACATTCACCAACGGCTGAGATTAAAAGACTGCTTGATCAGTGTCACTTAGAACATTTCAGCACATGTGTTAATTAATTCACTTTAATTATTTAATTTTCCTAAGTTTATTATCCATTAAAATAATTAATTATTTGAATAACTTGAACACCACCTGAAATTTCTCCAAACACTTTCTGGGTTTTGGAGTTCAAGTGTGTCTTAGCCCCTCCACAAAATTTCAGGGCTAGAGCACACCCGATGCTACCCCAACTACACAAAATCTCAAGAGAGTCTTCATCTTTTGGGATATCTTCATAGGGCACAGACCATCCATCACTTTCATCCACGAGTCATGTCATCATTCCTTTTCATCAGAGAGTGATCCATTAGTCTTTCATTTGGCCTTGCTTCATGTCATGCTGCTATCTTCATACCAAATTTCTTCAAGGATCTTTCATCCTACCACATGGTTATCAACGGTGGAAGGCATCCACTTTCCTTTGGCAGCCTTGCATAAGCCCATCCAAATAGTTGTTCAAAATAAGAGATGAACATTTAAATCAAATTTACCTTTGTGATGGTCTTTCATCATAACATCTTCCTGTAGGTATCAACATCATGTATACATGTTGATATATCTCCCAAAGATATCCATTGTCAAGGGTCTCCATCTTTTTCAGACTTCTATCAGAGTCTTCATATCTTTTCGAGAGATTTTCTATTCAAGTCTTCTTGGTCTTCTTTTGGATGGTGATTCCCTGTACCATGGATTCATATCTTATGATCTCTTCCTTCCTTTCTTCACACATTTCATTCTAAGGAGCTTCCAATCAGAGTTCCTTGATTGTAGTCAACTACCTCATACTTTATATGAAGACATATTATGTTGATTTCATCTAGTGTGACTTATGCCTTCCTGCATCCTTTCAGAGGAGGAGATCCTTTTCCCTTTATCATGCTTCCCAAGATAGAAATAGTGATCCATGTTACCTGCAACCATATGACATGACATTATAATATTAAATATAAGCATACATACCTCTTTTACCTTCAGGTCATCTAGGCTTCTTTCAGCAACTTCCTTCCTTAAGAAAATCTTCAATCCTTTGATCTGCTTCATCTCCTATGTCATCATACCATCATCCCATGAACTCCACAAGTTGGAGTTCCTGATGAAACGTTTGCTTCCTCTCTAGATTGGTGAACCCTTCGATGAGGATTCCATTAGAGAATCTTAAGGATCTTGCATATCCTATCCGGCAGATGTTTCCCTTTTGATGTATGATGAGCCTTGTCCTGGATGGCTTCTTGCTTTCCTTCAATGACCAATGAGGTTCCCAAGAGTGATATCCTTCATGTTTGACTGCCACGGATTTTGTTCTATCTATCCTTCATGATTCTCCATGGTAATGTCACGAGCTCTTGTTTCTAAAGCTTCCATGATGCTATAATGCATCTAATTGCTATATCCATATCCTACAAAAGATTTAGGAGCCATGACAAGACCTTAGTGAGGGAGACTATCTTAATCATAGTAAAGGTCTCTTACTCCCTCTTTCCTTCCTTGTTATTTAGAACAATGATGATCATCTTCTTATCATCTTTCCCAGATCTCATAGTTGAGATCTTATGAAGATATTCCTTCATTCTTTGATACCTTCAATTTCGTGTAGATCAGGTCTAAGTGATATGACCTGCTATATCGCATCTTCAGAGAACAGTCTTTATCACATATCTCTTTGATATCTCCACTCCTGCTATATAGGGATGAGAGGACCTTTGACTGATTTCATAAGAATCCTTTGAGTTCTTTGATCCCTTTCCATATATTCAGAGGAGACTTTTCCATTGATATGTTCAATGACTTCACTTTCTTCGAGGATTATGTCTATCCTCCTTTTTCATGCAAGAAACTTCGATGACCCAACGAGCTTATGGATCTTCCTGCAAGCACGAAGTCATTTTACCAAATTTTTATTACAGAATGAAAGATACTTACTTGACAAGTGAAGATGAAATCTTCAGGCTTTATCTCTTTAAAAAAGTCCTCCTTCAATGAAGGAGATTGCTCCTTTTATGATGTCAATGCCTTTAGATCTGGCTTTCTTTGTTGATGGTGATTGATGAGGATGTTTTGCTGCTACCTTGGATGATCATGGATAAAGATGAGATCTTTGCTTGTATTATAGCTTTTGATGATAATGCCTTTTGGCATTTACGATACTTATACTTGCTTGGTGGTGAATGAGTGAAGATCTGAAATACTTTTCTTGGCTGTCTGTACTTTGTGCTACTTGCATTGTAGTTCTCTTTAACTTGATGAGATGACTAGGGGATCCGACATTTTTGGTGTCATGTCACACAAGACTTCTTTCTTGCACCAAGATCTTTGCTGTGATAACCAAGGCAGTAGTTCTGAGTTTTTATCACTGAATAGCAAGGAGCACAGAGCATTATAGTAGTGCACCTATACAGTGAAGAAGTGTCACTGTGATACCACAGAAAATCTTCTCCAAGTAGGTTGCACTTGTATCAAGATCTGTATATTCATCTACTTAACTGTGATATAATTTTATCAAGGTTCTGTGATCTGAGATGATCTGAGCCCTTTTGGACTCTGACTTGACACCAAAATTTCAGAGGAAAATCTGAGAACTGTTCTGTATTAATATGTCCTTCAACTTGTTTTGATGAGTTGCTTTGACAACCTTCAATTTTCTTAGATGCCTTTCTTGAAACTCAATCCTTGAGTGTCTCTTTGGTTAGATGCCCTTCCTTAACTTTAGCACCATATCTCTGATTCCATGTTGAGAAATCTCGGGCATTAGCATTAGGTGATTTCTCTTCATTAGCGACTGTTTGCGAATGCTTTTTACATCTTTAGATTAGGATCTTCTTCTTCTTAGATTTATTAGTGTTCTTCTTCATCAAACAGTAACCAATACATGAATATAAGTAGACAAGAGACACAGCATGTAGGCTATGAGCCAGGGCCAAAACCTCTCACCCTTTGAGAGGAAAACCCGCACAAATTCTTCTTATAGAGATTCCAATTGACGAATACCAAGACCATGACCCTTGACCTATTTAGCCACTCCAAGACCAAGACATCATTCCTCTTCCAGCTTCTTGATTGCTCTCTCTGGATTCCTTCTGCTTCATAAGTGATGACACCGAATTGTTGTCACTATGTCAGACAAGGCTGCTGAACCTCTGTAATACTGGGCCTTGAAGGCACACCACTGAACCATATTCATTGATCTCTGAGATACGACCGAGTTCTTTCTTTTCAGCAACACTGAGATCCTTTTGGCACCCAATTCTTCTAGCAGTGATAGCACCGAACTTTGGTCCAATCTTCTCCATGCTGTAACTGTGGTGTATACTAAAGTGGGATCCGAATTCCCTTCCCACAGAACTGTAGCCTTCACCGAGTTCATATATCACAATGAGATAGCACTTGAAATATCATTCATCACCATGATACTGAGTTCCATGACTGATCTTGTCCCAAGACTTGATATGCTGTAACATAATGTAGCATCGAACCTGAAGTCTGAACTGTGATGAGGACTGAACCATACACAAGTAATTTGAACTCTATCTCTGTGATATAACCCGAGAATCTCAGAGAAATCCGAATCTGTTCACTGTGGAAGTGCGAGGTGTCCTGCCTCCTATTTATAGTAGTTCATCCATGCTATTAAGCCGACCTGTCATCTTGAATGGATGTATCGTTATATAAGCTGAGCCGACATGAGTATGAGCCTGACATCAAGATGAGAGCAGTGCTCATCTTTGGAGGGCTGTCTAGACACTTCAAGTACTCATATACATTGACATAGGCTCAAGAAGAGCTCTTCGTACATGACATTAATTCTTTGACTCTTAATAACAAATCATAATGCTCCCAAATGAGAGCCATTTATAAATAAAATCACTTGCTCATGAAACCCATGAAGCAAGGCTTACAAAAATAATTTTATTACATCATTTTTACTAGTCACAATTACATGTCATTATGAAGACCGAACCTAGTTACACTTTTCAACAATGAGCAGAAGAAAGTGGGTCTCGTGTTCTGATTGTTGTTGAGTTTCACTGTTAATGGGTTATACTGTTTTGTGTTTTAGTTTTTATTGTTTCACATAAATTTCAGTTCTATATATGTGATGCACCCTCATATTCACACACACCCTGGTTTTTGGAAATAGCATCTCCATCCCTGTGAACCCTGGCAACTAGGTTGCCACTGTTAAATGAAATTTCAGTTTCAAAGAATAAAAAATGTTTCCTATCCTATCAATTTCATGCACGTGCAGATATTCTTTTAGTTCATTTCTGATAACCAGGATTACTGCTAGTACAACCCAATTTCTGGAACATATTTAATTCTTTACGTTCTGCTGCTCCTTTTATTTATCCATATAATAATCTATAATTAATTCTTTTCTGGCCGGTCATAACTGGGATTGGTTGATCTCTAACTATAAATATCTATAAAGATCAGAACTGTTGTTTGAAAACAACTTTATTGAATTTTTTATGCCTGCTTGCTTTAATGTCAATAACAGAATGTAAATTACTGATGTAATTGTACATCTTCATTATAAAACTAGAACTGGGTGTCTTCTTACTCGTGGATATCTAGTAAAAACATAATGAGAGCTTTTGATTGTGAAATTGGATATCTATTTAGTCAATGATCTTTTCATGTTTTGTTTAACATCGTTCTAATGGAAATCTTGTTGTTGTATTGTACACAGTTTTATCTTCTTATTTCTAGAAAACTATGGAGTGAGGAAGCTGGAAGCCCTGTTTGGATTACTTATTACGACAATGGGACTTTCATTTGCATGGATGTTTGGTGAAGCTAAGCCCAATGGAGTAGAACTGCTACTAGGTACTTCTTTGATATTCTCAAGGATACATGTTCGTTAGTCATGTAGAATGTGGTTGTGATTGCCTAATTCATATTCTCTGCACCAAAAAGGTCTGAACAAATTGTTAACTCGTTTGGATAGATGATATAGTGCTGACTGATATTTCTTTTCTTGCTCGAGCAAGTGATTAACAACCATATGTTGCAGGGCTTTTGATCCCACGCATACATTCAAATGCTGTCAAGCAAGCTGTGAGTATTGTTGGCTGTAGTATTATGCCCCACAACGTTTACCTTCACTCAGCTCTGGTGCAGTCACGGATAGTTGATACAAATAAGAAAGGACGAGTTCAGGAAGCTCTTAGTTACTTTTCCATTGAATCGAGTATCGCACTTTTTGTCTCTTTTATTATCAATATATTCGTCATGACAGTGTTTGCAAAGGGATTCTATGGTACAAAAGAATCTGCAGACATAGGCCTTGTAAATGCTGGGACTTACCTTCAAGAGAAGTATGGAGGAGGATTATTTCCAGTTCTGTATATCTGGGGTATTGGGTTATTGGCATCTGGGCACTGTAGTACCATAACAGGGACATATGCAGGGCAATTTATCATGGCTGGTTTTCTTAACCTTCGTATAAAGAAGTGGCTTAGGGCCGTAATCACTAGAAGTTTTGCAATTGTGCCAACTGTGATTGTCGCTCTCATGTTTGATACTTCTGAAGATAAGCTTGACATCTTGAATGAGTGGCTTAATGTGCTTCAGTCCTTGCAAATTCCATTTTCTCTTATTCCCCTTCTCTCTCTTGTATCCAGAGAGCAAGTCATGGGGATTTTCAAGATCAACCGAACGTTGAAGGTAACTATTAATCATAGGTATTTTTCTTAAGAATTTATTTATTACTTTTTTATCAGAGGAAAAGGAGTAGCTGATTTCAGTTTGCATGCATTAAGTGCCTATAGTTTGTTGGGAATTAATAGAAGCCATGATCTCTCCTGTAATGAAGCTTCTTTTCGTAGATACCAAAAGGCTAAAACTGTTTACATAAATCATACCTTGTGGTTGGTTTTTTTACAGGAAAAATGGGTTTTTATTTCCAGAATTACAGTCAAACAAACCATACCTGTAGTCTTCTTTCCATAATATTGGATCCTTCAGTGTCCAGGCTCTTAGCTAATGGATACCAGATGCTAAACCTTTCTTTCATGAACATATTTTCAAAATTTCCCTTCATGCTTTCCCGTAGCAGAAATTTTAGAGGGATAAACATGGACATTGTTCTTACATAGCATAATAACCCAGCATAACATTGAGATTTACTACACCTGATATTTATCATTTTTTCAAAAACAAAAAAGGAAACCTAAGTTACCAGGATTCGGATCCGGATACGGATACGGATCCGGATTCGGATACGGATCCGCCAGTGTTTTGAAAAGCCAGGATCCGGATACGGCAAGTACAAACAATATAAAATATCTTATAATTTAAAAAAATTAAATTTATATAAAAATAAAATAAAAACATATATTAATTTTTAAATATATAGTTTTTATATATAATACTTATAAAAATATTTATTAGATAAATATTATAAAAATATTTATTAGATGAATAATATCAGAATGTATATATTATTTACAAACTTTAATTAAATTTATAAAAAATAAATAAAAAAATTACAGCTATTTAAAATTTTAAATATAATACTTTTAAAATAATTATCAGTTTAATAATATTAAAATTTATATATCATAATATTCAAACATTAATTACTATTTATTATGTTTAAACTAAATGACCATTAAACAAACTTAATGTAACTTATTTTACGAAATTCACTTTTTTACACTTGGAATAAAGTTATAAACATAAAAATTAATTAGCATATCCAAAGTCGAAATTTTAAATATAATACTTTTAAAATAATTATCTATTTAAGAATATTAAAATTAAAATATCATAATATTCAAACATTAATTACTATTTATTATATTTAAATTAAATAACCATTAAACAAACTTTATGTAACTTATTTTATGACATTCACTTTTTTACATTTAGAATAAAGTTAGAAGCATAAAAATTAATTAACATATCCAAAGTCGATAGCTTCTAATCTTCCGATAAAGTTTATAACATGGTCAACAAGGAATTATTAAACTTACTTTATGTAATTTATTTTATGAAATTCACTTTTTTTACACTTGGAATAAAGTTATAAACATAAAAATTAATTAATATATCCAAAGTTGGTAGCTTATAATCTTCCGTTAAAATTTATAATACAGTCAACAAAGAATAATTAATTAACTATGGCAGCCAACTCCCTTTTTAATTATTTGCTCGGTTGATTTTTCTCTTATCGAGTGACTTGTCCGCTGAAATTTTCATTTCGAATTTTTCATTTCAAAATTTTGCGGCTGACATCAAATTTGGAATTTTGCGCTGACATCTTGGGCGGATCTTTGTGTATCCGGATCCGAATCCGTCTCTGATCCGGGGATCCGAGGATCCAGCCACGGGGCCTGACGGATCCGGTAACATAGAAGGAAACAAATCAATAAGGCCTTGGTTCGATGGTCAAGCACGAGCGATGGTATTATTTCATTGTAATATTTCTCGATTGGGAAAGGGCATGCTTGCTGCATCATGATAAGAGGAAGCTTTTGTGAAAAAGAAAATGAAAACAAAGATCATGTGATTTAGAGGTAAACTATTTTCTACTATCTTCGATGTTAAACTCAATGTGTTCCTCTTTACTTTGGTTATATCCATTGGCACTCACATTTCCATTGTCGTCTCCCAGGGGTAGTGATGGTAATAACCTAGGGCTGTTGGCAAGACTTCATTCTTTGGAACTAGGGGTGCTCTTTTCATTTACCAAGAAAAACTTTAGCCTGAAATGTTCTTTAATTATTACAATTTGGTTATCTATCTAGTCCATTTGGTTATCTACCTAGTCCATTTGGTTCAGCATTTGTTCCTCAATGCGAGTAATTCGAGTCTCTAGATTGGAAATTTGACAAAGAGCAGGATTAGTGGTATCTTAAAGTTTCTAAGCCAAGGACTACCATTCTAGGTCTCCCAAAGGAAATTTGGTGGTTTGAACTCTTCTTGATTGCACTGATGGACTTGCTAAGATGGAATTTTTTAGGGTGTGTAGCAAAGAAGTGAAATGCCTGAGCTTGTGTTGTGATTGTTTGAGAGGAAGAGGCTCATCATCCATCAATGATTGGTTGAGATTCTTGAGGATCTCTGCTTCAAGAAAGTTAGTGGTAGTTGTCTAGCTTTACAACTTCTAATGCATAGTGCAGTGGGATGTGTTTGAGATAGACCTTCTAGGTCTCTGCTTTAGCAAAACCATACCTTGGCTTCAGAGTGGCATCTATAGTAGATGGTTATGGCCAAGTGATGAATTTCTTGTATGTAGTCAAGTTTACTAGGACATAACTACGATTAAGTAAAGACTAAAGTATTCTTGAATTATGTTTTAAATGTGAATTTTGTTTATGTAATGATTTACGAATTGACAACTAAATGATCATGGGCAATTGTGGAGGAATTCGTTGTTGTTACACATTTGTTTTCTGAATGTTGATCATAGGGATTAACAAATAAATATGCATGTTGGGAAGGGGATTTATGTTAATGCATATTATTTGTGATTCCACATTTAGTTTGCACTAGAAACCTAAATTTCGGCCCAATAAACATTCACAATTAGAATATGAATTAGTTAAGGGAGGAGATTTAGGAGTTGGTTGTGAAAATTTCTGGATCCTTAATTCAGACACCCTACTGCTAACTATTGATTTGCTTCTCCTACTTGATTTACTATACAAGTTATTTAACTGAATATTCAGAAAAATAGTGAAGTAAGCACAAATAGCAGCCTACACAACTACAGATCATTTGCTGAACATCACGCACATATGACAAATTGACACACAGAGTTTTCAGACAAATGTCCCCGGAAAAACCCAATGCGGGAAAACCGGTGCAGTAGCTCTAGAGAGTTTTATTATCATGCAGAATCTGAATACAACATTATGGGCACTAGAAACGGTTTGACCTACAGAGAAATTACACAACTGTACCTTATCACTCAAAGACAGAAAATATGGCTGAATCACACCCTCAGTCGGGAATTATAGATAACAAGCCGTTTCTGGCTCATTGGAACCCTAGCGCTGCCTCTCCAGCCTGTACTAGCTAGCGTACCCTCTGCATCACCCTGACTGGTGTTGCGCTGCCTTGGCTGGGCCCGCGTCACCCCGGCTGGGTCTCTGTTGCCCCTGCACTGCCCTGGCTGGGCCTGCGTCACGCTAACTGGGCTTACGCTGCCTCTGCGCAATCCTCTGCGTGGTCCTGGCTGGACTGCGTCGCTCTGGCTGGCCTCTGTGCTGCCTTGTACAATGTTGCTTCTCTGTTGCTGTATTCTTGGCCTTGGATCAGATCATCCCTTGTCGATCTTTGCCCCTCACTGCACTGTAAACTCACTTCGAATTCCTCAGCAAACCCCGCCCCAGAAATTCGACTTAGCTTCAATGCATCTGCTCTGTGTGTGTTCTTCAACTGACCCGAAGCCCTTCCTTTATACTTTTCTCGTTGGCAAATCAACGGCCGTGATCTAATCTCTAATCGATGGCTAAGATTAAACGAATGCTTGATCCACGTCACTTGGAACATTTCATGACGTGTAAATTAATTCACTTGAATTTTTTAATTTCCCTAAGTTAGACTTAGGGTACTCATTAAAAAATTTAATTATTTTAATAACTTTTACACTAGATGGAATTTCTCCAAACGCTTTCTGGGTCTTGGAGATCTCGTGTGTTCCAACCCTTCCACGAAGTTTCGGAGCTAGAGCACACATGATGATACCCCAAAATCTCAACACTCCCTCTTAGCGAGGAGTGTGCTCTAGAAATACTTCCACACTGAAGCATCACCTTGATCTTGACATCGGTCTCCGCATTGCTGATGCTTGGCCAGCTGCCTTCCATCCACTGCGCTGCTGCTTTCTGTATTGCTGCCCATGTCACTGTCATTGACACTACCACATCTGTACAACAACTCCCTCTCAAATTGTTGCATCATGCTGCCTATAGAACTGCCATTGCCAACAGCTACACGACAACTCAGTTGCTGAGAAGTAAGCAACTGAAGGACAATTATTCAATAACTGACAGACAAGTCAGACAGGCTCTGAAGCACATCTCATCACTAAAGCACCCTCTGTTGTTGCTCTGCGCTGTCTCTCTGAAGCACTGCGCTGTCTGCTGCAATGCATTGCGTAAGCACTGCGTCTGTGCTGCTGAAATCCCATTAGCCTCTGTGCTGCTGCTTCCGCATTGCTGTTGCCTCTCCTCTGCGTTGCTCTAGACTTCAGTGTCTCCGTGATCTTCTGCATTCACTGCTCCAGTCATCTTGCTACTGTCTTAAGGCTCTCGTAGCTCATATGTGATCCAAGAGTTTGGGCACCTCAAGGATCTTGCCACACATCTGTAGCTGCTCTACAGATCAATATCGCCCCACCTCTTCTCTTGAGGCACATGAGCACTCATGGCCACATCATCCTCACTGCCACTGTCCCCTTTCGCTACTGCAGCCTTGGAATCGGATGCTTCCTTGTCCTTCCGCTTAGGACAAGTGTTGGCGAAGTGTCCAAGTTCACCACACCTGAAGCAATGGACCTTGGAGAGGTCCTTCTTCTTCTTCCCTTACTGCCTCTTTCCCTTAGATGCAAGGGATGCATCTTCCTCCTCCTCTTTTATCACCTTGAATCCTTCGCTGCTGCTTTGCTTCTTGGTTATCCTCCTGATTTCCTCCTGACAGATGATTGCCCACATGTCCATCTAGGATGGTAGCGTTGCTCTGCTCAAGATACTTTGGACAAATGTCTCCCATTCATCGGTGGCTGCATGCAGGGCTGTCCTCACCATGAGCCCTTCATCCGGATTTGGCCCCATGGAAATCCACTGATCACTGATAGTCTACAGTCTAAAGAGGAAGGGATCGATTTCCTCCCTCTTTCTGCATCTGGAACAACCGCATCTGATTCTCCAGAAGCATCTTCCTCTGGACGGAGCTTCCCTGATACATCGTGTTTAATGTTGTCCACATCTCGTTTTCTGTGTTCTTCCCGGCAATATGTGATACCATGTGATCTTTTACTCCATCCATGATCAAATGCTTAGCCCACACTTGTGAAAATTTCTGAATCTAGAAATCCTACTGCAGTGTCTTGATTTACTTTTCCTATTTGAATTAAATTACAAGTTAATTTTCTGAATTATTCAGTAAAATCAACAAAGTAAACACAACTACAACCCACACATTTACAGATCATATACTGAACATCATGCACATATGACAAAGTGACACAGAGTTTTCGAACAAATGTCCCCAGAAAAACCCAATGCGGGAAAACCGTTGCAACTAGCTCTAGAGGGTTTTATTATTATGTAGAATCTGAATACAACAATATCTGGACACCAAAATGGTTCACTCTACAGAGAAATTTCACGGTAGTAATACCTCTTTCACTTGGAGACAGAAAATATGGTTGATTCACGCCCTCAAACGAGATTTACAGAACTCGAGCCCTTTCTGGCCCACCGAAAACCCTAGTGCTGTCCCTCAGCCCTTTGCATTAGCCTCTACGCTGCCCTGGATGGGCCTGCGTTAGCCTTTCTGGGCTTACGCTGCCCCTGCGCTGCCCTGACTGGACTGACGTCACCCCTGAAGGGTTGTTGCTGCCTCTGCGCTGCCTTCTGCATGGCTTTGGCTGAACTGCGTATCTTTGGCTAGCCTCTGCGCTGCCTTGGTACATTGCCTCTCTGCCACTGTTGTATTCTTGGCCTCGGATCAGATCATCCCTTGCCAATCTCTGCCCCTCATTGCATTGCAAACTCGCTTCAAAATTCTTAGCAAACCACGCCCAAGAATTTCTACTTAGCTTCAGTGCTCTGCCAATGTGTTTTTTCCAACTGACCCCAAGCCCTTCTCTTATACTTTTCTTGTTGGCAAGTCAATGGCCATGATCTAATCTCTAATCAACGGCTAAGATTAGAAGCTGCTTGATCCATGTCACTTAGAACATTCTCATCACATGTTTAATTTAATTCACTTTAATCTTCTAATTTTCTTAAGTTAGACTTAGGGTCCTTAATTAAAAATATTAATTATTTGAATAACTATCAAACCAAATGGAATTTCTCCAAACGCTTTCTGGGTCTTGGAGATCTCGTGTACTCCGACTCCTCCACACAATTTCGGAGCTAGAGCACATCTGATGCTACCGCAAAATCTGAACACTCCCTCTTAGCGAGGAGTGTGCTCTAACAATACTTCCACACTTAAGCATTGCCCTGATCTCTGGCATCGGTCCCCACGCTGATGCTTGGCCTGCGGCCCTCCATCACTGTGATGCTGCTGCTCTTTGTCATGCTGCCCATGACTCTGCCACATCTGTATTGCAGCGTCCTCTCAAATTGCTACATCATGCTGCCCATCGCACTGCCACTGCTAACTGCTGGACTGAAACTCAGTCGCTGAGAAGTAAGCAACTGAAGGACCCTTGCCCAATCATTGACAGACAAGTCAGTCGGGCTGCATCTCATCACTGAAGCTCCCTTGGCAGCTGCGCTGCGCTGTCCTCCTGAAGCCACTATGCTGCTACAACTCTGCACTATGTAAGCACTGCCTCCTCTGCGCTGCTGAAGTCCCATCAACCCCTTTGCACTGCTGCTGCCTTTGCACTGCGCTGCTCCCTCTACAACGTCCCAACATTGCCCTCTGCTTCACCATGATCTCTTGTACCCACTGCTCCACTTGTCTTGCTACAGTCTTAAGGCTCCCGTAGCTCGTATGTGATCCAAAAATCTGGGCACCCCAAGGATCCTATCTCCCATCTGTAGCTGCTCTACAGATCAATATCGCTCCACCTCTTCTCTCGAGGCACATGAGCACTCATGGCTACATCATCATCAAAGCCATTGTCTTCTTTAGCTGTCGCAACCTTGGAATCAGCTTCCTTGCCCTTCTTCCTTAGAGGACAAGTGGTGGCGAAGTGTCCAATTTCACCACACCTGAAGCATCGGATCTTGGATAGATCCCTTTTCTTCTTCCCTTGCTGCTTCTTGGATGCAAGGGTTGCATCTTCCTCTTCCTCCTTCTTCACTTTGCTGGATTGGGTGCTTATTTGTCTCTTGGTCATCCGACAATTCTCTTCTTGTTGGAGGATAGCCCACATGTCATCCCAGCGTGGAAGGTCCTGTCTGCCCAAGATGCTTTGGACAAAAGTTTCCCATTCATCTGAGACCGCATATAGAGCAGTCCTCACCATGACATCATCCTCCACTTTAACCCCCCATGGCAATAAGTTAATCCCGGATCGACTGCAACTTGAAGAGGAAGGGATCGATTTCCTCTCTCTTATTCATCACAAATAACCTCATCTGTTCTCCAGAAGCATCTTCTTTTGGATGGATTTCCCTTGATACATTGTGGTCAACGCCGTCCACATAGCATTAGTCGTTTTCTTCTCGACAATGTGTGGGACCACATAATCCTTGACCCTGTCCATGATGAAGCGCTTAGCATGCGCCTCCGCTTTATTATGCTTCGCGAGAAGAGAAACTGTGAAAATTTCTGAATTTTACACTTTGCAGAAATCTTTACTGTTAATTTGGTTATGCTCCTCCTACTTAGATAAGTAATTAACTGAATAAATTCAGATTAAAACCAAAGCAAAACACATAACAGATCTTCACCAATTCAGATCTAGAACAAGTACATGCACACATAGACAAAGTGACACAGATATTTTTTGGACAAATAGTCCCCGAAAAAACCCAATGCGGGAAAACCGGTCTTCTGGCTGCTGGAGGGTTTTATTATTAAGAATTTTATGAATATAACAAATCTGGGTTCCAAATCTGGAAAACCTGACAGAGAAATAATAGATCTACAACTCACTGGTTGTTCTAAAGCCAAAATAATGACTGATCCACACCCTCAAACGGGATTTACAAGACTCAACCAAAATTAGGGCCTAGAAACCCTAGCGTTGCCCCTAAAGCCCCTGCGTCAGCCTCTGAAGCCTTTGTGCCCCTCAGCACTGCTTCGGAAAGGGCTGCGTTACCCCAGACTGGGTGATGCAGTCCTTACGCTGCCCCTTAGGGTCTCTGCATAACCCCTGAGGGCTTCTAGCTGAAAATCACGCTGTCCTTGAGGGATTGCGCAACATTTGTGTAGCACAGTTGCTGCCCTTCCTGCTGCTGCTCTCCTGCTTCTCTGCGCTCTCTCTGAGCTGATCTCTGCCTCTTGTTGATTCTAGACCCCGAGATTAGATCATCCCCTTGGCCTAAATTCCCCTCTCTGCAGCTGAAACACTTCTGAGAATTCTTAGCAAACCCGCCCTAGAATCTCAGCTTAGCTTCAGTGCTCTGCCTCTACGTGTCTTTCAAATGACCCCAAGCCTTTCCTTTATACTTTTCTCGTTGGAAAACCAACGACCATGATCAGATCTTGAATCAATGGCTAAGATTAAAAGAAAGCTTGATCGGTGTGACTTAGGACAATTTCATCACATGTTTAATTTAATTCACTTTAATTATTTAGTTCCCTGAGTTTTAACTTAGGAAATACATTAAAATAATTAATTAATTTAATATTTCCTAAACCAGATGAAATTTCTCAAATCCATTTCTGGGTCTGGTAGATCAAGTGTACTCTAGTCGTTTCTCAAAATTTGGGAGCTAGAGCACAACTGATGCTACCCCAAATACACCAAATCTCAACAACAACATCGGTTGGTGTAGCCAAGATGTTCTCTGCATGTTCCCGTAGTGCGTATGCCTCCAGGATCGTTAGGATTCTAGTCTTCCAGATAGCAAAGTTGGACAAGCCATCCAACATATCCTGATCACGCAGTCCGTATTGCGCCATATAGCTCAGAACAATTTGTCGAAACAAATACTCCTCTCTCTGCTACTGTTGCTACTCTCAGAAGCCCAGATCTAGGGTCCTTGGCGAAAATGCACCCTCTATAGTAACTGCTCCCTCTGACAACTGATTTCCCTCCTCGGAAATCTGCCAAATCCCTTGAATCAACCCTCTTCGATCACCCTCCTGATCGATCCTCAGATTTCTTTGGCAAAAGTCTACTGAGTGACTGTTCTCCTCTTGCTCTTTTTCAACTTAGCTAGGCACAATTCTGCACCGACAGAACCTCCACCACACCAGCAACCTCTGAAGATCCGAAGCTTTGCTTCTGGACTACGACATATCCGTACAACACCCTCAAAACTGGACTGTGTCCCTCTGGTTGGCCTCTGCGTGAGCAGACTAGCTCAACGCATCCTCTGTGCAGCGCAGACTGCTCCTGCGTCACTCTGGAAGGCTCTGCGTTGCCTTTACGTCACTCAGCTGGGACTGCGTCAGCCCCTGCATGGCCTCTGCTGGGATTGCGTCCTCCTAGCGCTGCGCTGCCCTCTGAAGAACTCTATTGCTTCAGCTGCCTTCTCTCAAATTCTCAACAAACTGCGCCCCAAAATTTCGACTTAGCTCAAGTGCTGCCACTCTGTGTGTGTTCTCCGACTGACCCCAAGCCAGCCTTTAATACTTTTCCTGTTGAACATTCAACGGTCGTGATCTAATCTCTAATCGATGGCTAAGATTAGAAAAGACTTGATCCTCGTCACTTAGAACATTCTCACCCACATGTTGAAATTAATTTACTTTTAATTATTTAATTTCCTTAAGTTAGACTTAGGGGCTCCAATAAAATAATTAATTATTTGAATAAATTAAGCTCTGGGTGGAATTTCTCCAAACGATTTTTGGGTATTGGAGATCTCATGTGTTCTAGCCCCTCCACAAAGTTTCAGAGCTAGAGCACATTCGATGCTACCCCAAAAATCAACATCAAGGATTCATAAGATGTCCAAAATCCTCTCTAGGAGCTTGCTCATGAGAAGTAAGTGATTATTATGATTTCTTTCCTAACTTAGGGAAAGCACATTAATTAATTTAATTGATTAATGTTGGCTATTGGGATAAGTTTCTAAGCTTAAATAATTTAATGATTTAAGTGAATTAGATCAAATCTCTGGCGTTGATCTAAGTGGGTTATGAATTAATCCTATCTATCTATCACTTTGGAGTTTGGAGTTAAGGATTTAGCTCAAGATGAAATTATAGAAGAAACCTAAAAGAGAGGATGAACACACAAAATCAAGACATCAGGTGCTTACGAGAGATATTTTCTCAAGAGAGACTGAAGAGAAGAGAAAAGTGTGTATCAAGGTGATTTTGAGACGAGGGTTAAAGGAGGCCGAGTTTTTTGAGAGAGAGGAGGCTGAGATCTTGGAAGGTTGAAATTTGTAAGGGGCCGAATTTACACATCCAAGTTTGTGCAAGTGAAGGAGGACTAATTCTCTAGTGCACAAGGGGTCGTAAAGTTTGAGGAAAAGGAGGCTAAATTTGTAGGTAGAGACCAAGTTATTTCTAAGGTTGAGAATTTCCATTGGGCTAAATTCTTCAGGAGGTTGAAATTCCCAGGGAGTTGAAATCAAGTTCTATTGTGTTGTAGTTTTCACTTATTCTACATCATTGTGGGCCTTTGATCCAGTTTTCTTAGTTTTAGCTTTGGCATTTTGTAGAAGTTGCGTTTGCACTGCCACATTATACTCATACTGGATGTATACTTCTGTCCCGTTGACTTGCTTTTGTGGTCATTCGTTGGACATTAATAAATTATCTTAACTTATCTTATCTTATGTATTCTCCGAGGTTCAATTTCCCTAGTAAGGGGCCCCTAATTTTCCTGAGTTAATTAAAAGTGAAGGAGAATTTATTAGGCATAATTTTCTGTTGTTTCTGTGGTTGATTTTTTTTTTTTTTTTGAATTCCTGCTGCAAATTTTGTGTGAAGTTAAAATACTAGTGTATTTATTATCAACAGTTTCAGAAAAAAATTTACTAAGTGAAATAATTTTTGTGTTCAAAATAATTGTTGTGATAGTAAATCAGATATGGTATTAAAAATTAATAGAGTACACTCTAGAGAAGTGCACCAACCTCTCTAAGAAACAAATAATATATTGCATGCCTTGAAAATTGTTCCAAAGAAGGTGGGGCACACCACCGGAATTTTCAACTAAGTCCAAATACCCAGTGTTGCACATATCACGATAATATTGGAATTATCGTTGAAAACCACATCGCCGGTATTTATCGCGATAAATTGCCTGAATTGAAATTATTGTAATAAATTCAATTTATCGTGATAATTTCCTGAATTGAAATTATTGCAATAAATTCAATTTATCACGATAATTTAGGTAATTATCATGATAATTTCAATATTAACGCCCTACTTTATCAATTTCAACTTATTAACAAATTTTTTACTTTTATTTTTTACCCTAATTTTTTAAGAGTGAGTTAGGAGATTGATTTGTATACTTTGACTATTTCCATCAAGCAAACAAGGGGAAATCTATTGTTTTCATTTGCCATGATTCATCTCATGAGATACATTTATTTTTTCTTTGATAACGATTTTGTGTCATTGTATTAGATCTTATGACTCAGGACAGATATCATATTTCAATATCGAACTCTGATGTATCACTTGACATCTTATACATCTTATATATCAATTTTATTTTCATATTTATGTCGCAGTGTGCTTGTTTGATGTTGATGTTGTTTTAGAAGTTAAAACATTGAGAACAAAATTATTATTTTTGTATTTTTTAAAGTTACCCGATAATTTCCGATATTGCCGATAATTTAAATTTTGGACCCTCGGTGATAAATTTCTGCCAACGATAGATGTAACATTGCAAATAACCACTCCAAATGTGAAAAGGAAGCATATAGTGTAGGATTCCCAAGCTATTAACATTAATTTGAATAAATAAGATTAATTTAACCATTTAATTGTTAAGTCAACCTCAATATGTGTGCACAAAAGTTAATGCTCAAAATATAATTGTAGTCCTCCCAATTAGTCACCATCAAATTAAATCACCACGAGCATGTGTGCCAATGAAGAGTGCACTTTCATAAAGTGTTGTACCATGCAAATAAAATATGCTTTCCCTAGCAAAATCCCTCCATGATAACAACAAAACAGAAATCCCAACCTAAAGTGCACCACCACCAAGGGATTATTACATCAAAGTTACCATCCAACCTTAGGAAAAGAGTTAGATAACCATCAAATCATAATCTAATACCCCCTTTATAAATCAAACTTAGGAAACAGGAAATAACATATCAATGAGGGTATGAACATCATGAAACACATTCCCCCAAGTGATGTTTACAAAATGTGACATTATAAGGTTAAATCACCTACGGAAATCACACAAAAGCAACATGAATCATCCACGATAGCAACATCATAAAGAAAAAGGTACATAACGAAAAGGATAACTTGTCCAACCGTCAAGAGAGTCCCCCATCACACATCCAATACATGACTCCTGGTGACACCAAATAATGCAACATCATCATGCAAAAGCCACCAAGAAATTTCAACAATCATGAAGCATATATCTTCTAACCATCATCATCTAACCCTTTGGGGGGCTAGAACCATCATCAATAACCAAGGTAAGCATATATACCAAACCACCATAATGCGATAGTATGCTTGACATCCATTGAAAGTGCAACCAAGAGGTGATCAGCAAGGAAACCACCTGTGAGAAGACTACTAAGTAGCAGATACAGTCACCATCCAAACAAGAAGTGGGACTCACCCAACCAGAGATCTTCATCAAATGATACAATGCCGAAGGGGCTCTATGAAGATGAATCCACTAAGTTGATTTAGAAGCTCCATGGAACTAGCATCAAACCTCCATTAATGTGATGAAAATCACAACATGGAACCTCATACAATATGAGGTGTAACAATTAGAATTATTGATAACGAAATATAAACTTGCATGCATCTTGAGATATATGGTTTTCCAACTGCCAGAGAATTGGAAATCTTTATACGACCTACAATTATTTGTTTGATTTTGACATCTTGATCCTGTTTCCATATATGATTCATGTAACTTTGCTTCTGCGGGAGCCTTCTGTAGTAGATGGAAACAAAAGAAAGCATTGAGGTCTTTATCATAGATTTGATTCGTTTGTTAAGGAGTTGTAAACCGAAGGATCCAGACTTCAACTATTTCTTTGAAAATTATGTTTTTTATGTTTATATGGTATTTTTCTTTCATTATTTCACAGAGTCTAAATGTTAAGGTTTTAATTGTGCAGGTTGTGGCTTGGCTAGTAGCTTTCCTTGTGATGATCATGAATGGATACCTTTTAGAGGACTTCTTTGCCAACGAACTTATAAGCACGTGGGTTGTGATATTATTGATCTTCATAATAGTTGCATATGTATCTTTTATCATATATCTGGTTGTCCAAGCCTTTAGGATAGATCAATCATTTGATAAACTACTGCATTGAAGCAGGTAAATTACTTGTCTCCCTCACTTCTCCTTTATGACTGTAAAAGACAAATGATCTGGTATTGAAAGAACATAATTTACAGACAATCTCAGTAGAGCTGTTGTTTGGTGTTCCTGATTTTTGTTGTCTACCTTCTTTTGATCTTCATGGAAAAGTAATCTGTTGTGTTTTAAGCCTCTCTTAATTCTGTCAGCAATCTCACAACACCATATTAGTAAGAATACCAGAAAACAACCAATTTTGCCTCTAGAATCCACCAGGCAGTGAAGGAGGAAATGAGGGACAAGGATAATAAGAATTCATCAAACCTACTGGATGAACGTTAATAGGTAGTACGATGAACAGACCACACAAAGTTTCATCAACAAATATAACACCTGACAAGATGTAATTCTTTATAAATAAGCCAATTTTTGAGGGTGATATATCATGCAATGATATATTAAACTACAAAACTAAGCAATCCAAAATTACGAGATTGTGAGAAAACTATATCATAACAGTAGCTTGCAAATCTTTAACAGATGTAGAGTGTAATTTCTTTAATGCTTCATTATAAATCATATATGCCAACAAATATTGGTGTCAAATGGGGACAATGCTTTGAAAATATTAACCTAAAAACAAAGCTATCCAAAATTACCAGACTGAGAAAACCATATCATAACAGTAGCTTGCAAATATTTTACAGATGTAAAGCATAATTTCTTTAATGCTTCATTGTAACTCATACAGGCCAACAAAGTTTGGTGTCGAATGGGGACAATGCTTTGAAAATAACAAAAAATTGTCCAAATAAAGAAACACAGATTGTTCTAGAAAGAAAGCTCCATGAAAAGAAAAACATCTCTTACAAGGAGTATTATTCAAAGTGGACCAAGTCAGTACGTCAGGTTCAGCATGCTAGACATGCTAGACTTCAGAAGTTTTTTATAAGGAAAACTGATCAGATCCTCCAAGTCTTAGGAATGCCTGTTGCTAGTTTTATTGTTTATAAGAAGATGATCTACCAAAATTAAGGTTGCCCACTTAGATTGTTAATTTTGCATCCCAACTTTTCTTGTGCTCGTGGCCACTTTTTTTGTAAAAGGAAATGCTTAGAGGATAGACATATCAGCAACTATAATAAAAGGGATAGCGTTTTCACTAAATGCAGGCTTATGATAAGTCTGGCAAGGGTTAGAATTGGTTTCCATAATTAATTTTCCATTGAATCAATTGAATTTTTGAGCTAATACTTGGTTTGCAGACTTGCCATCAAGGATTGGAGGGCTTGAGGCCTCATTCAGCCATAGAAGTCGTAGGTTCAGTCACAAGAGGGTTGATCCATTATTTGTTAAGGCTAACATTTGTGTTGCAGGTGTTTGGGAGAACTCTAGTGCACTTTGGGAAGTCAACTAGCCATCTAGCAAGGACTTAGGGCCAAGGGTTTGCTCTCTAGCCTCATTTTTCCCTCACTGTTTGCATAATGAGATCTGAATCACTTTTATAACAGTGGCATTTGTCTCATATAATCATATAACATTGCACATTCAACATATATAGCTAATCAACTCAAGTGCTTGTCTTATACCTTTGCTAAGTGATCTTGGAAATATGATATCTCTGATTTAAGATCTGATATAATTATAACAGTAGTGAAATCTCTGAGTCTTGATGCTAAAATCTTGGTCTAAACAGTCCTAACATACTTAAGAAGTCATCATTAAAGTTTAAAGAATCAACAAGCTTTGTTTGGCAAAGTGATTTAAGCAATGCTCCACCAATTGGAGGTGGGGGCGAGGGAGCGGGGATACGCAGGAGCGGCCTATGCAAAAGCTCCCCACCAGTTTTTAGGAAACGCGAGGGAATGTCGGGGTCTTAAAAACTTATAAATATAAATTTATGATATATCATTGAAATTTTAATATTTATAATGTAATTGTCTTTATCTTTATATAATATATAACACTTACATCATGAAGGATATAGTACATGTAAGTTTGTAACTGTGATGTTAAAAAACTGGAGACCATGGCCTTTATGTCAAATAATAGAAGATAAGAAAGGAAGAAAAATACACTATATTCTTGTGAATTTTGAGAATGGTTTCCTTTCTCATAACTAAAGGTGGCAGGAACTTAAAAGTATCTACTTCTCAACAAAACAATTTCGTGTTTAGATCTAATCGAAAATTACTCATGAGAAATTTGTGTGTGAGAATGATTTAAATGTTCAGCCTTCATGTTGTAAGAGGGGTTGATTAATGTCGATGTTAGACTCTTCTGTTGCTGTAATTGTGATGTTGTTGTTGGATTCATTTTCAAGTCCATTATTTTTTGTGCTTGTATCCAATTTGTGTTGAGATTTTGTGTATTGGGGGTAGCATCGGATGTGCTCTAGCTCCCAAATTTTGTGGAGGGACCAGAGTACACATGATCTACAAGACCTAGAAAGGGATTTGAGAAATTTCATCTGGTTTGGGAGATATTTAATTAATTAATTATTTTAATGTATTTCCTAAGTCTAAACTTAGGAAAATGAAACAATTAAAGTCAATTAAATTAAACATGTGATGAAATTGTCTTAAGTCACACAGATCAACCTTTCTTTTAATCTTTTAGCCATCGATTCAAGATCTGATCATGGCCGTTGGTTTCCCAACGAGAAAATTATAAAGAAAAGGCTTGGGGTCATTTGTAAAAACACACAGAGGCATAGCACTGAAGCTAAGCTGAGATTCTAGGGTAGGGTTTGCTAAGAATTCTCAGAAGTGTTTCAGCTGTAGAGAGGGGAGTTTAGGCAAAGGGGATGGTCTGATCCCAGTGCCTAGAATCAGCGAAAGACAAAGAGTAGCTTCAGAAAGGAAGCACAGATAAGCAAGAGCATCAACAGCAAGAGGGCAGCAACTGCGCAGTGCAGGGGCAGCTTCAGCTACGCAGTCACTCCCAGGGCAACTGGAAACCCTCAGAGGTTATGTAGAGACCTTTAGGGGCAGCGTAGGGAGTGCATCACCTAGTCTGGGGTTACACAACCCTTTCCAGGCCAACGCTGAGGGACTGCAGAGGTTGGCGTAGGGGCTTCAGAGGCATCACTGGTGTTTCTAGGGCCTAATTTTAGCCGAGTCCTGTAAATCCCATTTGAGGGTGTGGATCAGTCAATATTTTGGCTTCATAACAGCCGGTGAGTTGCATATCTATATTTTCTCTGTTGGGTTTTCTAGATCTGGAACCCAGATTTGTTGTATTCAGAAATACTCTTAATAATAAAACCCTCCAGCAGCCAGAGACCGATTTTCCTGCATTGGGTTTTTCCGGGGACTATTTGTCCAGAAAATCACTGTGCCACTTTGTCTGTGTACATGTCTTTTTTTCTAGATCTGTATTGGTGAAAGTCTGTGATGTGTTTTGCTTCGATATTAATCTGAAATTTTTTTTTTTTTCAGTTAATAACTTATTTAAGTAGGAGGAGCATAACCAGATCTAGCAATAGATTTATGCATAAGTAACATTAAGAAATTTTCACATGGTATCAGAGCAATTGTGGATCTAGGAGGGTCACCATCAGAAGACTGAAGTATCTTGCTGGAGAAAGCAGTAGGAAGTGAAGCAGCAGCACCAGAAGGGCAGATCTGAAGGGACAACGCAGTTTTTAGAGAAGCAAAGTTACGCAGAGGACAAGGTGACGCAATCTTACGCTGTCTCCCAGCAGGCCCACGCACTTACTGCGCAGAGGCAGCGCAGAGACAACGTTGGGATTGTCTGAAGCCATCCAGGGTGACACAGATCTGAAGCTGTCAAATCCAGAAGAGCCTGAAGCAGAGCTGCAGAACTTCAGAAGGTGTTGGTGGGGTTAAATTTCCGAAGTTTTCAGATTTTTAGCCTAAGCACTAGTGACAAAGAGCGGGAGGAGATGAGCTTCTCAATGAGTTTCTAGCCAAAGAAACTTGCAGATCGATCAGAGGATCGAAGAGAGTTGAATCATTGTTTGATTTGGCAGATTTCCAAGGAGGGAAATAAGTTGTCAGAGGGAGCAGAAGGTGCCTGTTTCGCCAAGGACCTTAGATCCAGATCTCTAGCAGAGAGAAGAGAAGCTCCGACAAATTTCTGAGTAGATGGCTCCTCATGGACTGCGTGATCAGGACAGATTGGATGGCCTATCCAAATTTTCAATTAGGAAGGCTAGAATCCTGATATTCCTAGAGGCATATCATCTAAGAGACCATGCAGAACAAGTTCTGGCCACGCTGACCGATGCAAATCTCCTGAGGAAGCACAATGAAGCTGCTGGACATGCCAAGCGGATGATCATGGATGGAATTAAGGACCATATTGTACCACACATAGCTAAGAAGAAAACAACTAATGAGACATGGAAGGCCTTAATAGCTCTATATGAGGGCAAGTCCATACAGAGGAAGATGCTTCTGGAGAATCAGATGCGGTCATTCATGATGACCAAGGGAGAAGACATGGAACATTTTCTGTTCAAATTACAATTGATCAGAGACCAGTTGACTGCCACGGGTGCTAAAGTGGAGGATGATGTGATGGTCAAGACTGCTCTCAATGCGGTCATAGATGAATGGGAAACCTTTGTCCAAAGTATCTTGGGCAGAGCGTACCTTTTAGATTGGGACAACTTGTGGGCAATCATGCGTCAAGAAGAACTCCACAGATTCACCAAGAAGCAGTACAATACGGGATCGAGTAAAGTGAAGAAAGAAGATGAAGAAGATGCAACCTTGGCATCAAAGAGGCAGCAAGGAAAGAAGAAGAAGGATCTGTCAAGGATCAAGTGCTTTCAGTGTGGTTAACTAGGACATTTCGCCAGCAATTGTCCTCAGAAGAAAAAGGACAAGGAATCTTCTTCTTCCAAGGTTGCTGTGGCGGATGATGGGTCAGAAGATGATGCAGCCATGAGCGCTCATGAACCACAAAAGTGGGGCGACATGGATCTGTAGAGGAGCTACAGAATAAATGGCAGGATCCTTGAGCAACTCATCTCTTGGATCACATCCGAGCTACGGAAGCCTTAAGACAGTAGCGGGACAAGTGGAGCAGTGGGTGCATAGATCACAGATGAAGCAAAGGCAGATCTGAAGGCTGGAAGGAGCAACACAGTGCAGATGTAGCAGCAACAACGTAGGGGCTGATGTGATTTCAGCAACACAGAGCAGAGTTGCTTACGCAGAGCAGAGCTACAACAACGTGGATGGCTTCAGGAGGACAGCGCAGTGCAATAATAGCGTGAGAGATTTCTGCACAAAGGGTTGATGTGACTTCAGCAATGCAGAGGGAGCTTGCTTACGTAGTGCAAAGTTGTAGCTGTGCATCATCCTCTAGATGACAACACAGATCAACAGCCTATGGAGCTTCAGTGATGAGGTTGCAGCCCAACTGACTTGTTTGTCAAAGATTGGGCAGGAGATTCAGTTGTTTCTCTCAACAATTGAAGTTGCAGTGCCAGTGCTATGGGCAGTACAGATGTAGCAGATTGAGAGGGAGCTACAATACAAATGTGGCAGTGGCAGTGACAGCGTCATAGGCATCAGTACAGAATGGTAGCAGCAGTGCAGTGTTGAAAGGCAATAGGCCTAGCATCAACAACACAAAAACCAGTGCCCAAAATCTTGTGATACATAGTGTGATGTATTGCTAGAGCACACTCCGTGCTAAGAGGGAGTGTTGAGATTTTGTGTATTGCGGGTAGTATTAGATGTGCTCTAGCTCCCAAATTTTGTGGAGGGACTAGAGTACACATGATCTACAAGACCTAGAAAGGGATTTGGGAAATTTCATTTGGTTTGGGAGATATTTAATTAATTAATTATTTTAATGTATTTCCTAAGTCTAAACTTAGGAAAATGAAATAATTAAAGTTAATTAAAATAAACATGTGATGAAATTGTCTTAAGTCACACGGATCAAGCTTTTTTTAAATCTTGGCCATTGATTCAAGATCTGATCATGGTCGTTGGTTTCCCAACGATAAAAGTATAAAGGAAAGGCTTGGGGTCATTTGTAAAAACACACAGAGGCAGAGCACTGAAACTAAGCTGAGATTCTAGGTCAGGGTTTGCTAAGAATTCTCAGAAGTTTTTCAGCTGCAGAGAGGGGAGTTTAGGCAAAGGAGATGGTCTGATCCAGTGCCTAGAATCAGCAAGAGATAGAGAGCAGCTTCAGAAAGGAAACACAGAGAAGCAGGAGCATCAATAGCAAGAGGGGAGCAACTGCGCAGCGCAGGGGCAACTTCAGCTATGCAGGTGTTGCGCAGTCACTCCTAGGGCAACGTCAGGTAGCTGGAAACCCTCAAAGGTTACGCAGAGACCCTTAGGGATAGCGTAGGGACTGCGTCACCCAGTCTGGGGTTACGCAACCCTTTCTAGGCCAGCGCTGAGAGACGCAGAGGCTGACACAGGGGCTTCAGGGGCAGTGATGGGGTTTCTAGAGTCTAATTTTGGCTGAGTCTTGTAAATCCCGTTTGAGGGTGTGGATTAGTCAATATTTTGGCTTCAGAACAGCCGGTGAGTTGCATATCTATATTTTCTCTGTCGGGTTTTCCAGATCTATAAACCAGATTTGCTGTATTCAGAAATACTCTTAATAATAAAACCCTCCAGCAGCCAGAGACTGATTTTCCCGCATTGGGTTTTTCAGGGAACTATTTGTCCAGAAACTCACTGTGTCACTTTGCCTATGTGTGCATGTACTTTTTTCTAGATCTGAATTGGTGAAAGTCTGTTATGTGTTTTGCTTCGGTATTAATTTGAATTTTTTTCAGTTAATAATTTAATTAAGTAGGAGGAGCACAACCGGATCTAACAATAGATTTCTGCATAAGTAACATTCAGAAATTTTCACAATTAGGATTGATCCTTTGCCTTGCCCCACAATACAACATAAAGTCGGGCAACGACGACAACTTCAGCGTAAATGAAATGTGAAATGAACAATGAAACATTGAAATAAACTTTTACGTTAACTCAAACCCTTACAAATTCGAAATTTCTTTTTCTCATTAAAAAAAATTGCAATTTTTTGACTAGGGAAATGACCCCTCACGTCCCCTTTCTCCTAGGAAACGACCCCCAATGGAGGATTCAACCCCGAATATCTAGGAAACGACCTCTCAGAAGTTTCATCTCATATCCTGCTTTTTGGGAGCTTGGGGAAATGACCCCCAACCGTCCCCAAGTCCCCTGAGCGCGAGGGAGCTAGGAAACACGACCCCCACGTGGGGGGACGCGACCCCGTGGAACACTGGATTTAAGTGGTTTTTCTCTAAGTTGTTGGACAAAGCATTGTGGAAATATAATTGTTGTCTTGCTGGTCACTCTTGTCAGTTTGCATCATTGGCATAATTTTGCATCTCAAGATTTGCATATAAGTGTTGTCCAACATCTAATGAAATTGTGCTCTAATAAAATCAACGTCATCGTGAAGAAAATCTAATTTCATATCTTGTTGTGAGACTTAAATAATTGCTAATGCTCTAAAGATCTATTGATATTGCATAAGTGTATCTTGTCCTCTCCCTTGTCACTTTTAGAGCATCTTGTTTATTGAGGAACATTGTGTCTTATTGCTAGAGTGATATAACATTGTTCTTTTTTTTATTGTTATCGTTTAAAGAACATTTAGATTGCTAATTTATAAAATCAATTTATACATCTTTTGAGCATTCCTCATTGTCTCACTTGGTTTCTAATTTAAACATCAAATTGGTGCTTCTTGCTAAGTCATTGAATAAATCTTCTGATTTAATAATCAATTGGAAGTTGCTTGTCTCATTGGTTCATTGGATAAATTGTTTTTGAAGCACTTTAATTAATAAATCAAGTGGTTCATTGGCACTTTTTCTTTAGTGAGATTTTCTCTTGTAATTTCACTCTAATTACTTCATTCATGCTTTGTGTTGAACATTATAAGCATTAAATCTTGAGTAATTTAACTTGCAGTACTTAAAGGTCATTTAATAATCTCACTTAAAGCTATCACTCGTATCTTGCATATCATTCTAGGATTAAGTGTGCATTAATAAATTCACCTCCAAGCATAAGCTTAGTTGAAAGAAGATAGGACCACCTTTCCCACCAAGCTTGCGAAGTTTAGACCCTCACTTGTGGTTAACACGATGACCTTGCAGTCGGCAAGGCCACAGTCCCTGCAACGCTAGAGGCACTCGGGTGGCTAGAACTCCAGGGTAGGTATCGTTAATAAGGCCATAACCTTCTTCCCTTGGGTTTCTCTCCACAACCTGCATTTGATACTAACTTCAAAACATTTAAGAGAAGGGATTCACTTAGAATAGGCATTTATTCTAAAATTAACCAAGAGTTTGCATTTCACTTAGTTCTAGGCGTCGCATCTCATATAGGTTAGTTTTCATCCTAACAACAATTGTTCATCTGGTAACTTGGAAATTAATCTATATTATGCAAGTAAATTGACTCCTAAGGCACTGGTTTTTAATTGATAGTTCCGATAAATCTAATCAAGTTGTTGTAAACAATTAAGCTTGCCAATTATTTTGACCAAGTTGCTAGGCCTTTCAGTTGTCTCCCGAATTCATTATTTATTCCATAGGAACTACCCCCCTTAGCTTGCTATAGGGATACAACTTGAAGAGAAAGGGTTGGGATCAGAGTGACAACCCCTACCTTGAGTGTTGTCGCATTCACGCGTACAATTTGAGCGACAAAATTATTTGGCACCATTGTTGGGGATGGTGCAAAGTCATAGTATTGCTATCGGGAGGGCAACAATAATAGAGCACATTCCTCGCTAAGAGGGAGTGTTGATTTTTGTAGCATCGAATGTGCTCTAGCCTTGAGAATTTGCAGAGAGGCTAAGACACATGTATTCTCTAGGACCCACAAATCTTTTGGAGAAATTCCACTTAGAGATGGCTTAATTAAAATAACTGATCAGTTTTTAATGTTTCTTAAGTCTAAACTTAGGAAATATGATTAATTAAAATGTATTAATTAAGTCAGGTCCGAATCTTATAGAAAAAGGCATGGATCAAGTCCTAGTTTATCTTAGACATCAATTAAGTTTTAATCGTGGTCGTTGAAGTCTCAACGAGAAATTATAAGAACAACTTGATGGGCACTTAGAGAACATACTTGTAGAGATTGAATTCTCTGGCAGATCAATTTCCTGAGTTGCAGTGCTGAGTTGCCGGAGAGAGAGCTAGTGAGCTTGTTGCAGTGACGGGTAGGGATAGTAAGGTTGGAGGAATTTTTTCCAGATCTAGTGAGTGCAAAGTAGAGAGGCAACGATTGCCATAGAGAGGATGCATAGAGGCCACGTAGAGGCAGCGCAAAGCTTTAGAGGAGATCTGTAATTTTGTTGGGAGACAGAGCTGATTCAGTGCCAGAGGTCGGAGTGAGAGACCGGAGGGCCAGTAGGGTCAAGTTTCCAGACAACAGCTGATTAGATAGCGAAGGAGACGTAGTTTATAGTTGTGTGATGTAGTATTGCATAGGCTGACGCAGTGACTGTGTAGAGCAGCACATCCAGAGCCCGGATTAGTGTCGGATTGCCAGTGGTAGAGTGAGAATTTTCTCACTAACTTTTTGTCAGATTATTTCTCAGTATCGTTTGCTAGTTTGGGCATCTATAGACTTGTACTCAGAATTTACTACTGCTGCACCGGTTTTTTGGCATTGGGTTTTTCTGGGGACTTAGTCCAAAAATAACTGAGTTATTTGTGTGTGTGTTTCTATCTTTCCTGCGTTATATTTTCCGCTATATTTATTTTGCGAAGGCTGCAGCGTATTGATTTCAATATTTACCGTAGCAAATAGTAAATAATTTGTTCAATAAGTTAACAAATAGAAGAAATCTAATCAGTTGCTGTAGTAGGATTCCAAGTTATGTAATTTTCACATGGTATCAGAGCGCAGATAAGAAGCGGAAGAGCTCAGTTGCAGAAGGAAAGAGGTAGCTTCGAGGCACTGCGTAGGCAATTGCTTGAAACCCTAGGAGGTTGCGTAGTCCATTAGCCAGCAGGGCAGATTTTTGAGGAAATTTTTTGTCCTCTGTCGACTCACTCAGAGAAACAAATTTTCCTGCTCAGATGATCTTAGCCATTGATTAGACATCTAATCTAGGCCGTTGATACGTCAACGAGAAGACTATAAAGGAAGGCTTGAGGGTCATTTGGAAAATACACCGAGACACTGAATTGATCTAAGATCAAAATTTCTGAGGCGGGGTTTGCTAAGAAATTCGAACTAGATATCTGAGCAGTGAGGGGCAGAGATAGCATTTGGAGAGAAAGATTTTCTCAGCCGCTAGAGCATCAGTCAGAGAGAGGCAAAAGAGATCTAGCCAAAGCCAGCGTTGAAGGAAGAGGGTTGATGCAGTGATTGCGTAGGATGACGCAGAGGCAGAGGAAGGGTTTTAAGAATTTTTTTGGTGGATCAGTTTCGGAGGCCGGGATCTGGAAAGTGGTATCGGGAGGCTGTTCCCATAGTATTCAAAACCGGCTAGTTCAAACCGGTAACTGGTCAAACCAACCGGTCAGATGCCCAACTGGGTCAAACCGGCCTGAAAACCTGATTAAGGGCGGGGTTTGACAAAATTTTCCGGTCTGACCAGTGCTAACTGGTCGGTTTATTGATAAACCGACCGGTTAGCTGCCACGGCCACAAAAGGGACCTTCAGAAGTTGATTTGGTTGGTAATGGGTGGTTTAGGAGGGAAAAGGAGGGTTTTTTCCCTCCAAAAACACCCTCCCCAATCCTTTAAAGGCAGGGGTGCCGTCTCATTTGTCTCACACATCTCATTTTAAGCTTTTGTGAGTTTGATTGAGAGTTTGGAGAGTGTTGAGTTTTTGCTGGAGTAGTGGAACAACATAGAGTTTGAGCTAAGTAGTAGCCATCATGCCTCCAAAAGCCAAGGATACTGCATGGGCTCATTGTGATATGATTGATGGAAAAATGATCTGCAAATATTGCCAAAAATCTATTGTTGGCGGGGGTATTTACAGGTTTAAGCAACACTTGGCTGGGATAGGAGGCCATGTAAAGCCACGTGGAGCACCAAATGAAGTAATAGGGCATATTAGGGCAGAATACCTTCAGAAGTTTGAGACTCAAGTCACTGAACCAATAGAGAAGTTTGTGACTCGAGCAGTTGCAAAGTTTGGCAGTCGAGAGTCAACCAATTGAGTTTGATCATGATGAGAAGTTTCAAGTGATAATGTTGATCACTAATATCATATATGTAGATTTGTAGTAGGCCAATGGCCTCATAGCTTGTAGCATTGTTTTTGGACTTTATGGGCCATTCAAAGCCTCATTGCTTATGTATTTTTTCGATGATATGTATTGCACTCGGTGCCATTTTGATATATTCCCCTTTACATGGTATATAAATGAGCAAACTTTGCATATTTTGTCTCTATTGGCTTGGAATCATGGTTGCAAATCTTAACAATAGTTTTTTTTATTAAAAATTAATTATTTAATGTATTTTTTTAAAATCGGTTCATTTAGACCTGACAAGTACCAGTTAGATTGTTTCCGGTCAGAAACCTGGTTCATTAGGTCCACTAGTCCGATCACTGGTTTCGGTTTTTAATACTATGGCTGCTCCTCAGGGTCCAAGAAGGAAAACCGATTTGGTTGGGGCTGAACGCTGAGCCTAGAAGGGGGTGACGCAGACGCTGCAAGTTGCAGTGCTGGGACTGTGCAAAGCCTCCCCAGGGCAGGTTTTTCTTCATCCGGATCAGCCATAAACTCAGTGATTGAGTGAGGTAAATCCTCACAAAATTTTCTGCCTGTATTTCTCTCCGGAACTGAATTTCCCTCGGGGTATTCAGAGATGTATTCAGACATTGCTACTGCTTAATAATAAAACCCTTAGATCTGCTACACCGGTTTTCACGCATTGGGTTTTTTCCAGGACTTGGTCCAAAATAAAGGTGTCATATGTGTGAATGATTTCCTTGTCTAGTTTCCTTATTTCAAAATCATAATTATTGTAGTGTAGGTTTCTTCAGTGATTTATTCAGTATTTCATGAATGTATTCAGAAATAATTGTGTAAAGTAAATTACATAATGGATGAAGTAATTCAGATGGTTGCTGTAGGATTCATTATATCTGTTTGGATCTAGGAATTTTCACATGGTATCAGAGCATTGATGTGAAACAGGAAGGATAGATCTGAATTCTGAAGTGAAGGTCGTTTTTGCTGCACTGCAGTAGAACGAATCCATTGAAGGATTGTGCAGTTCTGGCTAGGAGGGCTAATATTTTCGTGGCAGTCTCTCTCTGAGTGAGTCAACAGGGAGAAAGGGCTTCCAGATTCGAGATCTTGCTGTGGCAGAGGGAGCAACTCAGAGCCTTCACGCAGAATACCGAGGCACACGGTTTTTCTGAAGTTGTTGCTGGGTAGAAAAGCGTCAAAAGGAGTCAGAGCACATATTTGAGGAATGCTTCCTCAGAGATTTTCTTGTCGATGAAATCAACATTTCTCAGTTGCTAAGCAGTAGAGGAGTAGCAAAACTAACAACTCCATCAGGGAGTGCATAAGCCTGCCAGGGACTGCGCAGTAGGGAGAAAGGAGCAGATTCGACAATTTTTCGGTGGAGATGGCATCTCACAGACTTCGTGATCAAGATTGGTTGGAGGGCTCCTCCAAATATATGATATGGAAGGAACTGGCTATGTTTCTTCTAGATGAATATGATCTAAAGGCGTTCGTGGAGAACGTGGTAGTTGTACGTACAGATCCGGATGAAAACAAAAAGTACAAGGTTGATATGGCGAAGGTGAAGAGGTTGCTCCTTGATGGTGTCAAGGACCACATCGTCTCACATTTGGCTAGCAAGAATACTTCCAGAAAGATGTGGGTAGCTTTGCATGACCTATATGAAGGATCTTCCGAGTAGCAGAAGTTGTACTTGGAGCAGAAGCTCCGTATGATCTAGATGCGAAAAGGGGAGCGTGTGGCTTTATACCTCATGCGGTTTCAGGAGGTTCGAGATCAACTGTCGACAGTAGGTGCTATACCTGTAGCTGCAACATGGCACGTATGGCCCTTAATGGTGTCACGGAGGAGTGGTAGGTATTTGTCCAGAGCATACTGAGACAGGCAACATTACCTAGTTGGGAGCAATTATGGGCATCTTTTCAGGAGGAAGAGTTGAGGAGAGACCTCATCAAGTGCAAACTTGATGGAAACAGTGGAATCGGATCGAAATCCATGGAGGAAGAGGAGAACGCAGCCCTTGCATCGAAGGGACAACAGGAACAATGGAAACCGAAGCGTGATGCTTCAAAGGTCAAGTGCTTTAGATGTGGCGAGATGGGCCACTATGCATTTCAGTGTCCTTTGAAGAAGAAGGACAAAGATGAGAAGCATGACCCAAAGGTTGCAGTCGCGAGAATCAAGGAGGATGAGGTGGCCATGAGTGCCCATGCTTCTCCTAGTGAGAAGTGGGGTGATATTGAGCTGTAGTTCTTTGAACTTTAGTTGTGCAGGATCCTCGCGGAGCCCACCTCATGGATCATACCTTGCTACGGGAGACCATGATTAGCAGTAGCGGGATGAAGGAGTTTCAGTGGAGCCAAGGAGTGATGGAGACGACAATGCAGTAGATAGCAGCGTTCATTTCTGGAGCAGCGCAGAGCAGAGGCAACAACAGCGTAGCAACAACAGCGCAATGCACAGTGGTGCAACGCAGTGCATAGCAGCAATAGCGCAGTGCATCAGAGGGACAACGCAATAGCTATCAACAATCAGATTCTTCAACACCGAGGTGCATCCACTGAACACTTTTTTAGTTTTGGGTGAGTTTCAACAGTTTCTCTCAACAGTTGAGTTTTAGTGCAGACGCAGTGTTAGTAGCATAGCAGATGCAGCTCTTGAGAGGGATCTGTAGTATAGATGCAGTAGTCGCAGTGGCGGTGTCATGGGTAGCAGTATAGCAACAACAACGCAATATTGGTGGTTAGCATCAACATCAACGCAGTATCGGTGGACAACATCTGCAGCGCGGAGTATGCTTCAGGGTTAGAGCAGTATACATCAAACATTATTGCTAGAGCACTTTCCTCAGTAAGAGAGAGTGTTGATTTTTGTAGCATCAGAAAGTGCTTTAAGTCTCAAATTTGGTGTGGAAGCTTAGACACTTGTATTCCAAAGAACCTAGAGAGTGTTTGTTGAAATTGCACTCAGATTTTGTTTTATTTGAAAAATTTATTATTTTAATGGGGACCCTAAGTCTAAACTTAGGGAAATTAAATAATTAAAGGGTATTAAATAAAACAGAGTGTGAATATTCTAGAGGACATGGATCAAGTAATGTTATGATCTTAACCATTGATTAGACATCTAATCTGGGCTGTTGATATGTCAACAAGAGGACTATAAAGGAAGCCTTGAGGGTCATTTGGAAAATACACCGAGACACTGAATTGATCTAAGATAAAAATTTCTGGGGCAGGGTATTTTGAGAAATTCGAACTAAAGATCTGAGCAGTGAGGGGCAGAGATAGCATCCGGAGAGAAATATTTTCTCATCCGGTGGAGCATTAGTCAGAGAGAGGCAAAAGAGATCTAGCCAAAGCTAGCACTGAAGGAAGAGGGCTGATGCTGTGACTGCATAGGCTCACATAGACGTAGAGGAAGGGTTTTCGTAAGTGGCATCGAGAGGTTGTTCCTCAGGGTCCAAGAAGGAAAACCGACTTGGCTAGGGCTGAACGTTGAGCCTAGAAGGGGGTGACGCAAAGGCTGCAAGTCGGAGCACTGGGACTGTGCAGAGCCTCCCCAGGGTAGGTTTTTCTTCATTTGGATCAGCCGGAAACTTAGTGATTGAGTGAGGTAAATCCTCACAAATTCTTTTGCCAATATTTCTCTCTGTAACTGAATTAACCTAGGGGTATTTAGACATTGCTACTGCTTAATAATAAAACCCTCAGATCTGCTGCATCGGTTTTCCCGCATTGGGTATTTTCGGGGACTTAGTCCAAAATAAAGGTGTCATATGTGTGAAGGATTTCCTTGTCTAGTTTCCTTGTTTCAGAATCATAATTATTGTAGTGTAGGTTGCTTCAGTATTTCATGAATGTATTCAGAAATAATTGTGTAAAGTAAATTACATAATAGATGAAGTAATTCAGATGGTTGCAATAGGATTCATTAGATCTGTTTGGATCTAGGATTTTTCACACAGGGGTGAGGTAGGGTGATTTGGTTTTGTAGCCCCAGAGAGCTACAAGTTGGGCAAGATCCTTGAGGAGTCCACCTCTTGGATCAATACCTTGCTACAGGAGCCCATAGCAACAGTAGCAGGATGGACCAGTGGCAGTTGGTGCAGTCAGGTGCCAAAGTGATAGATGTAGTAGCTAGTAGCAGTCAGAGACTGTGCAACGCAGTGCAAAGTTGGCAACAGTGCAGATGGCACAGTGCAGAGTCAGCTATAGCGCAGAGGCTTCAATGACAACGCAAATACTAGCAACATTCAGGATTCAGGCGACAGATGCATCAGACTGAACACAATTGGTTCAGTATGATGGACATATCTCAGTTGCAACAACAATAGATGAGAGGCAGTTGCAGATGTTGCAGTGGCAGCAGAAACAAAGTTGCAGTAGTTGGAAGCAGTATGCAGAGTCAACATCAGTATAGATGCAGCACATAATTAGAGTTGCACAGTAGTTGGTGGGCAATGGGGCTAGACATCAACAACGCAGCATGAGATGGTGCAGAGTCAAGAGTATTGCTATTAGGAGGGCAACAATAATATAGCACATTCCTCGCGAAGAGGGAGTGTTGATTTTTGTAGCATCGAATGTGCTCTAGCCTCGAGAATTTACAAAGAGGCTAAGACACATGTATTCTCCAAGACCTAGAAATTCTTTGGAGAAATTCCACCTAGAGATGGCTTAATTAAAATAACTAATCAGTTTTTGATGTTTCCTAAGTCTAAACTTAGGAAATATGATTAATTAGAGGGTATTAATTAAGTCAGGTGTGAATCTTCTAGAAAAAGGCATGGATCGAGTCCTAGTTAATCTTTAACCATCGATTAAGTTTTATCGTGGTCGTTGAAGTCTCAACGAGAGATTATAAGAAGAACTCGATGGGCACTTGAAGAACATACTTGCAGAGATCGAATTCACTGGCAGATCGATTTCTTGAGTAGCAACGCTGAGTTGTCGGAGAGAGAGCTAGTGAGCTTGTTGCAGTGAGGGGCAGGGATATTAAGGTCGGAGGACGTTTTTCCAGATCCGGTGAGTGCAAAGTAGAGAGGCAACAAGTGCCACAGAGAGTATGCGCAAAGGCCGCACAGAGGCAACGTAGAGCTTCCGAGGAGATTCATAATTTTGCTGGGAGACAGAGCTGATTCAATGCCAGAGGCCGAAATGAGAGACCAGAGGTCCAGGAGGGTCAAGTTTCCAGACAATCGCTGATCATACAGTGAAGGAGACACAATTCCTAGCTGTGTGACGTAGTACTGCATATTCTAACGCAGTGACTGCACAGAGGCAATGTAGAGATGCTCATCCAGAGCTCGAATCAGTGTCAGATCGCTAGTGGCAGAGTGAGAATTTTCTCACTAACTTTTTGTCAGATTATTTCTCTATATGGTTTTCCAGTTTGGGTATCCATAGACTTGTACTCAGAATTTACTACTGCATAATATCCAAACCCTCAACTGCCGCACCAGTTTTCCCGCATTGGGTTTTTTTGAGGACTTATTCCAAAAATTAACTTAGTTATTTGTGTGTGTGTTTCTATCTTTTCTGCGTTATATTTTCCTCTATATTTATTTTGTGAAGGCTGCAACATATTGATTTCGATATTTACCCGTAGCAAACAGTAAATAATTTGTTCAATGAATTAACAAATATAATAAATCTTATCAGTTGCTGCAGTAGGATTCCAAGTTGTGGAATTTTCACGTTAAGTTCAATCACAGTGCTTGTGGGACTTATGTGTCACCTTTGACATAATATATCTAGAGTTAAATTGGGCATGCCTTAGATACTTCAAATTTTTCATCCGAGCATTTTCAAGATCAAGACCAAAAGTATTCATTGGTTGCATCATTACCATCTCAACCCACTAGGAAGAAAAATAAAAAGAAGAAAGAAATTTGACGCATTTGATGGCTGGAAACAACATGATATTCAAATAAGTCAAAGTCCTAGCATCTTCAGAATCCAACACGACACATCGGAGAAGCAACCTATGGATCTACCTAAGAGTCGACAGATGCTTAGCATGTGCTTTATTAAAGACACCCGATGCCACAAGGGCATCTTTGTATAGTATCTCTAACCCTACTCTCATAGATAGTTTTTATTTTTGTCGTTAGTTAGTTTCCATTTCAACATTTATCTTTTGTGTTTCTTTGTTAGAATAGGATTTCTATTCCAACACTTAATATTATGTGATGATGTTGATTTGCATTTGAATAGATATCTACCTGATATCACTTTTTTTCTTGGATGCATATTTTGGATTCTCACATTCCTTCTCTGAAGCAACGTGTCCCCAAGTAGAGCCAGATTTTGACCACACTTTTGTCAACAATCCAAGAAACCAAGTACAAGGCAATGATATTTTTTATTTTTATTTTTTCTCTCCAGGGATCAATTTCGTCATTTAGCGTTAACTTTATCATTGTAAACCCAAATTATGGTTTTATTATTGTAAGTGATTCTAGTATGACTATGAAGCCATGTAACAAGACCTAGGTAAGCCTATGTTTTTTGTCAAAGGATTTCATCCTAGAGTTTTTTAAGCCCACTTGAATTATGTGTGTTTGTAAACACGGATAATTGACATAGTTTTTCTCCCAGTTATAACTGGTGTTATCAGAATCAGACCAAAACCGATCGGTTTGGCCATTTTTGGCCCAAAATCGGTCTGAACCGTGGTATCGAATTGGAAGAGGCCAGTTTAGTTTGATATCGAACCAGCCTGTTCAGGACCAGTTTCGTGCAGAATTTTTTTTCCTGTTTTTTAATGTTTTGATTTTTTAGTTGGTTGGCCCTGTTGACCACTCTGTGTCAACGACTCCATAGCAGTACACCCCTATTTTTGCAAATGGGATTTATCATGTTCAAGGTGTTCATGCCATTCAGATTTCATCATCAGTGGACAGTTTTATAAATGATGTAAACCCATTCTGCATGTTTATAATGTAAATGATCTTATTAAGACCATCATGTATGTAACAACCTAGGTAAGCCTAGTATTTTGGTGACGATTTCCATCCTAGGAGGTTTTTCGTCTCACTGATTCATTTGTGTTTCTCGACACAAATAATCGGCAGAGTTTTCTCCTCCAACCTCACCCCAAAGCTAGGGTGGATTTTGTCGTCAAGATACTAAGTGAGTCTTAGCGTTTTTATCGAGTTTTTGTAAAGTAATCTGGGAATGATTCTAGCTAATTGGCTAGATAATTTTATCACAGATTGCTAGGTCTACTAGATCATATTTTGAGTCGTAGAATTGGGTAGCTTATTGAGGGTCTATTGTGAACGGGTGTTCTCCTCATGGTTTAATGTATTAATCTTATGTAAAGAGGGTTGGAAAATAATTAATCCTCTCATGAGTCAATTAATTAAATTTTTTGGCCAAATTAAATTAAAAATCCTAAGCCAGAAATTTAATTAATTTTATGTCCTAGGTCAAATTAAATTCTTCAAAGGAAAAATTCGTGGGTCCCTAAAAAGTAAAATTTTTAAGGTCCCGGGTCAAGAGAATATTGAAAATTTTGAGAAATTTTGGACCCTTGGTCCTTGGTAGTTAAGTCAAAGTCAATATTTTGAGGTGATTAACTCAAAGATATTATTTTTGAGTTAATTAAAAGGGAATTAATTGAAAAATTCGAAATTCTTTAAAAAATTATAATTCGACGGACGAGATTAAAAGATAATCAAATCCTTTTCGACGGTCGAGATTACTTTGACGATGATCAAGTGAACCAGTCATTGGAGATTTTACCTATAAATTAGAGGTCAGTGTTAGTCTGATTTTGGATCCGATCTCTTGATCGTGTACTTGCTCTTGAAGCTCTCCTGTACTACTTTTCTGGAATAATGCAAACGAAGTCTTTGAGGTTTTATGTGATGGTTGTGTTCCTCTTCGACATTTTATGGTAAACTTGTTCTTTATATTTCGCTGGTAATTATTTCAATGAATTGTTGATTAATGGCTCTTGTAGAGCAATCTATTGCACATGTATCTTGCTTAGGTTACTGGATTTAGGGTAATAATATTAATTGGATTGAGTTAGCAGTTATCTCTAACTCTAGAAAATTTTATTTTTTATCTTATTTCTCTATTGATTTAACAATTTAACTTTGTGTGCAAAAATCTTTCGGATTTAGAATTGGGCGTTTGGGGAAGTCCTCGGCTTGACCAGCTGACTCCTAAGGAAATAAGATCTGAAGAGCCCCCTGGATCTAATTCCCTGTGCTTATCTTAAATTCTAATTTTGCATGGTTTTTCTAGGGCTTGTGCCTAAATTGAAAATTTATCTTAATCTTTTATTGAGTTTAAAGTTAGATCTGGCTAGTAAGAGCCTTAGATCTTTAGATCTGGGAGCGAAGTCAGACTTATACTCCTCAGATCTGACAGATCTGCAACTCTTGTGCATAGATCTGTAAATACATTGTGTAGATCTGTATTTTTAATTATGTAAATAGTTATAATTTTTTATTTCTAACTCAGGATCGGGGTTTAAATTTTAGATCTTTGTATATCTGCTGGGGTTTCTGGGTTTTGGTTTTTGGTTGTATGCAGGTGACATTTGAGAGTATCAGAGATTTTTTTTGGATCCGAGACGGATCTAGGCCTTGGAGGGTAAGATCTGATCTCAAGGTCGGAATTTTGCAGGAATTTCCCACCAAGGGCATCCAATCAGAGTAATTGTAGATATGGTTTTTTGTCATAAAATTTCTGGTTTTAGTAGAGATAAAATTTTGAAAATTTGAAGTGAAAATTCTTCAGATTCTGTGAAAATAATTTTCAATTTTTTTCGATTTTGTTCCTGCATGTATCTCATGGCTTCTTGCTGCGTTTTCCTTTGTCACTGTGTGTGCATCCCTTCTCCACTGCATTTTCTCTCATCCTCTCATGCAGTCCCTTCTTCTATCTCGTCTTCTTCACTTGCACTGCCCTTCACACTTTCATTCCTGCTAGAAAGCTCCCTCTCCAACATCCTTCACTGCTTGCGTGCCCCATTTCCTTGCAATCTCACGCATTTCTCTTTGCTTCTCGAAACCTTCCCTCTGCGTGTGCATGCTCCCTCTCACGCTGCCTCTGTCCTTGCTTCCTACGTTGCCCGCACTCCATCTTTTTTCCTTGCCGACATCCCTCTCACGCTGTTGGTCGACGGCCCATCAGTTCAGCCTGCAACCCTCATGCAGCCTTCGAGCCGTCCACACTGTCCGCTGCATTTGGTTGCTTCTTCCTTGAACCCTTCCTTGCTCCTCCTCGCTGTTGGTTGCCTGCGTGAGCTCCTTCTGCTTCCTCTTCTGTCTGATCCTGCATACGCTCTAACCTAATCCCTAACATAGCTTTAGACTTTAACCTTATGACTTTCGATTTCAATTTTTAGGTTTAATTTTTTTTTTAGATTTGTATCTTTTTATTAACATTTTGATTTTGATTTTTGTTTAGTTTAACATTTAATAAATCTTAAAATAAAAATAAAAAATAAAAAAATTGACTTTGACATTCAACTTTATATTTTTAGGTTGCATTTTTTTTTTGACATTTTGAAATTAAAAAAAAAAAAATAACATTTCATTTTATTTTTTATTTCTTTTAGTTTGTATAAAGGTTTGATTTCATTAACTTTAAAAATAATATTCAACAGTTTCCAAAAAAAAAAAAAAATTCATTAAACTTTTAACTTTGTATTTTTAGAAGTTTCAAAAATCAAATTTTAATCCTAACTTTAAAAATTTTAAAAATAAAAAATTTGTCCAAAGTTTAATTTCTAATTCGTTTTGTATAAAATTTTGGAATTATAAATTTTGGGACATTGAGGTTTTTTAGATCCTTTAAGCTTGTGGAGAAATTTCTACAGTTGACCCATTTTAATTTTTTAAGTATCCTAAGTTTGACTATAAAGAAAATTTAAATTTTGGATTTGCATTATCTTAGAAAATTGTTTAATCCATAAATTGCTTAACAAAGTGTTTATTTAGCATCGACATTTCATGGTATATCTTGATGAATAATTACTGAGATGTAAGTGCTAGTTAATTTCATATGCATCAGCTGGGATTGATGAATTAAATGTGTGTTATTGATTAAAATCGCCTATCGTGTAATTAAATGTTGGACATTTATTAGACATTTGCTTTCAAGTAAGTGTGATCGATATATTATTTTTGTGGATCTGCGACTAATGGTATATCTTTTAATTGAGTAATCTTTTGGCATCTTCATAATTGGCACTCTTGCTTAAGTACTTAGTGGTTAGATCAGATTATTTATAATCTAAGTGCTTTAGGCTTTTAACATCACCTTTCATCTTCAAAGCTTGCTTCATCTCGCCCCTTCAAATCATTTTCCTTGCATTCTGCATTAGCATTGCATAACAACAGTTTCTCATCAAGTACTTGTTGTAATTTCCTTAGCAGGATATTTGACTCCATAAGGCATTGGTGCCAGTCTTTCAAATTCAATCGAATCCTTATCTTGCTAGATCTTTTACAAGTATTTGGTCGTTTAACTATCTCTCGAACTGGTTCGTTCCCAACTAGTTCTCCTTCATTCCATTTCCATATGGTCTACCCCCCTTAGTCTGTTATAAGGAGACAACTTAAATAGAGAGATTGAGGATCAGGGTGACAACTTTCAATCTGAGTCGTTGTCGCGGTGCCTAGACATTCTGTGCGACAACAAGCCCAATTCTTACTCTCCCCTAGGCTAGCCTAATATTCAAGCTTATGGCCCTCAGCCTAATAATCAAGCCTATGGCCCTAGTATTTCTATGCAATTCATGGTAATGTTAAATTCTTAAACATTACCATGAAATGACTCAGGATGTTTGAGAGTGGTTCCAAACTCATTGGATTTCATATGGGGAAAGTATAATTTTAGATTTCACCCAAAATCCAGTAGACTTAACAGTTTTTCAGGATTTCAGGATTAGGACGATTGCAACGTTTCCATTGGATTTTGTCATGTACGAGGGTATGGAACTAGTATTTAATGAAGAGAACCAATTCCTCTATTTACTTTGATGTTAGTGGAATAGGTTGTCGAACTCCTCTATCATTACTCTACTAAAAATGTACACATCACTCAAACAAAATCTTGACATGACATGCTACATTTTTCTATCTTATTTAAATGCCTAAATGTTTATATTGATGGCAAAGACCCCAATATAGGAAATGATTTTGATGATATGTAGGAATTTGTTCTAGCTTGATTTTTTTTGGATACTAGAGGCCATCTAGATCCTATTTGTTGATGTATTTTCAGTTCATAGATGGATAACACTCGATGTTATTTTGGTTATGTGCACCCTTACATGCTATGTAAATGAGAACTTTTGCATATTTGTGTATAAATGGTTGGATTCATATGGATGCAGATGAATATATATGTTTTTCTTTAAAATATTAATATTTTATGTGTTTTTGGTAAATTGTTTTTTTTAATTTTCTGGTTTTTTACCGGTTCTTGGTTCGACCGGTTCCTGGTCCACAAGTTTTTTTGGTTCGATCACTGGTTCGGTTTTGATAGCATTGGTTATAACCCCAAAGCTATGGTGCAATTCTTTGACAAGGTCTTAGGTGAGTCTTAATGTTTATCAAGTCTATATATTTCTTCATACTAGATCATATTGTGTCACAGAATTAGGTAGTGTCTTGAGGGTCTATGTCTAAATGTGTATTTCCCCTTCTAAGGGTTGAATTAAATTGTAATATCTTGTAAAAAATATTTTAGTGCATGGTTACTCATACTTAGACACCATGGCTAAAATATTTGAGGGTGGAAAAAATAATTAATCCCCTCTTGAATCTTTTAATTAATTTTTCCGGGAAAAACAAAAAGAAATAATTAGCGAGAAAATTAAATAATTTTGAGTTGGAAAATTAATTTGAGAGATTAAATTCTTGCCAAATGGAAAACTATAAAAAATTCGTCGGTCAAAAAATAATTAAATTTTGGAGGTCTTCCACCAAGGAAAAATTGGATTTTTTAAGAGAAATTGACCCCTTGGACCGTGGTGGTTAAGTTAAACTGTTAAAGTGATTTTTTTTAGGATATTAGTCCAAAATTTTATTTTTTGGATTAATAAAAAAGGGGTTTTAAGATAAATTCGGATTTTTCCTCAAAAAAATAAAAAATGAACAGTGGAAATTAAGTTATTTTCAAAATAAGATCAATGGATGAGATTATTTTGACGAGGATCAAGCCAACTAGTCGTTATTTCCACTTGGAGGGGTCTTCTTTTGTCATTTTCTATATAAGGAAGATATGAAGCTCCTCATTTCATCTTTGGATGATGCAATCTGTAACACATGTATTGAGCCTTGCTCTGCTAGAATTGTATATCTCATAATAGAAATACTTTGGGGTTTCAATTGATGGTGTTCTTCTATCTATTAATCTGTGGTATGTGCTAATAATTTTTCATGTTCTATATTATATGCGCTTTACAAATTGGTATTTCATTTGCTGCAAGACGAAACATCTATTGGTACAAGTGTCTTGTCTTAGGTGTTGGGTTTAGATCTATACCCGTAGATCTAGATCCCTCATGATCTAACAATTCATCTTTTAAGTTTGAATAGAGATTTATAGGTATGCTAGCCCTTGGTCTGCAAGTTCATAGACTGTGGAGAAGAATCGATTGTGTTTGGATTCTGAGCTTTCATTTTGCAGGGTACTTTGTTGGAGGGTTTGGGCCGGTGATTCATTTACATACTTAATTTATTTTAAAATCTCTCAAAAATCTAATCTCTCTCTCTCTCTCTTGTGCTATAACAAAATTTGATATGCTAATAAGAGCAAAATTTATTTTGTAAATAATGTTAATATTTGTAAATTATTTCTTCACTAACCCTAGTATTTTAATACCAACTATTTTTGTATAGTATTCGGGTTTTGGAATTTTATTTCAAATATTGTATGTATTGGGTTCTTGGGTCTTCTCCATTTCATTTGTGCATGTGATGATAGCTCAAGAGTTTGAAGCAACAATTAATTTCTGGACTATTCATCCGATAGGAGTCTGATCTAGGCCCTGGAGGGTGAGATCTAGTGTTCCCAGCTCCCAACAATTAAACGCATAGCTAGAAGAGGAGGCCACTAGCCTTCGGAGGTGTTTTCTTGATGTAAAATTGTGTTTGCAGGGGTGTCGTGTGTATTTTGAGGCCTTTTAGGCCTAGCTGCAGTCCCTAAGGGCCGTCTCCAGCTAACCGCAACCCTTCTAGGGCCTTAATACCCTAGCGACAACCTCTTAGGGCTCAGTCGCAGGCCTAAGGGCCTTTCTTGGGTAAGCCGCAGGCCTTTTAGGCCTTGATTTGGGTAGCGACAACCCTTTAAGGGCTTGAAACCCTTAGTTGGAGCCCTATAGAGGGCTCTCCCTCCTTACTGCAGGCCTTGGAGGCCTTTTGGTGGGAGCCGCAGCCCTTCTAGGGCCTTTCCCTCTTGGCCGCGGGCCATTTTGGGCTTGTAGCCTTATGCTGCAGGCCTACGAGGCCTTCTCACCCTAGCTGCAGGCCTATTAGGCCTCTTTTTCCTTAGTTGCAGTCATTATTTGGCTATCTTCTGAGTTTACCATTTCAATTTGGCACTAATACTTGTGGTTGTAGGATTATGGAAAATCTGGCAAGGGTTTGAATTGGTTTCCATAATTATTTTTCCATTGAATCATTGAATTTTTGAGCTAACACTTGGTTTTGCATACTTGCCTTCAAGGATTTTAGGGCTTGAGGCCTCATTCAGCCATAAAAGTCGTAGTTTCAGTCACAAGAGGGTTGATCCATTATTTTTCAAGGCTAACATTTGTGTTGCAAGTGTTTGGGAGAACTTTAGTGCACTTTGGGAAGTCAACTAGCCATCTAGCAAGGTCTTAGGGCCAAGGGTTTCCTCTCTAGCCTCATTTTTCCCTCACTGTTTTCATAATCAGATCTGAATCACTTTTATAACAATGACATGTGTCTCATATACTCATATCTAAAGTGATCTAAAAATATTTCACAGAAGGCTATGAATATTGCACATTCAACATATAGGGCCAATCAACTAATGTGCTTGTCTTGTACCTCTGCTAAGTGATCTTGGAACCCTAATATCTCTTATTTATGATCTGATATAATTATAACAGTAGTGAAATCTCTGAGTCTTGATGTTAAAATATTGTTCTAAACAGTCCTAACATACTCAAGAAGTCATCATTATAGTTTAAAGACTCAGTAAGCTTTGTTTGGAAAACTGATTTAAGTGGTTTTGCTCTAAGTGGCTGGACTAATCATTGTGGAAATATAATTGTCTTGCTGGTCACTCTTGTCATTTTGCATCATTGGCATAATTTTGCATCTCAAGATTTGCATATAAGTGTCTTCCAACATCTAATGAAATTGTGTTCTAATAAAATCAACCTCATTGTGAAGAATATCTAATTGCATATCTTGTTGTGAGGTCTGAATAATTGCTAATGCTCTAAAGATCTATTGATATTACATAAGGGTATCTTGTCCTCTCTTTTGTTACTTTTAGAGCATCTTGTATATTGAGGAACATTGTGTCTAGAGTGATATAACATTGTTCTTGCTTCTTATTGTTATCATTTAAAGGACACTGAGATTGTTAATTGATAAAATCACTTTATACATCTTTTAAGCTTTTCTCATCGTCTTACTTGGTTTCTAATTTACACATCGAATTGGTGCTTCTTTCTATAAGTGATTGAATAAATCTTGTGATTGGATAATGAATTGGAAGTTGCTTGTCTATAAGTGATTGAATAAATCTTGTGATTGGATAATGAATTGGAAGTTGCTTGTCTCATTGATTCATTGGATAAATTGGTTTTGAAGCACTTCAACAAATCAAGTGGTTCATTGGCACTCTTTCTTTAGTGAGATTTGCTCTTGTAATTTCACTCTAAGTACTTCATTCATGTTCTTGTGTTGAACATTATAAGCATTAAATCTTAAGTAATTTAGCTTGAAGTACTTAAAGGTCATTTAATAATCTTACTTAAAGCTGTCACTCGTATCTTGCATAGCATTCTAGGATTAAGTGTGCATTAATAAATTCACCTCCAAGCATAAGCTTGGTTTAAAGAAGATAGGACCACCCTTCTCACCTAGCGTGCGAAGTTTAGACCCTCACTTGTGGTTAACACAGTGACCTTGTAGTCGTCATGCCCACAGACCCTGCAACGTTAGAGACACTCTGATGGCTAGAACTCCAGGGTAGGTATCGTTAATAAGGCCATAGTCTTCTTCCTCTGGATTTCTCTCCACAACCTACATTTGAGACTAACTTCAACACAGTTAAGAGAAATGATTCAATTGGAATAGGCATTTAATCTAAAATTAACCAAGAGTTTGCATTTCACTTAGTTCTAGGCGTCGCATCTCATATAGGATAGTTTTCATCCTAGCAACAACTGTTCATCCGATAACTTGGAAATTAATCTATAAAGTGCAAGTAAATTGACTTCTAAGGCACTGGTCTTTAATTGATAATTCCAATAAATCTAATCAAGTTGTTATAAACAATTAAGCTTGCCAATTATTTTGACCAAGTTGTTAGGCCATTCAGTTGTGTCTCCCGAATTCATCATTTCATTCATAGGGACTAAACCCCTTAGCCTGTTATAGGGAGACAATTTAAACAAAGAGGGTTGGGATCAGAGTGATAGCTCCTGCCTTGAGCTTTGTTGCATTCATGTGTACAATTTGAGTGACAACAAGTTTAAAGGATGACTTCGAGGAAAAGCTAAATGGTACATCTGAGAGAAGGTGGAGGAAAAATTTCCTCACCTCATTCAATAGAAGCTTTGGGGACCAAAATCCTCCCAAAATGGGGAGATGTGATATGAATTAGATTATTATAATGTTTTTCATCCATCTCAATGCTTTCAGAGTGGGAAAAAATGGAGGAATTAGCTTACAGGGCCATTTTTACTGGTAGGACCTACTTTGGCAGATTAGGGTTTGAAACCTTCTGGGAGCATTTCGAGGCATTAAACACCATTTTTTTGGGGTAAAACTTAGCTACTTTAGTGCAACACATTTTTTTTCATATTCTATACACAAAGCCCTTTCCAATGACACAAGAATCACGTTAACTGGAGTTCGTATGCAAAAGTTATGCCACTCATAAGTTGATCTTCTTGTTTGCACCACCATAGTTCGAGAGGATACACGTCATCCCCCATTATTCATGCTAAAGGGGCTAGCCACGTGATGATGATGAACAAGACTCTAGAAGAGTCCATATTGTAACTTTGGTTAAGAGTTGAGGCAGTCAAACCTAACCACTAGTAGGCTATCAGGCTATGTTATAACCAAGCAACTAGGAGGAAAGGGGTTCCATTCTTGTGAGTGCATTTGTTCAATAGATGAGCAAAAATAGTTGAGAGGGATAGGAGATAGAGCACACAAAGAGGATTTGTGCAATGTAGTAGCCCATGGGCCACATGCCATACTTCTTTGTACTCACAACCATTTTCTATTCAAAGAAAGAACACAAAGAAGTCTCACCTTCTAACTGGGTTTTCTCCCAAAAGGGTTTCCCAGGTCATATTATGTGTCAAATTGTGGTTTGTGATTTTTTATTTCATTGTTCTCTATTTTCTACATAATTTTAATTTGCATGTTGTAATATTCCTAATGGAAATTTTACAATGATAACAAAGACATGCAAATATGTTAACATGGAAATTTCAGAAATTCATACACATTAACCAAAAATTTCTCCAAATATACAAATTGGCCAAGATTTTATTGATAATAGCGTTGTGGTACAAATAAGTTGGAGAAAATGCACTTGGGCTTGCACAAGGCAAGCTACAAGCACCAGGTGATGAGTACAAGAAAGCCCAACAATTGCAAAAGCTAGGTCCTCCAGAAAACTGCGTTGTTGCTCCAAATTTGTATTGATACCAGGCTTTTTCCTTTGATTTAACCCAACTAGACTGCCCAAATAATTCTAGGAAATTGGGAATGTGATCCTTGCCCCAAACCCAGAAAAACCCAGAAAGGGTTTCCCTTGATTCCAACCTTCAAAAATTGACCCTTCACAACTTGGCCCTCCAATTTCGAATTCCGTGACTGTGGCTGCCTCTGTCAATCTCTGCTCTCCAAACTCCAGCAATCTTCCCCAAATAACCCTCCAAGTGAATTCCCAACACCCCAGGTCCAACTTCCCTGGGATGATGCTGCCCCAAAAAGCCTCATTCCAATAACTGCGCAGCCATGGAGGAGATGACGCAATTCCTGAGTGGAAGAGATGAGAATTGCGTGGAGGTTGATCTTCTTTGTCTGTAGTTTCTCCCCACACTCCTGAAAATGGATAAGAAACACTCTTGTAGCTCCTTCGTTCAATCCCCAACAACTCTGCTCCACAAACAACAAAGTAGCTCCTCCCTTTACATAGTAGTGGCCCCAAACTACGTACTAGGCTCCCAGAACTGCGTGGAACCTGTAGGTGGTGCTCCCTCCGGTCTCAATGGTAAAGGAAAGCCTTCCTTGGGTGGCACTCGAAGTCCACTGAAGAAAGGTTGAGCTTCTCTCCTTGGGAAACTCTTGTGCTGAACAACACAATCTTGGCCCAGCTGAACAACGAAGGCAATTCGATTTTCAAATAGACAAAAGACCCCAATTTCTCCTTCATTCCTTCCTTTTATAGTTGTTGGCCATGTATTCCTTATGGGTCCCTCCAACGTTTCGATTTGCCTTAGGGAATTTGAATTCCTTCTTGCCCAAGTGCGTACTTCATGTGGGCCCCTCATTCCACTAACATACAAATAAAAGTATTTCCCCTATGTATTTCACCAAAAATTGCCTTGGGCTAGTATTAATAAAAAATGTCAAAATTTATTTCCCCAAACATTAGGAAAATTTAGGAAGGAACATTGGATGTTGCTTGACCCCAAGCAACTGTAAAACTGGAGGCTGCAAATTATGCTTATTCTCCCATGTAGCATCCTCCTTCGACAAATCTTTCCACTTGACCAAATGCTCCATGACCACCTCGTTTCTCAACTTCCTCTCCCGGGTCTCCAGTATGAGCTTTGGTGTCAAAAGAAAATGCTCCACATCATCCAACGTAGGAAACTCGGCCGCTTCTACGACCTGCTGTCCCAACGCCTTTTCCAAGCATTAGACATGGAATACATTGTGGATCCGGCTCTCTGAAGGCAGCTCAAACTCATAGGCCACCTCACCCACTTCCGGACCACCCGGTAAAGTCCATAGAATTGTGCCCGCAAATTTTTTGCACCCTTTTGCTTGAGTGAAGATTGTTTGTACGATTGCAAGTGTAGGTAGACCATGTCTCCTACCTCAAACTGTCTCTCCACCCTGTGCTTATCAAAATATATCTTTTGCTGATTTTGGGCCACTTGCAAATTGTTCTTGAGAGCCCACAGAATCTCTTGGCTCTCATGAACCCAGTCCTTTGCCCCCGGGGCTCTGCTATCTCCAGATACCATGTCAAAAAAGTAAGAGCGTTGTATCCATAAAGATCTTGGAAAGGGGACATACCAATGGACATATGATAGGTTGTGTTGTAGCAAAACTCCCCGAGATGTAACCACTTGACCCACACTCTTTGCTATCTAGTCACATAGTTGCGCAAGTACCTCTCCAGCAATTTGTTCACAATCTCGGTCTACCCATCAGTTTGGGGGTGATAGCTAGTGTTGGGTGTAAGCTCCGTCCCCACCAATTGGAACAACTCCTGCCAAAAAGCCCCCATAAATCTGCTGTCACTGTCACTCACAATGGTCTTGGGAAGACCATGCAACCAGAAGACCTCCTGAAAGAACAACTCAGCCACCTGGGAGGCTGAAGATCTCGATGAAATAACAAAGAAGTGGGCAAACTTGGTCAATTTGTCGACCACTACATAGATGTAGTCTCGCCCCTGCGTAGTTGGAAGCTTGGTGATGAAGTCCATAGATACACTCTCCCACTTCCTCTCCGGAATGGGGAGTGGTTGTAGCAAACCGGCCGAGTGTGATAGCTCTACCAGGGAAAATTTTAGGGGATAATATTCGCAAGTGGGCTAATTTCCTATACTTTTTCGAAAAGAAATATTCGCCAATCTCCATATTTTCTAAAAATAATTCGCCTAAGTTTTATAATATGAAATTATTTACCTTAAAAATTGCGAAGATATTATATAGACTAATATAATATAATCAAAATTTTAGGTATTTTTACAAAAGATATCATTAAATATTTTACAAATTTTCTATTATAGATTACTAAGATTCGCCAAGGTTTCTAAATTTTCAAATAGATTTCCTTCCTTAAAATTTACCCTGCTCTACCTTCTTCCTCTGGCAATCCATGCACTCCCTCACGTGCCTCAAAACATCTCCCTTGATCCCCCGCCAAGAGAATCTCTCCCTGACAACACGGTATGTCTTGAGAAATCCTGGGTGCCTTGCTAGTGGAGAATCACGAGTTGCTTGCATGATCCTCTCCTTCAGCTGAGATCCCGGCACCAGATCGATCCGATCCTTGTAGTAAATCACATCATCCATCACCCGGAATCGAGCATCCCTGTGTGTGCCATTTAAGATGATGCAGGAGCATTAGCTCGGGAAAATACTTTGTATTTTTATTAAACCTAGGGGTCTCATGTTTTTGAGAAAATATTAATTTTATGTAAATATTAATGAGTTTTTTGAGTGATTAAATTATATTTTTAATTAATTATTGTGAGGATTTGTAAATGTTTCCAAATAATTGGAAAACATGAGAGGAATTAGATTTTAGATATTTAAGAATTAATTATGACCCTAAGTTAGATTTAGTTTCAAGATTTTAGGGATAAAAATCTAGATTGTAGGGGTGTTGAGATATTTGAGGACTTTGTTGAGTGATTAAAGGGATTTGAACCTAAATTGGTTCAATTTAATTTGTATAAATTAATGAGCCTCAAAGGCCAAATAGATCAGGAAGGAAAAATAGAGTGTTTTAGAGGTGAGTTTGGACAACAAAGTTTGTCAGCCTACGGGCTTTTGTAAAAGGGCCATCGATTTGAAAATCTGGCCATGGACGGAGAGGATTTTTATAATTGATTACATTTGATTATATCGATGAGGAATTGTTTTGGGATTTCTGTGTGAATTATATATGTTCTTGGTTAAATTCTGTTTAATGAATGTTTGAATTTCTGTGAATAAGCATATGAGGAGAGAATCGGTTTTAAATTAATATCAATTCATGCTTGAATTGAATTAAATTTGCATTGGTAGAAGAAGACACAGGAAAGGTGATCGATCATCCTGGAGGAGGATTGGATCGAATATCAATTAAGTTGATATTGGTATATCGGCTTTGGAAAGTCGATTTCATGGATGGCGCAATCGCTTTAATGAGAATCTGACTGAACTGTTGTGTAAAAGTGCAGAATTAATGTTGAAGTCGTGTTTTGGGTTTATTTGTGGATTAACCACAGGTGCTTGGCATGAATTAAAATTGCAGGGTTCAGGAGCTTCAAATTAAGACATAGTTCCTGATTGAAGAGGATCTGAGTTTGGAAAAAGAAGGAATTCGAGTTATATAAATCGATATTGATTCTTATGTTTATATCACAGTATAGGAAGTCGATGAGGTGCGGCCTTTTGACAAAAGACGGAAGCAGTGTGAACGTATTTGCATCAATTTCTGGTTGTTGAATGTGCAACGGCAAAGGAGAACACAGTTGTAAAATGGCAAGTAGAAGGTGAGTGCGATTGAAGAAGGGAATCGATGAAGACCTGCGAAGGATCCATTCAGAGATATAAGTTCATATATACAGAATCTACGCAAGCATTCATCAAATCGGAGCAACGCATAAAGGGGTTAATTCTGTTCAATCTGAAATCGAACAAAAGTGAGCGAAGTGTTCGATGACGCAATAGAAATATTGTAAGTAACCGATTCCATGAATAGTTTGCTGGGCAGCATTGGATAAAATGAAGTATAGATTTGACTGTAGGCACAAAGGTTGTGAATAAACCTGTTGCAAACAGAATGGCACGATGAAGAATATAATACAAAGCTTGGGTATAACGTTGCTATGGTAGCGAACCAATCTCAGTCAGTAAAAGCGTTGGAAGTAATTGAAGTTGCAGTGAAAGACGAAATCTTGAAGTGAACGAAGACCCAAATTGATGAAACACTAAGATCCTGCGTTCATTTGGTTGGATGGAAGGTATGTTAATTGCATGGCCAGATTGTTGTTTAGGTTGGACTTTGATTTTTAATCAAAGTGGATTATGATTGAATATTATCTGTGAGCGCTGGCATTTTCTTAATTGGGGCTGAAAACATTTCATTTTAATAGAAGTGGTTGTGATATTCAATGGGAAACGCGGGCGGTCAAAATCTGTTATAAGGGTTCACAAATACTGCAGTGAGGACATAATATGTGTTAAATATTATGTTCGATAAGAGATGATAAACCGTGAGCTCATATTTGAAATCGATATGCATTAGCTAATTTGCAAGTTGAGCTTTTAAAGCATGGGCGCATTTTTCATTGAATTTTGATTTTAAAATCCGGTAATAAAAGCCATATGTGAATGTTGGGTTTAAAATAAAACCAATGGGGTTTAATGAAAGTCTTTTTCTAAGACTTTTGGAAGAGGTTTTTATGAGAGTATGATTTGGGTTCTAGATGCTATATGAAGTGGGTTTTAACCATAGATTTGAAGTTAAAAAGAGAGATCAATAGCATGAAAAGTAGATTGTTGAGTTTATGGTTTTGAACCATATGTTTGAGGAGCTTCCGCGAATGATAGTGTGTGAATTTGCCAGACATTGAAGTTTTATTTGGGCAGTTATTGAGATGCATTTTTATATGCATAGTATTGGAGAGATTCTGGGTTTTGCAGGGTTTTCCTGCATCATAAGATATCACAAGACTGCCTGTCCTTGGAGTACTCAACCAATAGCTGAGCCTTCCAATCCTGCATGACATCCATCAAGGACAACGTTGTTGGTCTCCTACAAAGGGCATCTGCTACCACATTGTGTTTTCCCTTTACGTACTCATTCTCAAAATCGTAAGCTTGGAGCTTACTCACCCATTTTTGTTGCCTCTCATCCAGTGATTGCTCCTCTAGGAAGAACCAAAGGCTGTTGTGATCAATCGTCACTTTGAACTGGTTTCCCACTAGATACTGTTTGAATTTGGCTAGTGCATGCATCATCGCCAACACCTCTTTGTTGTACACTGAGTACAACCGCTCATTATGCATCAGTTTCCTTCTCTCAAACGCAATAGGAAGCCCCCCTTGTGTCAAAACGATCCCCACCCCTTCACCGTAGGCATCACACTCCAGCACAAAGCGCTGTGTGAAATTTGGCGAGGCTAAGACCGTAGTTGCTCATGACCCTCTTAAGGCGCTCAAAAGCCTCCTCTGCCACTTGCGTCCACCCAAACGATTCCCTCTTCATCAAATCCGTAAGAGGCGCTGCAAGCTGTGAGAACCCTCTCACAAATCTCCTGTAATATGTACAAATGCTCAGGAACCCCCTCAACTCCGTCACGTTCCTGGGTGTGGGCCAATCCAATATAGCCCGAATCTTCTCCTGATGTACCTTCACTCCATCTTCCCCAATCACATGCTCTAAGTACAACATCTCCATTAGTCCAAACTCACATTTGTACATCTTCACATACAACTGTTGGTCCTCAAGTATGCAAAGCACTACCTCCAAATGTTGAAGGTGCTCCTCCCATGTCTTGCTGTAAATGAGTATGTCATCAAAGAAAACTAGGACAAAGCGTCTCAGCTACCCATGGAACACGTGGTTCATACATGACTTGAATGTAGCAGGAGCGTTGGTTAGCCCAAAGGGCATCACCAAGAACTCAAAATGTCCATAATGGCAACGAAAAGCAGTCTTTGGGACATCTTACTCCCTCACGCGAATCTGGTGATACCCCGAACATAGATCTATCTTAGAGAAGTATTTACCTCCTCTAAGTTCATCCATCAACTCGTCTATGTGTGGAATGGGATATCTGTTCTTCAAAGTCTTCTTATTGAGAGCTTGGTAATCTATACACATACGTAGCGTCCCATCTTTCTTCTTTAGCACCACCATGGAAGAAGAAAATGGATTTGAGCTAGGCCCGATGTGTCCAAATCTCAACAACTCCTGAATGGCCCACTCTATCTCATCCTTATAGGCATTTGGGTGCCTATAAGGGGTAGTGATGACTGCATTCACCCCATCCTCTAGCTCAATGATGTGCTCAAATCCATGATCTGGTGGTCTACTTAGTGGAACATCCCCAAAAACCCCCTGGTGCTTCTCCAACAAGGATAATGTATCCAAATGCGTAGCTTGTGCCCGTACCCCTGACTCAGAAATCCTCAACTCAACTGCCCACTCCACATCTCCATGCCGTAGATCGGCCTCCATACTGTGGGTTGAAATTGTCTAAGGTGGATAAGAGGGCTTTCCCCTCAGTAATACTGGCTTCCCATCTGGCCCCTTGAAATCCATCTCCTGTTTTTGCTAATCAGTGGTGACCTTCCCCAATGCGTACAACCACTGAACTCCCAACACCACATTGGTATCTCGGACATCAACCACAAAGAAATGATCAGTGAGCAAGTAGTTCCCCATCTTCAAGGTCAGCCTGGGAACATACTTCGTACACTGCATGGTCCGGTCTCCTGGCACCAAAACTGAAAACCCCTCAAATGTTGTTGTCTGGGTGCCCCTACGCTCCACCATCTGGGCATCAATGAAATTGTGGGTGGCCCTACTGTCAACCAGAACTGACACACGCTGCCCCTGTACGATCCCTCTGATCCTAAGTGTCAAATACTTCGTGTAAATTTTTGTAGATGTTCTATGCTTGGAGCAACTTTACTTTTCTTACAGCAATCACACAAATAGTTAAGTAAAATGCAGATAAAACATATAAGTGGATCTTATAGAAGACAAACCAGAAACATAAAATTTTGGTGGTGCGTTACGGCGGTCAACAGGATGCTTCAACCAGCAAAGTCTCCTTGGTCAACCAACCCAGAATGTGTCACAACAAATTCCTCCAATCAGCAAAAGAGCTAATCCAAGTCAACCGCCAACGCCGGCCCGCAAAGTCAACGCAGTAAGGAAGAAGCCAAAGTCAACGTACAGCTGAGATTGGTCAACCCTTGACTCCGATTGTACAAATAAAGACGATCTTCCAAAATCGAACTTCTCACCAAATTTCATCCCATTCGGACCATGCGTTGACTAAAGTCAACGCTGGTCAAACTTTCTGCAAAACCCTAACTACATAAATTCGTCCTTCAGCTCAGCCATACAGATTTGTCCTTCTTCTCCTTCACACGTGTGGGCTGAACTCGTCCTCCAAGGAGCTCGTACTAAATCAGATGAGAGAAGAAGATGTGAGTTGAGTTGTTGTGAAATGCTCTCCAACTTTGCCTGTATTGATATCCATCATTGAGGTGTGCGACACATCTGCTGGGGGTGCAAAACCTTAAGGCCGACCTGCACATATAATTTATTATGAATAATAAATTCAAAATAAATGTTCCGCTCATCGGATTAAGACATATTATATATGGATTTTACACCTCTCCGAAAGAGGAATCCAACAAAAATATTAGCCTCTTAATCTGAGCATCATAACATGGAGTTTGGACCTAGTTGTCCAAATTTAACACTCCGTCTCAACTAGGGAGAACTCCATCCATCAATGCAATCAAACATCGTGCGTCATCCCGCCGTAACTTGCTTTGCTGGCCTCTTTATTTCAGAACAAAAGTGGGTCAGTCACAAAGACATCATCCCCCGACTGACATAATCAGTCCAGAGGTTCAAAACCTCTATCAAACTCATGAAGAGTATCCAACCAACCCAAAGTAGGTTCATCTGACCCGAAGTCAGGCAGAGGTCCCAGACCTCACTAAACTTGATCCCAGATCAAGTGGTTGGACCGTGCCATCCTAGATAGAGAGTACGGCAATCTCCGATGCGTCCATCAGTCTTTGCTAATAGTCTCTAGCTTTTCCCACCTCATTGGCCAAATGAGAGGTACTTCCCATGAGCCCTGAACTCAATGGGTAGGATGCATACGGGGCACAGATAAATGAGAGGCGAACCAACTCAATAATCACAAAGGTGGGGCAGAAGCATTATGAGTGCTTATAGCTCCGAGAAGCTATCCCCAAAGCCCCCCAGAGCTCCCAGAGCTCATCGTCCAACAGGACCCACATCATAGGGTCTTTCCACAACACCAAGACTCTCACGGAAGGTTAGGAACTTGACCTTCCCCAAGGGCTTAGTGAGAATATCCGCGACCTGCTCATCAGTTCCTATATGATCGAGCCTTACGGCGCCTCGCTGTACCATATCCCTGATAAAGTGGTACCTGATATCAATATGCTTGGATCGGTCGTGGAACACAGGATTCTCAGTGATACGAATCCCACTCTGGTTATCACAGAGTATCACAGTGGTGTCTAGCACATGTCCAAACAGCTCACTAAAGAGCTTTCGCAACCAAACTGCTTCACAACAGGCCATACTTGCAGCAATGTATTCGGCCTCCGCGGGGCTCAAAGCCACCGACTTCTGCTTCCTGCTCATCCATGAGATCGAAGCAGAACCAAGATTGAAGCAGCATCCAGATGTGCTTTTACGATCCACCACACTGCCAGCCCAATCGGCATCAGTATATCCACGGAGTATCACACTCCCGGCAGTGTATCTCAGCCCATGGTTTATCGTGCCTCGAAGATATCTCAAAAGATTCTTGGCACCAACCCAGTGAAAGTGATGAGGCTCAACCATCTGTTGACTCAAAGTGTTCACTGCAAAACATATATCCGATCGGGTGTTCACTAAGAACATCAAAGCTCCTATGAGTTGATGATACTCAGTAGGATTGGCCAAGATAGGCCCAGCAGCGCTGCCACTCAACTTCTTGAAGTTGAGTTCCATCGGTGTTGACACGGACTTGCAGTCCACCATACCAAATCTCTCTAGAAGTTTCACAATGTATTTTCCTTGAGAAAGGAAAATCTCTCCAGGTCTCTGCCAGCCCTCCAGGCCTAGGAAGTAGTGCATCAGTCCTAGGTCCTTCATCTCGAACTCAGCAGCGAGCTCCCTCTTACATTGATGAATGAGAGGGTCAGCACCTGTCAGAAAGAGGTCGTCCACATACAGCACTAGAATGAGAGGCTTCCCCTGCACAACCTTGAAGTAAAGGTTCGGATCAGCATTACTTCGAGTGAAGCCCAGCTTCATCAAGTAACTATCCATCCTCTCGTACCAAGCTCTGGGTGCTTGCTTTAATCCATAGAGGGCTTGCTTTAATCCATAGAGGGCTTTCTTCAACCTGCAGACATGAGTGTCTCGATCCTGAACTTCAAATCCCAGAGGTTGTTCCACATACACCTCTTCCTTTATTGCACCATGCAGAAAGGCGGTCTTGACATCCATCTGATGAAGACTCCATCCTTGCGTAGCAGCAAGGGCTATGATTGATCGAATGGTGGTATATCGTGCCACAGGTGCAAATATGTCATCATAGTCAATTCCTTCCTTTTGAGAGAAGCCACGGGCAACAAACCTTCCCTTGAACTTTTCAGCACTCCCATCAGATCCATGTTTGATCTTGTAGAGCCATTTCGCGGTGACAACAGATTTGTCCTTCGGTCTCGGGACCACATCCCATACATCATTCTTCATTATGGACTCATATTCTTCGTGCATAGCATCCTTCCAAACTTGATGCTTTACGGCTTCCTCAAAAGATCCAGGTTCAGATTGTACAATAGTACTCATGGCAGCTAGATACCCTTGGTATCTACACGCCTTCTTGCTTTCTCGGAATGTCCCCCTTGGGGCAGCATGACCCTCAGCATCTTCGAGGGTGTCCCTGAGCCATGATGGTCTCTTTCCCAGTGAAGGAGATGGATCAATAGGGTCCATAGGTCCTTCAATATCAGGCATTGTCTCATCCTGCGGTTCTTCCAGATTTCCAGGCCTTTCTTCATGATTTTCTCCAGATCTTGGAAGATCTACCACTTTCTTCAAGGAAGCATCTTCGTCAAAAGTGACATCATGGCTTATCTCTACTTCCCTTTGACCAGGTACATAGACTCTATAGGCCTTAGAAGTCTCACTGTAGCCCACAAACATTCCTTTCTTCCCAAAAGCATCCAGCTTACTTCTCTTTTCTTTCGGCACATGAAAATAAACAGGACATCCAAAAATTCTAAAATGTGAGACATCAGGTTTCTTACCAGTGAAAACCTCTTCGGGAGTTTTGGAGTCCAGAGCGGAATGAGGGCATCGGTTTTGAATGTACACAGCAGTATTTGCAGCTTCTCCCCACAAAAACTTCGGTAGACCCTGGTCACATAGCATGGCACGGGCAGCTTCCACAATAGTCCTATTCTTGCATTCAGCAACACCATTCTGCTCAGGAGTATATGCAGTGGTAGTCTCCCTCTTAATGCCAGCTTCTCTGCAAAAGTCTTTGAACTCATTTGACTCATATTCAGTCCCATTGTCGGTCCTCAAAATCTTGATCTTCTTTCCAGTCATATTTTCCACCAAGGCTTTGAAGGTACGGAACCACATGAAAGCCTCATCCTTCTTCTTCAAGAAGTATATCCAGGTTTTGCGAGAGAAGTCATCAATAAATGTCATGTAGTAAGAACATCCCCCCAGGGATGTCACGGGCAACATACCAGATAGATCAGAATGGACCAGTTGCAATATATCAGATGTCTTTGTGACACTTGAGGGGAAAGGTCCTCTTGTATGTTTTCCTTCAGCACAGCCCTTACATACACCTTCATGATTATTTCCAAAGTCAGGCATCCCTATCACCACCTTCCTTGCTTCGGGAAGGGCCTTGTAATGAAGGTGTCCAAATCTTCGGTGCCATAGTTCGGTTTGACGGATAGTATCACAAGTCATAGCTCCCAACGGACTCCCTCCAACCTGGTAGAGTGTACCAACTCTAAAACAAATTGAGATAGCTTCCTTGAAGCTCTCCTTCCACATGAGCACCTTTCCATCAAAGAAAGTTACATTGAATCCTTTGTCTTCCATGGCAGATACAGACACAAGGTTCTTCTTCAATTTAGGTACATAGAGTACATCTTGCAAACGTAGGACTTGTCCTTGAGACAAGTGGAGGGTCATAGTCCCTGTCCCTTTCACGGGATATGTGGCATTATCCCCAAGGATAATTTCTAGATTAGTATCCCTTTCAACCATGTCAGAGAGTGCTTCCTTGAATCCAGTGATGTGTCTAGAGGCACCACTATCGATTAGCCAGACATCCATAGTGTCGGGCGGAGATGTAGCAGAGAGAGCAGATACAAGAATATACTCATTTCTTTTATCAACAACATTAGACTCCTCATACCTGGTATTTCTAGACCTTTTAGAAGGTTGATTGTTTCCACCAAAGTGAGCCTTCCTCTTTCCTTTGGATTTGTCATTTCTTCGATTCCCATTCCTTTGGTTGTTGTTGTTATCATCACTATCGGGAGAATCCTTCTTGAAGGGGCATTCTCTAGCATAGTGACCAGGCCTATGGCAAGTGAAACACTTGCCCTTCTTTTCTTGAGTCTTCGTTCTTCCTTTGTCCTTAGGACCACCAGAGTTCTTCTTTCGAGAATGAGCACTATAGGCAGCATTTCTGTCATTATCGAATTCCTTCATCCTGGTTTCTTCTTGCATACATCTAGACAGAAGCTCATCAAAGTTAGGAATGGTATTATTGTTGAGAATGGTAGTTGTGAATACTTGCCATTCATATGAAAGTCCTCCAAGTGCGGTGAGAACCATCTCACGATCAGCTATTGTCTCCCCAATAGCTAGCAGATTGTTCCTGGTTTCGGTCAACTTCAGAAAGTAAGTTTGAATAGACTCATCCCGGCCCTTCTTCATATTCTTCAACTTGTTCTTGAGGAATAGCACTTGGTTCACATTGTTTACCTTGAACATAAGGATCAATTTGTCATACATCTCCTTGGATGTGCCTAGTTCAGATATATAGGCAACCAGGCTCTTATGTATGGATTCCCTGATCATCAGCTTTGCTTTGATCTCTCTCTTCTTATACTTGTTTCTAACAGCAGCGGTAGCATTGGATGGAGGTTCTTGAATCTTACCCAGCACATGATCCAAGAGATCATGGTCTTCCAATTTGAGATCTAATATCATCTTCCAGGCATGGAAGTCATCCCTTCTAGTCAGCTTGTCATTCTCCTTGAATTCAAAACTTGTGGAACCCATTTCTTCCGATGGTGATTGCTAAAGATAGGGCTTGTCTTCACCTCAGCTCTGATACCATGTAAATTTTTGTAGATGTTCTATGCTTGAAGCAACTTTACTTTTCTTACAACAATCACACAAATAGTTAAGTAAAATGCTGATAGAACATATAAGTGGATCTTATAGAAGACAAACCAGAAACAGAAAAATGTGATGGTGCGTTACGGCGGTCAACAGGATGCTTCAACCAGCAAAGTCTCCTTGGTCAACCAACCCAGAATGTGTCACAACAGTCCTCCAATCAGCAAACGAGTCAACCCAAGTCAACTCCAAAAAAGTCAACGCTGTCCAGAAAAGTCAACGCAGGGCAGCAAGCTAAAAGTCAACGTAGCAGCAGATTGGTCAACCCTTTGACCTCGATTTCTGTGCCAAACAGTACGGCCTTCCAAAATCGAACTTCTCACCAAATTTCAGCCCATTCGGACCATGCGTTGACCAAAGTCAACGCTGGTCAAACTTTCTGCAAAACCCTAACTGCAGAAATTCGTCCTTCAGCTCAGTCGTCCAAATTTGTCCTTCTTCTCCTTCACACGTGTGAGCTGAACTCGTCCTCCAAGGAGCTCGTACTAAATCAGATGAGAGAAGAAGATGTGAGTTGAGTTGTTGTGAAATGCTCTCCAACTTTGCCTGTATTTATATCCATCATTGGGGCGTGTGACATATCTGCTGGGGGTGTGAAACCTTAAGGCCGACCTGCACACATAATTTATTATGAATAATAAATTCAAAATAAATGTTCTGCTCATCGGATTAAGACATATTATATATGGATTTTACACCTCTCCGAAAGAGGAATCCAACAAAAATATTAGCCTTTTAATCTGAGCATCATAAAATGGAGTTTGGACCTAGTTGTCCAAATTTAACACTTCGACACACCCCGAAGTGAAGCAAGGACTCCCCCTGTTGGGGCAAACAGTCCTCTAGGTGGTGGTGGTGGTCCTCCTGACGATGGTCCTCCCTCATCCCTCGACTCCTCTACTATCTCGGTCTCCTCCTCTGGCCCACTATCTAAGAACACCTCAATGAAATGGGCCTTGCCCTTGGTGCACTTGTACCCAGGTGCCCACGACTCCTGGCATGTAAAAAACAACCTCCTCCTCCTGAGGTCCCTCTGTGTATCATCATCCAACTGGCCACGTCCTCCATCTCTTTGTGGTGGCCTAGTGTCTTTGTTCCCCTGTGGGGCTGTGGGCCTCGTGGGGACAAGCTTGATTCTTGGGCACTGCATCAATCATGTCCTGGGTCCTGGAAATGGCATCCTAAAGTAATGTGGGCTTGTAAGCCCTCACCCACCCACGCAGAGGTTCAACAAGTCCCTCCACAAACAATAGAATCAGTCGACTCTCTAAAATATCCATCACCATCATTTCCAACCTCTGAAACACTGGGATGAATGCCTCTGTGTTGCTAGTCTGTCTCAAGTGGGCTAGCTCCCTGAAATGCAGCTTTGGGTCCTTCCTCTCAAACCTCTCCAACAACCTCCGGGTGAACTGCGTGTAAGTGGTAACGTTTATGTGCCACAATGTGATCAGCCCATGATACCACCACTCTTGGGCATCCCCTTCCAAACGAAGGGTGGCAAATCGTATGACATTTGTTTCCCGCATGGGGTTCAGATGAAAATAGGTGTCCAATTTTTGTATCCATGCCCTGGCTGAGCTCTTTGCCGACCCATCAAAGTTTGGAAGTGTAACCTTCCCAGCTAGCCTCTGCACATCTTGGTTGGATGATCCTTCTCTATAATGGTTCCCAGCCCCCGTAGTATGCCTCTCCTTTAGGTGAATATACTCACCAAAGGACATCACCCACTTGATCTAGGCATCCAACCCCTCATACTCATCAATACCAGATGCAATTGAGTGGACTTGATCTGCAACTGGGTCTGGCTCCCTCTCTGGTTCCGGTTCATCCACGAAATGGGGCTTCAAAGGACGACCAATCTGCCCACACTGGGGAGTGTGTGGGAGTTGATAGGTACGACTGCCTCCCCCTTCTTTGGAACCCCAATCACCTTGAGGCTCTATCGCTCCATCTGGCCTTCCACCCACATGCAGCCCCATCACCTACTGCATCATGTCCATCATGATCTGCCCTTGTCTCATCATCTGTTGATTTTCTCTTGACAACTCCTCCAAAATTTGGTCCTGGCCCCTTGGTTTGGGCAGTTCATCCTCCTCATGTCGGTCCATTCCTGCCCTATGGGCTTCTATCTCAGTATCTGAAAATGGATCTGGGTTGTCTTCTCTCCCACAGCCTCTGCCTCTGCCTCTACCATGGCCTCTTTGGAAAACCAATCCTTGGTATCTCGGTGGCATCACCTGCTCCTGTTCCCCACCCTGGCCAAGAACATGCTCTGATACCACTGTGATATTCCTAATGGAAATTTTACAATGATAACAAAGACATGCAAATATATCAACACAAATTTTCAGAAATTCATACACATTAACCATAAATTTCTCGAAATCCACAAACTGGCCAATATTTTATTAATAATAGTGTTGTGGTACAAATAAGTTGGAGAAATTGCACCTAGGCTTGCACAAGGCAAGTTACAAGCACCAGGTGATGAGTACAAGAAAGCCCTTAGCTGCGAAAGCTAGGTCCTCCAAAAAACTGCGTTGTTACTCCAAATCTACACTGATGCCAGACTTCTCCCTCTGATTTACCACCTCTAGACTACCCAAAAAATTTAGGAAATTGGGAATGTAATCATTGCCCCAAACCCAGAAAAACCCAGAAAGGGTTTCCCTTGGTTCCAACGTTCAAAAATTGACCCTTCACAGCATGGCCATCTTCCAATTTCGAATTTTGTCATTGTGGCTGCTTCTGTCAATCTCTGCTCTCCAAACTCGAGTAATCTTTGCCAAATAACCCTCCAAGTGAATTCCCAACACCCCAGCTGCCCCAAAAAGCCTTACTCGAATGATTGCGCAGTCATGGAGGAGATGATGTAGTTCCTGAGTGCAAGAGATGAAAACTGCGTGGAGGCTAATCCTCTTTGTCTATAGTTGCTCCTACACTCCTAAAAATGGATAAGAAACACTCTTGTAGCTCCTCCGGTCAATCCCCAACAACTCTGCTCCACAAACAACAAAGTCGCTCCTCCCTCTACGCAGTCATGGAGGAGATGATGCAGTTCCTAAGTGCAAGAGATGAAATTGCGTGGAGGTTGATCCTCTTTGTCTATAGCTGCTCCCACACTCCTAAAAATGGATAAGAAACATTCTTGTAGCTCCTACGGTCAATCCCCAACAACTTTGCTCCACAAACAACAAAGTAGCTCCTCCCTTTACATAGTAGTGGCTCTAGACCTCGTACTAGGCTCCTAGAACTGCGTGGAATCTGTAGATGGTGCTTCCTCTAGTCTCAAAGGTAAAGGAAAGCCTTCCTTGGGTGGCACTCGAAGTCTACCGAAGAAACGTTGAGCTTCTCTTCTTGGGAAGCTCTTGTGTTGAACAAGACAATCTTGGCTCAGCTGAACAGCTAAGGCAATTCGATTTTCAAATAGACAAAAAACCCCAATTGATGCTTCATTCCTTCCTTCCTTTTATACTTGTTGGTCATGTATTCCTTTTGTCTGTAGCTGCTCCCACACTCCTAAAAGTGGATAAGAAACACTCCTGTAGCTCCTACGGTCAATCCCCAAAAACTCTGCTCCACAAACAACAAAGTAGCCCCTCCCTCTACGTAGTAGTGGCTCCAGACTGCGTACTAGGCTCCCAAAACTGCATGGAACCTGTAGGTGGTGCTTCCTCTTGTCTCAAAGGTAAAGGAAAGCCTTCCTTGGTTGGCACTCGAAGTCCACCGAAGAAACGTTGAGCTTCTCTCCTTGGGAAGCTCTTGTGTTGAACAACACAATCTTGACTCAGCTGAACAGCTAAGGCAATTCGATTTTCAAATAGACAAAAAACCCAATTGATCCTTCATTCCTTCCTTTTATAGTTGTTGGCCATGTATTCCTTGTGGGTCCCTCCAACAATTCGATTTACCTTAGGGAATTCAAATTCCTTCTTGCTCAAGTGTGTACTTCATGTGGGCCCCTCATTCCACTAACATACAAATAAAAGTATTTCCCCTATGTATTTCACCAAAAATTGCCTTTGGCTAGTATTAATAAAAAATGTCAAAATTTATTTCCCCAAACATTAGGAAAATTTAGGAAGGAACATTACACATGCATACACAATTGATAGTAATCTACAGATCCAAAAATCTAAAAAGAAATAAAACCCTAATAGTGTAGATTTCAGATTTTTAAATATAGTTTTATCGGATTTGTTGTGATGAATTGTCGAGTGGAATATGCATGACAATTTATGGATCAACTCATAGTGTTGTCCCTTGGTGTAGTCTTTGTTTTGTGAGGCTTCTCCCAAGACCTACTAGATTTTGAGGCAACACATGCAGATGAGCAAAACAAAATAGGAAGTCGAAGTTTTACTACATCTTACTCAATTTTTCCTTAATACTCATGATTTTGTTGAACCAACAACTTTTGCAGAAGTAATGAAGTATAAAGGACGACAACTTCCAACATACTATGGTGGATGAGTATGATTTAGTAATTGCAAATGGAACATGGAAACTTGTTTGTCCAATAAATGTTAAACCCGTTGACTACAAATGGGTTTACGAAATCAAGTATAAAGCAAGAGTTTTGGCTAAAGGTTTTGCACAAAAGGAAGGGATAGAGTATGAAGAAATATTTGCCCCAACAACAAAGTGGAAAGCTATCAATATGGTAATAAATTTGGTTGCACAATAAGGTTGGACACTTCGTGAAAGGGATGTCAAAAATGCCTTTCTTAATGGTGATTTTATAGAAGTTTATATGACTCAACCCCTTGCTTTTGAAGTTGAAGGACAAGAGCACAAAGTTTGTAATCTCATCAAGCTTTGCATGTCTTGAAACAAGCCAAAATGGATGAATACCTTAGGCATGTTGGTTTTCATCGCAATGAGTTTGAAGATACTCCATGTTTTAGGATGCAAGGTTAAAACTTGGTTTACATTGTTCATGTTGATGACTTAATTATTACAGGGAACCATGAAGATCACATCAAGAAGGTGAAACAATAACTTCAAAAAGGATTCAAAATGACAGACTTGGGATCACTTTGATATTATCCCGACGTGGAAGTTTCACAACTGTTGGGTGTGTGTTATATTCTTTCCACGACTAGCCCACGCGTGAAGCGGGCGGTAAGAGGGGGTGCAGTTGTTGCCCCTTCGTTGCGCTGGGCGCAATAGGGGGGTCATAGGGGGGGGGGGGTGCGCGCAATCCCCCTTGTCAGAGAGTTTGCAGGGGAGCGGTAGCCCCCCTGCATAGGGTCTGGGTGAGCGCCCCAAGAAAATTTGGACCCTATATTAGGTGGGCGGACCTACCTATGGGTTTGTGCATGGGTTTGCACATGGTTTTGGGCATGATGGTCTTTTGTCCATGGTATTTTATAGATCCGGTCAAGGGAACTACGGTTATGTTCTAATCTAGGGTTAATGGAATGGGGTTTATGAATGCTTCGACATGTATATATATGTATTGTAACATTGAAAAGAATATAATGAAAAATCAATCTGGTAGTCCTGGTTTTGGGATCCAGGGGAAAATCTCTGTGTATGTTTTATGTTTACGTTCTCGCCATTGTTTAGTTTCTGTTTTTGACAATTCATTTGCAGGTAATTTCTGTCTAGGGTTAAAACCAAGGTTACTGGAGCGGGGAGCGAGAGCGGGAACACCATTTTCAAAAGCTGCTGGTTCGGGAGCGTTTTTTTTTTAAATATATATATTTTTTATATTTTTTAATATTTTGATGCATATATGTCAACAAAAGCATGTAGAATGATGAATTAGACATAAAAAACATAACAACATAGATTGAATCATATAACATCAATCATCTAGAAGTTATAATCTTTATCAACCACATCCATAAGTTAGAAACATACAACATATTGACTCTTGAGTCTCACGATTCCTCAATCTTAAAGTTTCAAGCTTTCATAATTCAATATATAACATTTATCATTATTGATTCATTGATCACCATAGTTGTACTTTGTAAGCTAAGTGTAACCATTACAACAATGAATATTTAACATGAAATGAAATGTTATAAAATGAAACGAAATGAAAGAACTTTCAACTTTCATGAAGCATCATATTCATAATTCATAATGAATTATAAACTTATAACTGCCAACTTCAAAGTTTCAAACTTAAAACTTAAATTGTCATATATTGTTTACAAAAAATTGTGGAAATTTCTGAAATTTTACACTTTATGCAGAAATTATTTACTGTTAATCTTGTTATGCTCTTCCTACTTAGACAAGTTATTAACTTGAATAAATTCAAGTGAAAATCGAAGCAAAACACATAACAGACCTCCACCAATCCAGATCTAGAACAAGTTCATTCACACATAAACAAAGTGACACAGTTATTTATGGACAAATAGTCCCCGAAAAAACCCAATGCGGGAAAATCGGTCTTTGGCTACTGGAGGGTTTTATTATACAACCACACATGGGAGGAGCACTTACAACACATAGAGACAGTACCTACATATCTTGGAGGAGCAGGAGTTCTACGCCAAGCTGTTCAAGTGCGAGTTTGGCTTGACAGAGATGTCCTATTTGGGGCATATCATTGGGGTGGATGGAGTGAGAGCCCACGAGAAGAAGATTAAGGCCATCCAGGATTGGCCAGAGTCTAAGAATGTGAAGGAACTTTGGGGGTTTGTGGGTATTTGTACCTACTACAAAAAGTTCATCAAGGGATTTTCTCAGCTTGCAGCATCCCTTGCAGATCTCACCAAAAAGGGGGCTTTCAGTTGGACTGAGACTGCGCAGAGGGTTTTTGACAAGCTCAAGGAGGTGATGGGCAGATGTCCGGTGCTTGCTCTGCCTGACTTCACACAACCATTTGTGCTGGAGTGCGATGCTTCAGGGGAGGGAGTAGGCGCAATACTGATGCAGGGGGGGCACCCCTAGCTTTCGAGAGTCGGAAGCTATTGCCGCATGAGAGACTATACCCCATTTATGATAAGGAGATGATGGCCATCATGCATGTGCTAGCTAAGTTCCGACAGTATCTGGTGGGGAATAGGTTTCAGGTGAGGATTGATCACAACAACCCCAAGTTTTTTATAGAGCAGAAGCAATTGCAAGAGAGTCAACAAAAGTGGGTGAGCAAGATTCAGGCAATGACTTCGACATAGAGTATGTCAAGGGGAAGCAAAATGTAGTGGCTGATGCGTTGTCCAGGAGGTCGGCTTCTTTTTCATTGTTGAGTACTGAGTCGGATTGGAAGGCTCATTTGCTGGTGGAGTACTCCAAGGACCGTTTTCCATGTGAGGTCTTGGAGGGGCAGGTGACTACCGGGTAATGGATGGGGTGATCTAATACAGAGACTGAATCTATTTAGTGGCCAACTCCCAACTGCGGGAGAAGATCCTTCATGCAACCCATGATTCACCATTGGCCGGGCACCAGGGGTACACCAAAACTTACAGGGCCATCAGGGAGTGGTTTTCATGGAAGGGCATCAAGGATGATGTTTTGCGGCACATCAGGGAGTGTGAAGTATGCCAGCAAAACAAGGGAGAGATGACCCATGCAGCAGGGCTACTTCAGCCGCTTCCCATTCCTAAGGGAAAATGGGAAAGTATCTTGATGGACTTCATCACGGGGTTGCCCATGGTACAGAGCAAAGACTATATCTACGTGGTTGTGGATCGCTTGACCAAGTACGCTCACTTTTTTGTGATCTCGGCCAAGTACACGGCCTCACAGGTGGCCGAACTGTTCTTTAGAGAGGTATTCCGGTTAGGGTTGCGAGGGAGCGTCCCCCCCCTCTCGAACCCGCTCCCAATTCGCGCTCCGAGTGGCAGCGTTTTGGGAGCGCATCGGGAGCGCGCTCCCTAAGCAGGAAAAACGCTCCCTGGTTTTCAGGGAGCGTTTTAGGGAGCATTTAGGGAGTGCTTTAGGGAGCGTTTTAGGGAGCGTTTTTTTTAGGGAGGGAGCATTTTCGGGAGCGTTTTTTTTGCTTAAAGACTTTGCTTTAAATGAGATTACTTGCTCTCCATTTGCTTAAATCATCCATTTTCCAACCTAACTATATTGTCAATATAATTTGTGTATCAACTATTTTTTAACATATTATGATACAATTCCATTTGGTAATGGCCATTATTTTATTGTAAACCTAGGAAAGGTATATTCTTTAACAATCTTGAGACAAAATTTCCTACCATAAAGTGGAATGGATTTTGTTCAAACTAGTTGAAAAGCATACATTATATTCGTTTTATGCAAGGATCAACTGTCAAGATATAAGTAAAGGCTAATTTTATCAAGGAATAAAAACAAAAGCTTAGAATTATGAATTATTGTGTTGTAGTTATTATAAGTAGAATATATGACCCTTTGAAACTCAGTATTTAGTTCAACAAACAATTTCTCTCCACTCTAAAAAGGGCCTAAATACTATGAAATCATTCTTTGTACTATTGTTAATTCCTTGCAACTACTCCTTTCTCACATTGAAACCAAGTTGAAAGTCCTTTGCAATCAAGATATGCCATCTTATTGGAGACAGTGATGGATGACCAAAACATTTGTTGATGTTTCATCAATGCCTCTACCCTTTTAGGTCATGGCCATATTGCTTGCATGAGATGGGGGCTTGTGTATTTTCCTATCTACTGTTTCTTAGAGATTTTATGACCTTAATGGCAAAGTGGGTAACAAGTTGATGAAAATGAAATTTATCAAACTTTGGATAATTAATGATATGCCTTCTAGGTTGAATTTCCCATTTCCTTAAAAGAAATTAATTTATTCCTTAGCAACACATTCTACGTGTTCTCCACATGTTGGACATGCCGAATACCTAAGCAGTCAGCTAAAGTGTAGATCCCATTCTCCCCCTGGGGACTGGCTTACAACGATTTTAACTCTATTATATTTTATTAGGCAAGATCCCATTTTTTTTTCTTAAGCAGTCATCACATAAAAAAGCATGTGGCTTCCTGCACAATGATATCAAAATCAAAGCCCCAGTTTAAGTTGCCTAATATGACCCCAACATTACAGTGTCTTACTGTATCTTTTAGGATGATATTATGTTAGAAGTGTTCCAAAAAGTAGATGTATCATGTGATTTTCTCAAGATGTGTTCAATGTTTATTAATACGCCATCGTTTTAAAGATTTTTAAATCTTTACAACCATCTAGGTTTCTATGGTTGACAATTTGCACATTATTTCATCCAAGACAAACCACAGGTTAGAGCTTTCTCATTTTCTTCTGGGTTACATCTTGGGAATTTGTGTGATTATTTTATTGGATCATTATCTTTAAGTTGTTGTTTGACATAAAGTATCTTCTCTTCATTCTTACATCTTTACAAATACCCTTCAACGTCTAGAGAAATTATTCTTCATTCTTACATCTTTACAAATACCCTTTAACATTTCTAGAGAATTTATTCACATTAATTTAATTATATTTTCTAAGGGAAGACAATGTCAACAAGCATTAAGGCCATTACCACTATCTGCTCAATTTTAAAAAATTATACATTTCTCGTGGCAAGAGGCCAACCAATAGATAAAATAGATTTACTAGTCTTTTCTAGTTTCTAGTAGTTTTTAACTTTTTATAACTGTTGAAACTTGACTCTTTCATATTTATTATGATATTTTTTGTGAACAATATATGACAATTTAAGTTTGTAGTTTGAAACTTTGAAGTTGGCTGTTAAAGTTTATAACTCATTATGAATTATGAATATGATGCTTCATGAAATTTGAAAGTTGTTTCATTTCATTTCATTTGATCACATTTCATTTCATGTTAAATATTATTTGTTGTAAATGTTAGACTTAGCTTACAAGTACAACTATGGTGATCAATGAATCGATGATGATAAATGTTATATATTGAATTTTGAAAGCTTTAAACTTTAAGATTGATGAATCATGAGACTCAAGAGTCAATATGTTTTATGTTTCTAACTTCTAGATTAGAAACATAACTTCTAGATTAGAAACATAATCTTCTATATTAGAAGTTATAACTTCTAGATGATTGATCTTATATGGTTCAATCTATGTTTTTATGTTTCTTATGTCCAATTCATCATTCTACATGCTTTTGTTGACATATGTGCATCAAAATAAGAAAAATAAAAAAATATATATATTATAAAAAACGCTCCCCGAAACGCTCCTAGACCGAGAGCTTCTAAAAATGGCGCTCCCGCTCCCGCTCCCAAGTAACCTTGATTCCGGTTTCACGGTCTTCTCAAGACCATTGTTAGTGACAAAGATAGCCGCTTCATGGGGGGCTTTTAGCAGGAGCTGTTTCGATTGGTGGGTACGAAGCTCACTCCTAGCACGAGCTACCACCCGTGAAATTTTCAAGCTGAAATGCTACTGCAGTGATTGATTTATTTTGCCTACTTATTTATGATACGTTATTACAGATACTTTCAGTAAATTCTGAAATAAACACAACTGCAGTGTTCACTTAATCATAAGCAGAAAATCAAATAGAACACATATAACGTATATGCAATAGAAACAATCACATGAACAAATTTATTTTTGGACAAATTGTCTCTGGAAAAACCCAATGCGGGAAAACCAGTGTAGCAGATGAGAGTTTGTATTATTCTTCAGCAGTGGAAATCATTTATAGAAATTCAACGAGCAGATGACTAGAATGCACCTGAGATAATTTTTCTGAACCCTTTGGAAGAATTTCTGACACACTGGAGGTACCCTTCCTTCCTTTGTGTCACTCTGCGTGGCCTTCTACGCAGTCACTGCGCTGGACCGCGTCACTCTGCGTGGAGGACTAGTGTTGTTGCTCAGCGTTGTCCCCTCTGTGCCCTTCTTCCTTCTATTTCCTCTGCTGACTTCCCCTTCCTCCTTCTGTCTCTGCAACTCCGCCTCTACAACCTCTCCCTCTGAAATTGAATTCTATTCCTTCAGAATCGATTTCCTTCGAGTATCGAGTGTGTGCCCGACTTGCTTTCCAAATGACCCTCAACCCTTCTCTTATAGTCTTCTTGTTGATGAATCAACGACCCAGATTAGACCTCTAATCAATCGCTGAGATTAAAAGATGAATTGATCTTCGTTTTCTAGAAAATTCACACTTTGCTTTATTAATACCCTTTAATTATTTAATTTCCCTAAGTTTAGACTTAGGGATCACTTTAAAATAATTTATTGTTTTAATAAAGCAAGATTCGAGTGGAATTTCCACAAACAGTTTCTGGGTTCTGTGGGATACTGATGTCCAAGCCTCCTCCCAAAATATGAGACTTGGAACACTTTCCAATGCTACAAAATCAACACTCCCTCTTAGCAAGGAAAGTGCTTAAGAAAAATACCAACAGCATCTGCTCTGACCTAAAGCATCTACTGTGTTGCTGTTGTCTTAGCTGTTGCCCCTCATCTTTGCACTGTTGCCCCTCATCTTTCCACTGCCTCATCCGTACTGCAGCTCCCTCCGAATCTCAAGTGAAGTAAGTAAACTTAATCTTACCCAGACCTTTCGTGAGGATATCTGCCCCCTGTTCTCCTGTAGGAATGTACTTCAACTGTACAACTCCCCGTTGGACATCGTCTCTGACGAAGTGGCACCTAATGTCTATGTGCTTCGACCAGTCATGAAACACAGGATTCTCAGAGAGCTTGATGCAACTCTAATTATCACACAAAATTCTTGTCGGTTCCATCCTCTTCTTGAGCAAGTTCATGAGCAACTTACGAAGCCATATGGCCTCTCATGAAGTTGTGCTAGTAGCCATATATTCAGCCTCAGTTGAGGTCAGTTCCATGAATTTCTGTTTCCTACTGCACCAGGAAGTCATTCCTAATTCGAGACTGAAACAGTACCCACTGGTACTTTTCCGATCCACTGGGCTTCCAGCCCAGTCTGCATCAGTGAACCTACTCAACAGGATTTCATTGCCCTTGGTGTACTTCGACCCAAACTCGATTGACCCCTTCAAGTATCTGAGAACATGTTTGGCTGCTGCCCAGTGAGCCCTCCTTGGTTCTACCATGAACTAACTGAGGATATTCACGACATAACAGATATTTGGTCTAGTGTTGACCAGGTACATCAATGATCCTATGAGCTAACTATACAAGGTAGGGTCAGCCTCATCATCCTCGGAAGTGTCGATCTTCTTCCAGTTTGTGATCATTGGCGTAGCCATGGGTCTATAGTCCTCCATTTGAAATCTCTTCAAGATCTCTGTAGTATATCTTCCCTGCCCAAGGAAGATTTATCCCTTTTGCTGGCAAACCTCCAAACCAAGAAAATAGTGCATCCATCCTATATCCTTCATGTCGAATTCTGTAGCCAGATTTTCCTTGCAGTCTTTGATGAGCTTAGATGATCCAGTCAAGAACAAATCTTCTACATATAATACCAGAATTAGCAGCTCATCCCCTACTCTTAGATAGTAGAGGTTGGGATCTGCATCACTCTTGACAAATCCCATCTTCTATAGGTAGCTATCAATTCGCCCATACCATGCTTTAGGGGCTTGCTTTAGTCCGTACAAGGCTTTCTTAAGCCGGCATACATGAGTCTTCTACTCATGCGTTTCAAAGCCCTCTGATCGTTCTATGTACACCTCCTCTTCTATCACCCCATTCAAGAACGTTGTCTTGACATCCATCTGGTGAATTTCCCATCCCATCTGCGCTGCGAGAGAGATGACGAATCTGATCGAAGTGTACCGAGCTACAAGGGCGAAGGTTTCTTCATAATCGATCCCTTCCTTTTGTGCATACCTCTTAGCCACAAACCTAGATTTGAATTTCTCTATGTTGTCATTTGCAACATACTTGATATTGTAGATCCACCTTGATCCTACAACCGATCTATTTTGAGGTCTAGGGACTACTTCCCATACATCGTTGTCATGATGGAGTTTTACTCCTCCAACATAGTGTCTACCCACACCTGATGTCATAGTTATTAAAACCGGAACTGGTGGACCTAATGAACCGGGTTTTGAATCGGAATCAGTCTAACCGGTAGCAGTCAGATCTCAATGAACCGATTTAAAAAAAAGTACATTAAATAATTATTTTTTAATAAAAAAAACTATTTTTAAGATTTGCAACCATGATTCCAAGCCAATAGAGACAAAATATGCAAAGTTTGCTCATTTATATACCATGCAAAGGTGAATATATCAAAATGGCACCGAGTGCAATATATATCGTCGAAAAATACATAAGCAATGAGGCTCCAAATGGCCCATAAAATCCAAAAACAATGCTACAAAACATCATTGACATGATGTGCAGAGACATATTGTAAGTCAGAAAACATAGATTACAACTATTTACTTTTAGCCTTTGCTCAAGCCCTAATTTACTAGATGAATCAAGTGTAAATGTTAAAGACTGAAGGGAGATAAAACTACCTGTAAGGTTCCTCTCCAGCATGTCTCATCATGTTGCCAATATCCTTGTAGAGAACATGGTTTGACAGCTCCAAATCTTCAATACCAAACATTTTTTGTAACCTGTAGGCTGTCATAGAGCTATTCATAACTGCTGAACATTGTTAAATCAAGGGTTCGCCCTACTTCTTCAGACTCACTAAAGACTTTGCAGGGGAGAACTGCATCCTCAGATGTTTTTTCATGTGTATCTTTTTTCAAACTGAGTATACCAGTTTCATATTTAAACCTCTGAAGACCTTTGACACCATTGTTTCCAAAAGCTTCCAAGCTATTCCCATGTTGGTGTGTAAGGCTAGAATTGTCAGAGATTTTCGATCCACCTGCCCTTGTTTAGTTTCTGAACCTTATCCTCAACTTCTTGATTGACATCAGTTGAGCTGTTATTTGTAAGCCCAGGTGAACCAGTGTCATTGAAGGACTGAAAACCAAGCCCATCTGCAGAGCTAACTCCAGACTGCTGTTGCTGTTGAGATCTTGCAGATTGGTCTGTATGTATAGGCTTTCCAAACAACAGAAAATATGTGCTCTTAGACGTAGAGCTAGTGGCACACCTACTGATTTTATTCTCACTCTGTGATGAATTTCCCATGGTCAGCGAACAAGATAGACTGTTGTGCACCTCAGACCTTTCAAGCTGAGAAAGGTCTCCTATATTGAGTTCTGTAGATACACGTGTGGGCATAGCAACTGAGTCTTGGTGCTTCACATTATCTAAGAACAACCATAGTTATTAAAAATTAGAAAACATAGATTACAACTGTTTACTTTTAGCCTTTGCTCAAGCCCTAAAAGGGACACCTAATCCCACTGGGCTTAGGGTAACGGAATCGGCCGATTTATTAGGTACTAATCGGTCGAAGTTTATGCATTAACGCCGGTTCCCAATCGAAGCGGTTCGTATCGACCGGTTTCAAGTAGTCCTGCTAATCGCCAATTCGTGAGACCTCTCTAAACTCCGGCCGTATGAGCGGTTCTCGGGACTGTAGGTGTTTCTAGCCGACCGGCCGGCTCGATCACACGTGCTCAAACCCGCCGGTTTTGATAACTATGTTGATGTTGAGCTGCCTCTTGAAAACTAGACGGTTCTCCAACCTGTGCTACCAATGCCTGGTACTTGTCTGGTTGCCTGCATACCCTCTTCTAATTTCTAGGGGTTCCAATAAATTCCTCTGCATCCCGCAGAGTTTGTTGGAGTTCTCTACTCGTCCTTCCACTAGTGGTGGGTGGATTTACCTGCTCTCCTTCTTGCACTTCCCAAGAACTTTCCTTAATCCCTTGCCCTTTTGAGAGGTGCAATAGAGCCATTTTCTCGTAGGTCAAGTTGAATTAATCTGACCCTCTCGTACTACGTATCTCAGAGACATTTCCCGGGGATCTCCGTAAGGTCTCTCTCCATGTAACTCCCATTCCATGTTACTGCACGATCTTCCTCGTTTTGAATATAGATGCGACAGGCTCTTCGCATTTTCGCTTATATCCCACAAGGTATCCTTTCTCTCACTGATCTAACTCTTCCTCTCTCATTTCCTGCACGTGGCAACATGCTACACGCTTAAATGTCCCGAAGGGCTCAACCTTGAAGCTCGCTGCCAAAGGAACACACTCTCAGGAGTAACTTTACCCAATGCTTTATGAGGCACCCTGTTCTGCAAATACACTGCTGTACTGCAAGCTTCAACCCACAAAAATTTGGGCATGTCTTGATCATACAACATTGTCCTCGCAGCTTCCACAATGGTCCTCTTCTTCCTCTCTCATAAATCCATTCTTCGCCTTGGATTATAAGTGGAGTCGTCCATTTTCGATGCCTTCTTCATAACCTTGTGAAGTCTTTATCAATATATTCTCCACCATTATCTGATTGCAATTTCTTGATCTGCTTTCCGGTTAGATTTTCTACCAAAGCCTTGAATTATTTGAATCGCTCAAAGACCTCATTTTTGGTCTTCAAAAAGTAGATCTATGTCTTTTGGGAATGGTCATCAATAAAGGTGACAAATTAATTTGCACCACTGAGAGCATTCGTGGACATTGGTCTGCAGATCTCTGAGTGTGGCAATTCCAACGCACTCTTGGCCCTACTACTGCTACTTGGAAATGCTGCCTTGGCATACTTCCCTAATACGCACCCCCTGCAGACATCGTCTTTCCAGGTGCTAAGTTCTGGAGCTCCCGTGACAGTCTTCTTGAGGATCTTCAAGGCTCCATGATGTAGATGCCCCATTTTTTTGTGCCATAATTCATTCAAATCCCTTTCATTAGTATTGCCTATCAATGCCATTGGAGACTCGAGCTGTAACTTATACAATTTATGGCTCCTTACTCCAATTTGTGCCTTCGTTTTCCAACTAGGGTGTTTGACATAAACTTTGTTGCCAATAAAGTATACATCGTAACCCTTGTTCTGAAGTTTAGACACCGAGAGCAAGTTCATCCCCAATCCCGGTACATGCAGTTTGTTGGTGGCCCGAAGCTTGTTACCAACTTATGTTTGAAATATTATGGTTCCTCTTCCAATGGGGGTACACTTGGCCTTGTTTCCCATCGTGATTTGAAAATTCATCTACTCTTCCTGGTAGCTTGAGAAGCATACTCGAACTCCTGTCATGTGAGAAGATGCTCCACTGTCAATATACCAAACCCTTGAAGATGTCGTGCTTGACACAAGAGAAATCCTCTTCTAGTCTGGACGCCAGAACTGAAACATCATGATCCCTCTATTTCTCCATGCGTTCTAGAGGACTGCATGAACCCTTTCGAGCTGATGCTGCATTGTTGTCGGACCTTCGTTCCATTGTAGAACCTCCTCATGTCTCTTGTCTTTTGCTCTGATACCATGTGAAATTTTCAAGCTGAAATACTACAACAGTGTTTGATTTATTTCGCCTACTTATTTATGATAAGTTCTTTACAAATACTTTCAGTACATTATGAAATAAACACAACTGCAGTATTCACTTAATCATAAGCAGAAAATCAAATAGAAAGCATAGAACACATATAACGCAATAAAAACAATCACATGAACACAGTTATTTTTGGACAAATTGTCCCCAGAAAAACCTAATGCGGGAAAACTGGTACAGCAGATGAGGGTTTATATTATTCTTCATTAGTGGAAATCATTTACAGAATTTTGGAGAGCAGATGACTAGAATACACCTGAGATAATTTTTCCAAACCCTTCGGAAGAATTTCTGACACACTAGAGGCACCCTTCCTCCCTCTTCGTCGCGTGGCCTTCTACGCAGTCACTGCATTGGACTGCGTCACTCTGCGTGGAGGACCAGTTCTGCTGCTCAACACTGTCCCCTCTGCGTCCTCCTTCTGCCTTCTACTTCCTCTGCTGACTTCCCCTTCCTCCTTTTGTCTCTGCAAGTCCGCCTCTACAACCTCGCCCTTTGAAATTGAATTCTATTCCTTCAAAATCGATTTCCTTTGGGTACTGAGTGTGTGCCCGACTTGCTTTCCAAATGACCCTAAAGCCTTCTCTTATAGTCTTCTCGTTGATGAATCAATGGCCGGGATTAGATCTCTAATCAATGGCTGAGATTAAAATATGACTTGATCTTCGTTTTCTAGAAGATTCATACTCTGCTTTATTAATACCCTTTAATTATTTAATTTCCCTAAGTTTAGACTTAGGGATCACTTTAAAATAATTAATTATTTTAATAAAGCATGATCCGAGTGGAATTTCTACAAATGGTTTCTGGGTTCTTTGGAATACTGATGTCCAAGCCTCCTCCCAAAATATGAGACTTGGAACGCTTTCCAATGCTACAAAATCAACACCACCCCCAGATGGTAGCCAGACGTAGATAGTTAACAAGTGGTTGGAAGGCTACTTGCGAAACTATGTCACCGGGCAGTCGAAGGCATGGTTGAGATGGCTGCACATGGGGGAGTACTGCTACAACACTACATACCACATGTCCATAGGTATGTCTCCATTTCGCGCGTTATATAGTTATGATGCCTTAACTTTCGTTGATGTCATGTTTGGAGACAGCAAGGCCCCCAGGGTCAAGGAGTGGGTCCAGGAGAGCGAAGATATCTTGAGGGCTCTCAAGGACAATTTACAGTCAACACAGAATCAACAGAAGAGTTATGCTGACAAGGGTCGCGTGGAGGGGCACTTCGAGATTATGGTTCTAGTGTACCTACGTCTCCAACCATACATGCAGTCCACACTGAAGTAGAAGGGGGAAGAGAAGCTGAAACCGCGTTTCGATGGGGCTTACTGGGTCACTCGGAGAGTGGGGGAGGTAGTGTATGAGTTGTAGCTACCACCAGGGAGCCGGGTGCACAACATATTCCATGCATCTTGCCTAAAGAAGGCTTTGGGCTAGCAGGGGACAACATTAGTTGAGTTACCTCCCATGGACGCTGAGGGGCACTTGGTACTTCAGCCAGAGGCCATACTGGACACTAGGGAGAGGCACTTGAGGAGCAGGGTAGTGAAGGAATACCTGATCAGATGGAGGAACTTCTCGGATGAGGATGCCACTTGGGAGGGGGGAAAATTACTTCAACACCCATCTTTGCAGTTGCTTGAGGACAAGCAACAATCTGGCGGGGAGGATTGTAGTATCCCCAATTAGCAGTCAGCTAATTGGGAATATTAATTTTTGACTAATTTTGATTTCCTTATGTTAGCAGAAATAAAGTGGGTAAGGGGACCCACAAATAAAAATAAGTAGCTAAAGTGCTTCCCTATAGTCTCTAAAGGCAAATATTGCGACTGAAGTGGGGTCCATGTGGCCACCAAGCGTATGGAGGCAACTCCTAGGTGGCTGCATGGGAGAGGCAGCGCAGTGGGCAACGCAATGGTAGGCCAGAGGAGGAGCAACACAGTCCTTGTGGGCCCAAGGGAATGTTGGAGGCCCAGTTTTGACAAAAGGGAACGATAGCAGCTCAATCCTCATTCATTCGTCTATCTGATTTTCTATCGTGACTGACTGAAGCACGCTTGAGTTGTTTAGCTAAGTCTACAGTGCTGTTTAGCACAAAGATCTCCAAGCGGAGATCTCAACCTCTACCTCGAGGGACTTCGAGTGCCTGCTCAGGAGAGGAATTCCACCTGATTTGTGAAGAGCTTGTAGAGAAACATCACAGCCACACGCAGTGCCTTCAGGATAGTGCAGAGGTAGTCCAAACTGCGTAGTGATTGCGCAGTCCAGCAGAGAGGAACTGTCGGGAAGTGGAGGTGCAGTGCAGTTTCAGCCAGAGGATTTGGAGGGGAGGTTAGCCATTTCCTACCATGGATTTGGGTAGATTTTTGGAGACACTTTCCAACAGTTTCATCCAGGAGACCGATTTCCCTAGCGGAGCAGCGTGCCAAGCCCAAGGGGGCCATTTTCCAAGGTCGGGATTTCTGGAAACCCTTAGCGGGTTTTTGTGGGTCTTGTGAGTAGAGTCCGGGGTTAAAATCCCGAAATTTTCTGAGCACGAGAGCAGGCCCAAACCATAGTCCGATTCCAGCCGGTAGTAGTAGTTCCAGCGCTGGCAGCACAGAGAGGGAGCCACAGAGAGCATCATTCCAGTAGTTTTTTTGTCCGGATTTAGAGCAGTTCTTCAGCCTGTCTAGTGAAGGCCCAGGTGCCATATTTCTTAGCACCTCCATTGTACTCCTTTGACAAAAATTAACAAAATGGGCTCAGCTAGTTTTGGCTTCATTTCTTGTGTCTTGATGATATTTTTACGTTTTCTATAGTTTATTATCTATTTGTTCTTTTATTATTGTTGAACCCCATTTGGGGATATTACACTCCTATGGAGTAAAACTTAAAACTTTCAAAATTTGAAGAGAGGGAATTGGTAAATAGTACTAGCTATAGACAATTGATTGGAAGCCCAATTTAATTGACAACCACTTGTCCATATTTGTCATTTGCAGTCATCATTCTTTCTAGATCCATACAGGGACCTAGAAAATGTAATTGGAATACAACAAAAAGGGTCCGAAGATACATTCAAGGTTCAAAATATTTTGGGTTCTCTATAAGTGAAACAACAAATTTACACGTGTTGCATATTCAAATGCAGATTTTGCAAGTGATATCGATGATAGAACATCAACTTCAGGTTATTTAATGAATATGGGTTTAGCAGTGGTATCTTGGAGTTGTAAAAAGTAGGCTACAGTGGCAAATTCTGTAGATTTTTGGTAGATTGGGAGGTACTCCAAGCCCTAGGGTTCGGGTTTTGGAGGTTTGATCGCCACAATAGGGAATTGTGGGCTTGGAACCCAAGGTGTGGAATTTGCACCCAAGCATGTGGGTGTGAAACCACAAGGATTTTTGGGCATGTGATGATTTGAGGTGATAGAGCATCCCGAGAGCAATCGAGGGCATAGAAAATCACTCAAATCTGCTGTCTAAAACTTGAGATATGAATTTTTTAATGTAGTTGTGGGTTAATGTGTGGCACCTAATGGAGGTCGGCTTGTTGTTTTAGAGTGCCACAAGTTATGGTTTGACACCACATGAGTTAGCATATAAAGGAGTGACATTGGAGGTCATTCCTCACTCATCCCATGTGCATTCAAGCATAGAAAATATACCTATACGAGGCAGCGAAGCTACAGGAGGAAGAGGACAAGAGTTTGGAACTGTTTTTGTGGTTATTTGTCTCTCTTACAGGTCCGAGTTTGGAGCAGAAGGTTGTTTCTTTGCATGAAGGCTGATTTAATGGTGTTTTGGGCATAATTATTATGGTAAATCTATCCTAGAAGTAGGCCGCACTTGGTTGGGACAACTACAACCAGACCACAGGGATTGAGTACCCTGTTCAGGAGGCGGGAAAGCTATCATTGGAGGCCGCAATCTATTATGCTTGAACAAGAGGTTGTACAGTTCATTTTTGAAGCCTAGAAGAATGCTAGAAGGCAACAAGTTGTTGGAGGGATTGTTTGGAGGAAGACCGCATTCAATAGAAGGTCTGATGGGTATGAATAGGGTGTTGTAGCAAACTGTGTTTGTGCCCTAACCAGTGACCATAATTGCAAAGAAGAAGACACCAACCCTTGGAGCATGCAAAGGTATGTAATGTGGTATATTTGTGTTGTTTGGATGCTAGGTGGATGTAGGTCCTAGAATGGACAAAAATATTGGGTGCCTTTGGATTGTTGGAGGGCAGCATGTAGGTGACCCAAGAGTAGCCCTTAATCAACAGTCATTAAGGAGTTTGACAGATAAAGGTGGGTGAAGTGATTGAGCCTATGAGTAGCTCCTTGGTGGACAAAGGAGGCTATTAGAAGAGGCAGATTGGAGCTCAAAGTTTGGCCAGCTAGATGAGCAGATTTAACAACCCTTGTTCATTGTTGGAGAAGAGACATTTGACAGTGATAGGTGGCAATCCTCCTATGCTATGTTAGTCTTCATTGGAGTAGAAAAAGAAGACTATAGTGGGAAGAAGACTTTGAGTAGTTGAGGAGCAGCAGTGGACAGTTGTGAGTTGTTCACAAATGGAGTTGTGAACAACTCGACTAGAGTCTCGATGTGTTGATGTGTTGATGGACAAACGATCAACATGAGAGAAAATTGGATGGTCAAGGTTCAGTGACTAGACAAACTTGGAGCATTGATAGAGACAAGTGTTGCGGATTGGGAGCAAAGGACCGGTTAGGGTTCATAAATATAGGATTCATAATTTTGAATTGACTTTTGATAGTCTTGTAAAATATGTACATACCTTGCTTTCTGCAAGTTGTTTTCCCATATTTTGAAAAAAAAGAAAAAAAGAAAAAGAAAAAAAAAAGAGGGTAAAAAATACTTAAAAATATATAGACCCCAAAAGAAAATGAAAATAAGACATGAAAGAGTGCAAGTCCAAATGCCACTACTTTTTACTTTTTGCAAATCATTATGGCAGAGTGTCAATAAATGCCATAATCCATGATGAGTTAAACTGTTTAATCTTGACTTGTCATGTTTTCAATTTCAATGTTTTAGATAGTGAATAAATATTTGTCAGACAGTTTAATCCTGACAAATCATTAGTTAAGTAGAAAATAATGAGGAGCTCAACAGTTTAATCTGAGCCCTCGGATGAAATAAGGTAGAATTAGATAGTTTATGCTTTCAAAAGAATAAAATTTTCAAGGTTGCAAGCTTAAATGCACCTGCCAAAAGGAAGAAAAAATGTTAGAGTAATGTTGGGTAGGTAGAAAGAAGTGGGAGAAAGCATGTAATATTCATCATTGGGCAAAAAATCACTAATTTCCCATCCCCTGTAAGTATTTAGTGTTTTAGACTATCAGTCAAACAGGCTTAGAGCATTTCTTTGATTTCTGTTGGGACCAGACCCAAGGCTTGATGACTGGTAAGTTGAAAATGTTAAAATCTTATGTTAAATCTCCATTTATCATTATTTATCTCTTATTCATACATTTTAACTCATTTTCATAAGCAAAGACTCATTCTTACTTAATGAAACATAAAACCCCATCTAATTAACTTCCTTCACTTAGAAACATACAAAAACCCTCAAAAATGCTTTATCCTAAGTAAATTGGTGAAATGATGAAAATACAAGCTTTGCTTTACTTATTCACTTTACTTAGTCATATTGTGTATTTTGTGTGCATTCCATTCCCCTTTTCATATTAACTTTTAAACTTAGTTTATTAAATCCTTAAATAAAACCTTATCCTATTTATCTAATTCCCTATATCTAAATACCCCCAAAAACCCACTATTACAAAGATTTTAGACCAAAGTTATTACCCACATGTTAAATTAAAACCCAAGTAAAATGCCCTTTGGTCTAAAACTACCCTAAATAAATATCCCACCCCCTATAGTTATTAAATCATTCAAAAGATTTAATACTATATAATAAAATAAAAGTTGCGCCAATGAGTTTTATTTAAACATATCCTATGTATTTTGAAATGAAATACATTTCCCCGCTCATCAGCATTTTAGCCTAAGTTTTTGGACGATATTTTATCATTTTATAAAGGTTAAAAAGCTTGGAAGCGCCACCATGCAAAACTCCGCCCTATGCAAACAATGTCATTCCTCCCCGCATATTTCTAAATTCGATGTTTAAATAAAATAAGCTAAGGTTTATTTTTAAACGCCACCCCTATCCACATCTGCCATGATATATAAAGCCTCATACTTTATATTGATAACTCGTCATATAAGCACCATGTCGCATATACATTTAACCCCCATTATATCCCTTCAACTATTCTTATATCTGCCACCATATCGAAACCTTGGTTAAAGTCATGTTGTATTAAAGTTTTGAACTTTAAAACACCCGCTTAACATTATCCCGGTCCCACCTTTGATTGCCCGTAGCTCTCAAATGAATCTTGACCCTTCGCTTCCGATCAATAGATCCAACGACTCTAATATGATATCGTGCACAAAAACTAATCGTTCACCCAAATGCAAATAGGACGCGAAATAGGTTGTATTGCCCATTTCTGTCTCGGTGACGTGTTAAAATATTATTGGATCGCGTTCGTTTGATGGAAAACCACTTACCATTCAAAATGCACGCGATAACCACTATCCGGTTTTCATTTTAAATGCCGAAACCACCTCCCGCCCTGACACGACCTGCATTGAATGTCAGTTAAATGCGATCAAATGAATAGGGTTAAAACCTTTGTAAAGCCATTTTATTATTTAAAACTGCTCATTCAACCCTTTCGCATTATCTTTCGACTGATATAAGCGCTGTGTAAGTCTTTTTAAACCTCTGATTGCCCTTTATGCCTAGAAACTCCGAATTTGACCAGAATTTACCTGTGAAGACTGTTAAAGAATTGTTCACCGCTCCAGAAGATTGCTGAAGACAACATTTCAACCTAGAACTTGTAGAAAACCCTTTTTACAGTAAAAAACCTGCACTTAAAGGTATTTTTCGAAGAATTCAAGCCTGCAAATTGATTTTAAACAGTCTTTGAGAAAGCCTATCCTCTAAATTGTAAAATTGACCAAAGAAAAAGTGCCTAAAATCACAAAAAATAGGCCAAACCCTGGCAAAATTTTCCTAGGAAACCCTGCTTTCCTTTGCGCCCCTTTTCAAGCGAATTTGCTCAAATTTCACAGTTTAAGGATCAAATTTAAAGATCTGAAAGGCTAAAACCTTTGAATATACCTTGAAACCCTATTTCTCAGTCAAACCAACTCAGAAAACCCCTGTTTTCTGTTTTAGGCCAGTTTTTCATCTTCAGATAAACCAAATTGAGCAAAAAGCCCAAAAGAATCCATCCTTAGCCTAAAAAACTGCTCAATTTCCTCTCTGTTTGATATAAAAACTCCTGCAAATAGTCTAATCTTGCAGTAGTTATCAAAAATGACTAAGAAACAGAGCACAAGCAAACCTGTTAGATCCAAAACACTTAAATCTGAAGGATCTAAAGCCCCTAAACCTACCCCAGTCATCACTGCCAAATCTGCTGCAATAGTGAATCCCCTCCAACCACCTGTAGTTGCTGTAGAAAGCCTCCCTTTGACTGATGTTGACTACTAAATTGTTGATCCTGTTGTAGAATTCAACCTCTTGGATATACACAATTGGTGTTATGAAAAGTACCTGGACAAGGATGAGATACCTATTTGGGAGACTCATTTGCCCAAATATATAGTTCCATTGACCCATCCTGGCCAAGATCTTATCAGATTATGTCAAAAATATTATAAACCAGGTCAAAGGGCCATAGTCAATTCTGATAGAGAAATCCTTTTCACCATCACAACAGAGTCAATAAACGAGATGCCTCAATTGCAGTTTGATCCTCAATCAGTCCCCCTGTCTATATAAGCTTTGACCCAGTTGTACTTAGGCCTAGACTTCCTTAAGAGATTCATGGTATTTCAAAACTTTATGCCTTCCCATGTTGACATTCCTAGAATAAGTCCTCCTTATTCCACTGCTAAATTCCCTGAAGGATCTAGACATATCATCTCTATGCTCTCCTTTATACTTGGATACTTTGCAGATGGCCACACTGATGAGTCCATTCTAGGTTTCTTGTCCACCTTGTCTCCAGGCCAACCTCCATCAGTCATCTTTTGTTAAAATTGGACAACTAGGTCCAAACTCCAAGTTGTGCTGCTCAGATGATGATCCCAATATTTTTATTGGATTCCTCTTTCGGAGAGGTGTAAGATTGATCTAAAGATCATCTCGATCGGATGAGCAGAACATGCACTTTGAATTTATTCCACTTATGTGCTAGGTCGGCCTGGAATATAATATAGACTTAGATGTCTTAAAGGACATGTCACACACCCCCAAAGATACCTATTTATTGGAGAGACTTGGAGTTCCTTATACACACAATGTGTGAAGGATTTTCTTCTCTCTTGATGGTGTTGGAGCTGCGCTCTTGATGCTGCGTATTTTTGGAGTATTCTTTGTCTGGGTTGTCCTAGGGTTGTGTGTGACACACTTGGCTTAATGAAATATTGGAGACTTTGTTGGCTGAAGCATCCTTCTGATCATTGTAATGCCACCATTCATTATCTCTGTTTTGACTTGTCTTCCATCGATCTATTGGTATGTTCTATTTGCATCAGTATTTTTGCTCTAATCTGAAATGGCATAGAACATGTTCAAATTAACATGGTATCGAAGCTAGGAGAAGACAGTGCCCATTTTGTGTTAAAGTAATTTAAAAGTAAAATTTCTCCCCAGAAGCCGGCTACCCTAGCAAGAAGAAACGGTAGCTCGTTTGGGTTTATTGACCGCCGAATAAGGCCGAGCTTGCAAACCGGGCTTCGAGGGCTAAACGTCGCACCTGTTTGGGCACCATTTTTGGAGGACTGATGACTGCCACATTCCTCACTCCTCATTTTATCAGGCAGCAGGGCGGCCTGTTAGCAAATAAAAGATTTGCGGAGAACCCATCCACATAAATATCCATACGAGCTGTGTCTTCTGTGGCAGCAGAGTGTATGATTTATTACGATTCAGCATACTGGTGTCGTGGTTCCATTCGCTGCTCATTTCTGTTGATGTCGTGATTCCTGCGGTGAATCTTTGGGTTTTCCGTCAAAGGATTCACTCGATTGACTGTCTAATTTCCGTCTTCCGTCAGAAGTACACACACTGCTAATATTATTAGTAGATTTGGTTCGCATGCAAAGAACATCAAACCAGGCTTTAAAATTTACATTTATGAATTCGTTATTGTTCTCAGACATCCAACGTCGTGGCCAGCAATGGCTCCTCGACGGTCGTGGTCGTTGCTGGGGCGTGGTCGAATTGGTGGTAGAAATCCTCTGTACGCGGGGATTTCTAGATCTCTTAATTACTAAGTTAATCACTCTGGTTATGCAAAGATCTGGAATTATAATGGCATGGAACGTGTTCAAATTTTGCACGACACTCAGGGGTCTCAGCTCTGTTATGATTCTTCTAGTTCTGGGGATTGTGGGAGTGACGTATTACGTAATTGTAATAACGAATTACGGCCCCGCGTTACAGAGCAGAGGCTTGGAAGCCGCGGTGGCATTCTTCGTATTGATCCTGTTCCATGCTTTGGTAAGTACTCACTGAATCGCTACAACTTTCTTTACTTTCATGGTCGTTGCCAGGGCTATACTGAGAGCTTTTGCTCTTCCTATTCAAAACATCATTTGCTTGTTTTCACAGAGAAAAAGGCATTAAATTAATTTTTTTTTTAAGAATGAGTTTCTGACCGCATTGTCTCGAAGGATTTGATAAAAGGAATGTAACAGCTTACTGCAGCGAACATGTTCTGCAATGATGCAAGCAATCTGTAGATGAAGCCCATATTTATTTTGCTTAGAGTTAGGGTTTCTACCAATCGAACTCTTGGGAAACGAAAACCGCAACCCTTACCAAGCCTGTAGCTGAAGGTTGAGGGCTGTTCTATGCCCAAATCAACCGTAAAGAAGGCAAGAAGTCCTTCAAAGGAAGGTCGCAGCAAGTGAAGGAAAGCCACTATCATTTAAAGGTTGTTTGGATGGTGCGTGAAGAAGTTTGAATATAAGTGCGGACAAGGGATGCGTATAACAGTGTTGAGATGTTGGACATGATAGCATTAAAGTGCGGATTAAAGGCTACCAACAGCAGTTAAGGTCTGCCCAAACGTAAGCTCGGATCTGCTCTATGTTGTTTTAATGCCCATTTTATGTCTTGTCTGGGACTCAAGGGTAGCTGAAGCTACGATAGTTTGTGGAAGACTGTTGGAAGACTGTTTTTGGGAAAGAAAACCTTCATGTCTAAGCTGCAGGCCTGTAGGTGGCATTTTGAAGACCAAAATAAAATAGAGGTGCCTCCTCACATTTCAAGGTCACCGGGGATGCAAGGGAAGGAGGTTGCATTATTTGAGGTGTGTTTTGGGCAAGTAGGATGAGGTAACTACCCATGAACAATCCAGCAGCCCATTCATAAGGCACCTTGCCTTGCCTAGGCTGCAGCTTCAGAAGGTTGTCCAATGACTGGATAGTGGATGATGCAGCCTGCTAATGCCCTAACAGAAATTTACAGTTGTATACAAAAACTCAGTAAAGCCTTGAATTACTAAGCATCTCCTTTGGACCGTCCCTGGAAAATAATTATCATATACAGTTTTCTGATATGTTTGATAACACTGTCACTTCTACAATTGATTTCTTGGCTACGTGTATATATTAGGGCCTGCAAATTATTGATCATCATCAGCAAAATTTATTTCTATGGAAGTCATCTATAAGATTTTCATTCAAAAATCTAGATTGTCTTGAAGATACAAGTCACTTTGATGAACAAAGGAACACATGTAACATGTATTGATGACTTGAGGGGCAGTGCAGTGCCTCATTTAACAGTATTATGATATTGTTGTCTAGTGACAGTGGTTGTGAACCAGCATATACCTGGACTTAATCTATTGGCGGTAACCTTAGAAAGCGCTTTGTCCAGATTTATCCTGTTGGATGATTGGGGCTTGAACATTGATGAGCAGGAGTACCATTATCACTGTGTTGGATCTGCATGGACTGACATGAAGAAGGGTAAATTCTGTGTTTTAACACCTGTATGGTCGGTTCCTAGATCTGTGAAATCTAGGAGAAAAATCGCAGAACTGAGATCTGAAGTCTTGGGCAGATCTGTAAATAAGAAGCAGTGCTAAATAAGATGTCAGATGAAGCAGATGAAGCTCTCAAGTGCAGAGAAGGAATCATGTTTGGATTCCTAGTTCTGTGGGTCGCAGTAAAGAGCGTTGGTTGAGGAAGCTACAACAAATTTTAAAGCTAACAAGACTTCAAACACAAGCCGAGGCTTGTTGGTATACTTCCTCCCCTCATGGACAAAGGAACCAATAGATATCTTCTCGGGAGAGAAAGTTGACATTAAGAGGAAAGAACAGCATCTATATGTTCTTAAGCCAATATCGTCGTTTAACTAAAAAAAAAAGAAAAGAATCCCTATGGCTCAAAGATATGCTTCAGAGGGGGAAATTCTGGAAGAAAACCGAGAAGCCATATAAATACCAGGGGTATCTCGCAGCTATGAGTACAATATGAGCCTAGATCATGTGAAGAAGCTGTAAAGTATCTAAATCTGCAAGGATGCGAGGGTGATGGTTCCAAGACCACAGATCAAAGCTGTTGTCACCTCGATACAAAATCAAGCATGGATCTAATGAAAGTGCTGAAAAGTTCAAGGCAAGATTCGTTGCCTGTGAGGAAGGCATAGACTATGATGACATATTTGCACCTGTGGGCTCGATACCACACCATTCGACCTTGTCATAGCCCTTGTCATGCCAAGGGACTAAAACTGCATTGGAGCAGACAAAAGACCGCTAAAGGCTAAAGGAAGAGGTGTATGTAGAACAACCTCTGGGGTTCGAAGTCCAGGATCGAGACACCCATGTCTACAGGTTGAAGAAAGCCCTCTATGGGCTGAAGCAAGCACCCAGAGCTAGGTACAAGAGGATAGATAGCTACTTGATGACGCTGGGCTTCACTCGAAGTAATGCTGATCCGAACCTTTACTTCAAGGTTGTCTAGGGGAAGCCTCTCATTCTGGTGTTGTATGTGGACGATCTCTTTCCGACAGGTGCTGACCCTCTCAGTGTCAGAGGGAGCTCGCTGCTGAGTTCGAGATGAAGGACCTAGAACTGATGCCTAGGCCTGGAAGTCTAGCAGAGACCTGGCGAGATTTTCCTTTCTCAAGGAAAATACATTATGAAGCTTCTGGTATGATGGACTGTAGGTCCGTGTTGACACCGATGGAACTCAACTTTAAGAATTTGAGTGGCAGCGCTGCTGGGCTTGTCCTACTGAGTATCGTCAACTCATAGGGACCTTGATGTTCTTAGTGATCACCTGTCCAAACATATGTTGTGCAGTGAAAACTTTGAGTCAACACATGGTTGATCATAACATTCACTGGTTTGGTGCCAAGAAACTCTTGAGATATCTCTGAGGCACGATAGACCATGGGCTAAGATACACTGTCGGGAGTATGACACTCCATGGATATACTGATGCCGATTGGGCTGGCAGTGTGGTGGATCGCAAGAGCACATATGGATGCTACTTCACATGTAGATCTGCTTCGGGCAGGAAACTGAAGTCGATAGCCTTGCGCACCGCTAAGGCCGAATACATTGTAACATGTATGGCCTGTTGTGAAGTCACTTAGCTGCGAAAGCTCTTTAGTGAGTTGTTCGAGCATGTGCTAGATGCCACCATTATCCTTTGTGATAACTAGAGGAGGATTCGTTTGTCATAGAATCCCGTGTTCCACGAACGATCCAAGCATGTTGATACCACTATCCGGGATATGGTACAATGAGGCGCCGTAAGGCTCGATCATATAGGAACCGATGAGTACAGGTCGCGGAGGAGCCTCACGTCCCCGGGAAGGGCCGTCATGTTCCTAACCGTGAGAATCTTGGTGGTATCGTGAACGACCTCATTCCAGGGTCCCGTTGGACATGAGCTCTAGAAGCTCCGGGGGGCTTGGTGAATGTGCCTCTTCGAGCTAGTGAGCAACTGCTGCCGCGTCAGGGCTAGCTTCTAACCTGTCGGTGTGCTTGGACCCCACCATTGTGATTATTGAGTTGGTTCAACTCTACTTGATATGCCCGTATGCATCCCACCACTGAGTCTAGGCTCATGGGAAGCAATTCTCATATGGCCAATGAGATGGGAAAGGCTAGAGACTAGTAGCAAAGACCGATGGGATGCACGAAATTGCCGACTTCTATCTAGGATACATAATCGAACCACTTTCATCCTAATCTACACAGTATGCTCTACCTCCAGCCTCCAGTCGATGAACCAACTTCGGGTTGGTTGGGGACTCTTTGTGAGTCCTCTAGAGGTTTCGGACCTCTGGGCTGAATCTGTTAGCCGTGTATGATGTCTTTGTAACTGACCCACTTCTGTTTTGAAATAAAGAGGCCAGTAAAGAAAGTTACGGCGGGATGGCGCACGATGTTTGGATTGCACTAGTGGACGGAGTTCTCCCTAGTTGAGAGGGAGTGTTAAAATTGGACAACTAGGTCCAAACTCCGAGTTGTGCTGCTCAGATGACGATCCCAATATTTTTATTGGATTCCTGTTTCGGAGAGGTGTAAGATTGATCTAAAGATCATCTCGATCGGATGAGCAGAACATGTACTTTGAATTTATTCCACTTATGTGTTAGGTCGGCCTGGAATAAAATATAGACTTAAATGTCTTAAAGGACGTGTCACACACCCCCAAAGATTCCTATATATTGGAGAAACTTAGAGTTCATTTGACACACATTGTTGTGGAGGAATTCTCTCTCTCTTGATGGCGTTGGCGCTGCGTATTCTTTGTTTGGGTTGTTCTGGGGTTATGTGTGACACACTTCGCTGAATGACCTATTGGAGACTTTGCTGGTAGAAGCATCCTGCTGATCGCCGTAACACCACCATTCATTATCTCTGTTTTGGCTTGTCTTCCATCGATCTATTTATATGTTCTATCTGCTTCAGTATTGTGTGCCCTAATCTGAAATGGCATAGAACATTAACATCTTTGACTTTGCTGGTTTCATAGCCAACAGTATCCATCATCAGCTGATAAAATTACCCACTGAAGGAGTTTTTAGGTACTCATCCTATCTGTTTCACTTATTCTTATTCTTTCAAGCTGATAAATTTCCTATTGCATTACAAAAGATGGACTTGGAGGGTAAGCCTTTATCCATTATCTTTTGGACTTCCTTGCTTAGGAAAGAAGGCAGTGATTTCACCTACACAGATTTTTCAGACCTTTTTCTACATCCAACAATGAACATTTTGAATAAAGCAGAATAGCCCAGAATCAGTGAGGAAATGAAAAGAATCCTACAACTTTCAGAATAGAGTAAAATGGGAGATTGGTATCTCTATGAGAAGCATACAGAGTTAAGAATTTTTGGATCCAACTTATTACCTTATAAGTTCCCTAGATATATGAGCATGAGAATTTTTGCACTGGAGTATTTGAGACAAATTCTCAATTCTGATTCTATTAACTTCATGGCTGCCAGGAAAAATACTCAATTTAAGTTAAAGAATCAGGTTGGTCCCTTTATCATAAACCACAGAGATGCAGAAAAAGAAATCACAAAGAGATTAGTAGAGTTTAAATTTCAAGAAAGTTTTCCATGGAACTATGATCCTCAAGGGGTCCTGAGTAGTCTAAGGGTAAAATGCAACTTAACACCCTTCATACATGAGCTTAAGTCCGAGATTGAAATTTTCCAACTAGGTTGAATGGTTGGAAAATACACTGACAGATACAACAAGTAATACAGAGACAACAGGTAAAATGGACACACCACAAGCTCTAGAACTTGTAAAACAGTGAGAGACATTAGCAAAAAGAGTTAGAGAGGAAGGAGCCTATACAACAGAAACAACTACAGAAACAAAATTCAAACTGATCTATAATAAGAGGCTTAAACTTAGTTCAGTTGACAAGGAGAAAGTAACAATTGATGTTGATGAGACAGATACTCCAGTAACCAATGATGATATAGCCACAACTATAATCAATGAAACACTTATGGAAATAGAAAAGGGATCAATAGGAAATAAGAATGATACCCAGGTGATTAAGAAGCAGCATAACATGGAGGCCTCTTCCTCACAAATAGCTGAGGAAAAGGATTTAGACATCAAGGAGAAATACAAGCAGATAAAGCAGAAGAATGAGGAGATCAAAACAGAGATATATTCCCAATTCCTCAAACAAAAGCCTGAAAATCAAAATAGGCTATTGTCAGCCTTTGATTATTCTAGTAACAAAATGATCATGTCATTTCTACAACCTACTACCTCCACACCTAAAATAGCAGCGGATTATAAGGTGGACCTTGAGGTTGATACAGAAACTGTCCATGAGCTAGATCAAATTGAATTTCACAGACAAAGCTCAGAGATGCTTTATTCTACAGTAGCAACCAAGGCAATGAGTGCAAATAAGTTACAGAACACCATCATTAATGTGCAGGATCGGATGAAGTTAGAAAAAACATCTTTATATGCCAAGGATCGAAGGATTAAAGCCTTAGAAGAATTAGTTTTACAGGTGGGATGTGATCCCTTAAACATTCAAGCAGCAGAACTATTGATAAAGAAAAAGAATGATGACATAGCAGCTTTGAGGAAACAACTCAAGCTTCCTCAAAGTGAGCATCCACAAACCAAGGAAATCCTTCAAGATCAGAGTGAGAAAGAAGAAATGATGAAGCTCATTCTTAAACTGACTGCCCAAATCAAAGAGATGGAGACCCAAATGGACCACCTTGTCAAAGAAAAAGAGATTATAAAGGAACATGAAACTCCTATAATTCCTACAGTTATTCCAGTAATAACTATAGCAGTGCCCTCTACTTTAGGAGAGAAATTAGCACCAAAGGGCCCACTGGCAACTGCAACGCCAATGACTTCAGCCACCACTTCAGCTACAGACTCTTCCACTATAAATGTTCGGCAAACAGATGAGGCAAGCCAGATTGTTAAAGCTATGGAAGAACTGTCTTTAAAGACAAATGAAATCAACACCCTGAAAAAGATGATTGAAAATCTTGAAGCTACAAATAAGATAGCTCTGATAAATGCTAAAACCCATGAATAGAAAGCAATTAGATTGGGAGAACAGATCAAGAATTTACAAAAAGAGCTAAGTTTCACTGAGCATATTTCATTTGTAAAAAATCATCTCTGGACTAACATAATTGAAGCCATTCATAATCAATGGCCTTCAATTCAGGTTATATATGAGCAGAGAGATTTGTTGTTGGCAGCCCAGACAGAGATACAAAGAACAAAAGATGAGTTGACTGACAAGCCTGCTCAGGCTTTAAAACTCATCAAATTTTTGAACAGCAAGAATAGGGCAGAACTGGAAGAATTACAAGTCATGGACAGGATAGAGACAATCTTACATATAAAAAAGGTTGTAACTAAGAAGAATTTGATGAATAATCTGGAAGAAAAATGTGAATCAATGAACATTGCCATAACAAAGTTTATGGTAAAATACACAAACTTAAGAAAGAGGGGCCTACCAAACATCCATGTTTTTAATGAAAAACTTATGCCCCAGAAGGCTTATGATAAAAGGATCAGAGAATTTGCTAAAGAGCAAGTTAACAAGCCACTAGCACAAGGCACTCCCACAGGGAAAGTCCTCCTTCAGCGTTTTGAAGATCTCTTCTTTTTACAGCATGAGATTAAACATCTCTTTGTCATCAAGCCCACTTTTGCCAGATATACAGAGGCTGATGAGAATTTCAGGAAGTTGAGGAATGCCAAAATTCCCAAGGAAGAAGAATGACAAACTTTTACTGATTTGATGTAAAGATAAGAGGTAAAACAGTCAAGTGAACAGTTAAAATAAAAAGACAGTTTGTTGATTCTACCGTTAAAAGATAAATTTACAACAGTAAATCAATTAAGCTAATCAGATGAAAGAGTATCAGGTAAAGAGTATCAGATGAAAGAGTATCAGTGAAGGCAAGTCAAAAGCGAGATATTTTCTAGCAGCCAGCAAACATGACACCTTGACAGATAAAAGCTCCTTGTTAGATGAAGCAGTTCTATTTATTTTGGATAAAAGAGGACAACTTGCTGTTTGTTAAGCAACTATCCCTTTTATTATGTAATGATATTTCCATTTTCCTAAAGATATTCCTAGAATACTCCTAGGATATTTGTAATTACATTTTGTATAAATACTTCAACATTAGAAGTATTTAGTGTGGAATAAAATTGCTAGACTTTACTATAGACATTTTTGCCGAATATTGGAGGCTATTGTGTGTTTGATTTCAAAGTAGTAGACTGGACAAGCTGACTGGCATCATAATTCAGGATCCTTGTGATAAGCTGATGAGTGAAGTACTCCCTTCTTGTCATTGTTTCTTTTTCTGAGTATCATGCAATTCATTATATGTTTGTTCTATCTGAATGTGTAACTAGGAGTATTATTATAGGATTAGTCAAGTGCTCCCTGTCTTTAACTAGTTGCCATTTTTATGTTTTCTTTTGATTTCCAGTGTTGAGAATTCTTAATTGCTCTTACTCCCATTTGACCTCTGCCTTCTACTTCCATTTTCCGGATCAAAGGATCCTTAAGTGCCCTTTATCCCGATCATACCATCTCATAAAAAACCACTTTCCCAAATCTCTGAGGGTTATCTATCTTGCCCTGAATATATTTGTACCTTTTAGCCTTGATTTCTAGTGCTGCTAGCTTGATTTAGACTCCATAGCCCAATGGACAAATAGATTTCTCTCTATCTTACCTCCAAGTGATTTTTCTCCACCAAACCCTTTAAACCAAAACCAAATTGTACTTTCATAACTAGCCTAATATTTTAAATCAAAACAAAGATAAATTTTAAAGCGAAAGCCCTCTCTGAATTATAGGAAGGTTAGATCCTAGAATTTGAAGTAGGTTTGTGGTTACCTCTAGTGTTCTTTGACTAAAAACTCAAATTCCCACAACTTAAGAATTTACTAGAGTGATAACAGGACCCATAGGTGTACAGGATATGACAAAGAAGTCGTGATCGTCGACTACATCAGCGAGACCATCAGATTATCTTGTATTTGTATTCTTGCACCATTGGATATTTGAGGGTACAAGAGCCCTAGAATATTGTATTATTCGGTTGGATTAATATGACGAAGATTGGGTTATTTTACATACTTGTGTAAAAAGTTGTGTATATTTTATGCACTAGTATATTTACTATTTGTTTATATTCCGCTATGCAAAGTAGCTTCATTGTGATTCTTGGTTTGGTAGCGTCAGTGATCTAAGATTCTATCCTAGACACCAGGATCGTGGAAAAACAACAATTTCTTCAATGGATGAAGAATACATTTAAGCTTGGGAAGCAGCGTGTGAAATTGTCTGGCTACATAGAACTTTGTCAGATCTTGGTGCTATTCAAAAATCACCAACTACCATATTGGTTGACAACTTGACAATCAATCAACATTAAAAGTGGTCAAAATCTAGTATTCCATAACAAAACCAAGCATGTCGATGCCAATTATCACTTCATCAAAACGCTTATCAACAACAACATTATCAAGTCAAAATATTGTCCATTTGAAGATCAAATTGCAACTGTTTTCACCAAACCATTAGGTAGAATGAAATTCACCAAGTTTAGAGATGAACTTGGCATTTCTAATAATAAACTTTAGGATTGAAGGATGGAATGTTAGCGTAATAATCCTAAAGTTTATTTAGATAGGTATTTTTTCCTAGAATAATAAAGTTCTTCTAGATAGGTAAACTTATTCTAGAAGCTATGTGTTTCCTAGGAGATAGATTGACCTTGTCACATCCTTGTCATATTGATCATCCTTGATTTGTTGGTCAAGGACACATGGCATGTTGAGATGGGACTACAGAGGTCATATATATTTGCTATGTCTCTCACCTATTATGTAATGATTTGTTTCTAATCAATAACATTACATGTCCGAGGACACTTTTGGAACTTAACAAGAATCCCAACTTTCCTAATGACTTTGGGAAAGAACTTTAGAAATTCATAGGATCACCTTTAGTATGAGTATTTTCTTATAAACCTCAAACAAATGCATAGGTTGAGGTGGTTAACAAGTTCTTAGAGGGATACTTTTGGATGTGTTTAGGGGATAAGAAAGGAAGATTGGTAGAAGTCTAAACCACAAATTCTTACTGATCTTTTATTTTGTCTAAAGATCTGGTGCAAAGGTTTCAATCTGTGTGTTATTATGTAATGTAAGCTATTTTGTCAATATAGCCACCTTAAATCAAGAAAAGGTAGACAATGCAACCAGGGCCATGTGTATTTGGTCTAGAGTTCTGGCTCAAGCTTCTCAATCATTATACTACTATGTAATGTTAACTTCGATTGTCAACATAACTATCTTCAATCAGGAAAAGCTAAAAAATGCAAACAAGGCTATGCAGTCAATGTTCATTTTTTATTTCTTTTGAAAACAAGAATTCTTATTGTTTTGGAAACTCTAGTGAACTATGTATACTTTCTACCTTCTATTACATACTTGAAGTTATCGTTTTCGTTTCAATGTTTTTTATGTGAATGAATATGTTAGTATAAGATAATTTTATTAATGTCCACCTAAGAAACAGGGAACGTTGGACAGGATTTGCATGTTGGACACCTATTTCATGGTTGAGTTTATTCTTTTGTGTTGAACTTTTTTGTATGGGAATGGATTTGTTAGTATAAGTTAAGGTAATTTTATTAATGTCAACCTAAGATAAAGGGAACATTGACATGGTTGAGTGTCTCGAATTTGAGTGTCAAACATGTGGATATAGGGATATGCAGGTCCTACATAATGCAAGTCCTACAACTCTGAAATAACACGTTTCATATGTGTTGGACTCTCAAGCCCCACACATTCCAACATGTGCTACACCCGAAACACCAAATATTTCAAAAATAAAAATAAAAAAAGGTGTGTAGGTGTCTCTCTACATGTGCTTGAGTAGTGCAGAGTGGACACAATGGTGTATGTGCACACCAATTTGTCTAATATGCAGAGTGGTTGAGGCAAAGGAAGAAGATGTGGGAAGTATTTCTTCATTATATGGGTGTGAGATGCAAGGGAACGAGATATTCCATGATATTCTTTTACAAATCTACCCTATTTTGGATTTTTCATTATTATTCCATCTATACTATGATAGTATATCAATATCGTTTTTCATTTTCATGATTACATGTTATGTATATAATATGTTTTGATGACACTGAATGAGAAAACTACAAAACTTTTAACCCCTTTGTGGTTCTATCACCGTTGCCAATTATATATGTATGACCTATGGTTTATTGTTATATGTTTTTATCATTTGATATATTTATATTTTCTAAATGTTGGAAAAGTAACATCTTCATACCTATATTCTACTTTTGTGATTTTTAAATATATCTATCTATGTTCCATGAGTTCCTGAATGAGGGGGATCGGTGGGAGTGTGGGATTAGCTAGAATATACCCCAAAATTTTTCAAGGGATATATATATATCCAAGTTGCACGAAACGAGGAAACGGGTATGGGTACGAAACGTGACCCCCTCCAAATTTTGGAAACGGGGAAATGCAATATATATATACACACACACACACACACACACACACACACACATTTAAGAAATATGTTCAATCATAAAGCATACATGATACATTATAATTTATTACATTATGATTAAATTGTCCAATGTCAATGCATAAACTATAAGTCTTTAAATTTACATCACATAATGAAAATAGCAATATCCAAAATCAGCCACGAGAAATTTCTAATTTCTTGTCTCGTGCTTGATTGGGAGTCTCCTCTTTGCATAGTCGAACGACCTTAGTGCTCTTGATTAAATAAAAGTTCCATACCCTAGTGCCCTAGGTGCTCTTGATTATTGGGAGTCTCCCCTGCATAGAGGGCTTGGTTCTCTTGATTAAATACAGGTTCCATACCCTAGTACATGACAAAATCCAATGAAAACATTGCAATCCCCCCAATCCTGATATCCTGAAAAGATGATAAGTCTGCTAGATTTTGAGTGAGATATAAAATTCTACTTTCTCCATATGAAATCCAATGAGGGCGAAACCACTCTCAAACATCCTGAGTCATTTCATGGTAATGTTAAAAATTTAAGTAAAAATAACACTAGGGCCATAGGTTTGAACATTAGGCTGCCCTAAAACAAAAAAATAAAAATTATTAAAAAAATAATAAAACACACAAACCAAAAAAAAAGTTAAAAAAAAGAAGTTTAAATGCCGGAAACGCGCCTGTACGGCCTGGAAATGTGTTTCCATCCGTACTTGGCACGTTTCCCCAACGTGAAACGGCCCAGTACGGACGGAAACACGCTTCTAGGCCGTACGGTACGGTGAAACGCATTTCCGTTTCGTTTCCGGGCTGAAATGGACCTCTGTGCAACGTTTCCTGCAACATATATATATATATATATATATATATATAATGATGAAATACAAGTGTAACATAGCTGCAGATATTCAAATTGGCATAGTTTGTAAAATCACTCATGTTCATTGGAAAAAGGTGATTTTAGGAAGTGTTCGAATAAACTAAATGCAGCATGAAAGAAACAATTATCATCTACAACAATGACATGACATCATCCTCAATCAAATAAGCCGAGGGAGAAGTTTATCAAGACAACCAATAGTAGATACTAGGTAACATGATTTCGAGGTCTTTGATAACACAAGACAATTATTGATGTAAACAGTGAACTATAAAATTAATTCTTCCTAGATGCATTGCAAAGTAAAGAAAAAGTTAAAACTGGTGTTTAAAATTTAAATTAATAGGCAAAAACTTGGAGGCTAGAAATCAGGGAAAATCTCAAGGATGGAAATTTATTTTAAAGTTTAGAAACCTTGGAAAATCTTATTAGTTTCTAATATGTAAACTTTAAAATATTTGGCAATATTTTTTTAAAATATTGAAATTTGTAATAATTTTATATTGTCTTTGTAAAATTTCGATTTTAAAGGTTAAATAATTTTATCCTATAAAGTTTGGGGGAATCATTTTTAGAGAAAATAGAAATTGGCAAACTTTCTTTTTGAAAAACATGAAAAATTAGCACATCTGCGAATATTGGCCCTTAAAATTTTCCTTGCTGGAAATCTGGAAACTGAAATATGCATTTCAGTTTTCAACTCACCAAAATATTGTTTGCTAGCTGCTGCAACTAGATAGTTGAACCTCCAACTGGCATTAGCAAGCTCCTTGAAGAGTGGTTCAAAGCATTACACATAAGCAGAAAAAAGATGTGAGACGACTCTGTAAGAACTTGAGAATGAAAGGTGGCTCTAAAAGAATTTATGCACAGCGAGGTGTGAGACACTTGGTGAGAGTGAAATGAGGAATGAAAAGAGAGAATAGAGTTAGGTTAGGATTTGCAACTTAGATGAATGGGGCTCACATCACAAGTGGGACTCTTTTTATATATTTTGCCAATTTTTAACCCCACTGGAAAGCACTACAGTGTGAAGGATGTCTAGGAATCCCTAAAAAAATAAGGGATGCGGAGATGGTCCCCAAAAAGTCCCCTGAATTTTGCCCGAAAAATGGGAATAGTCCCCTAAAAATCCTTCCAAAGTCTCCAATGGTGTCCCCACGCATGTCAGAACATTTCCAAGAAGGGTTTTAAGGCTGGAACTGATCCTCTCACACACACTCATATCCTACATTCCCTGCTTTAGGGATCTACATACCCTTGTTGGACACTCAAATCCCCGTGTTAGGAGTTTTAGATGTCCATGAATGATAATAAGTATAGGTCAGTTGGACCCAAAAGCACAATTAGTAGTGACAGATTGTAGGAGTGCTAGAGCTAAAAGTGAAGCACAAACTAACAGAAGCTAAACTATTGAATGAGAGAAGTAAACAAAAAAATATAACCCTAAAAATAACAATAGAAAAGACTTCATATTATCAGTAGTGCATAAAGAAAATGGTAAGGAAAGCCCCTGCTCCCATATCAAAGATAGAGTTTGATGTAGAGGAGGAAGATGATGGAAATGTCCTTGTGGGATCATCTACCAAGGAGCAAAAGCCAATACACTATTTGACAATATCCCAAGGGGAAAGTCCAAACAGACAGGCTGTGAAATCTTGGGAGAAAGTTTGCACTGATCCATCGAAACTCTCTTAACACGAGGTTTTTGGACAGAACCTAGTGATGACAAACCTAGAGATGAAGCCTACGTTGAGATCAGGAATTGGAACTCCTCAAGAGCCTCCTGCTCGCTGGTTTGCTAGCCAGAGAGCAAGAGGAGGTCTGTGAGGTATTTCTTTATATACCAGCAGACAAGACAGAAGGAAAGAAAGAAGTGATGCATCAGATGGAGTTTGTTTAAGGAAGTCCTCATAAGATCTGAGATTTGTGTCCAAACACCTTCCACATTGAAAGAGATGGGTATCTCTGGTCTAGATAGAGGAAGAAAGTATAAGGGAACCCCTAAAGGGAGTGGAACCTCCCTCTAATGTCATAGTAAATGGGAAATATGAAAATGAGGTGTTCCTCTAACTCAACTTCCTGTAAGTGACACAACTGGAAAATCTTCTTTGATTGTGGGATATTGATGATTTGTCTCAATTTGACATTGATGAGAGCGCACTCTAAACTGGCCAAAGGGGATCCTGAGTCTATGTATCCAGTTTCTTCATGTATATGCAAGTTTGACAATAAGATCATTGACCCTTGCATGAAATGCTCAAAGTAGAAGGCCATCATAGTGCTGAGGCCCTCCACAATTGGGTGGGGGGAGGTGGGGGGAGAAGGTGTGATCTCCCATCCTATAGTATCCTCTCCAGTCACCCTATTCAACTCCGGGAAGTTGACCCAGAGCACATCCCAGCAATAACTAAATCAATTAACATAAAATCGTTGTAGTTCTTAATGGACATATGTACAGAAGCAAATACCCATTTATCTCATTTGAAATGAAATATCTGTCATGTGTAATAAGGTCAATTCTTATTTCTCAGTTTTGTTTGTTAGTAATCAAGTATCAACCTATATTTTTTGCACATTTTGAATTTCTAATTGTTGAATGTTTCTTGTGCAGGGTGGGAAACATTCATCGATCTCTTTTTAGTTACCCTAACAGGCCCTATCTCAGTATCCGTTGTGCAAAGATTATAACATATATTCGCACCTTGGAAGTTGTATATCAGAAAAGTATTCATTGGATGATAGTTATAATTGCTCTAGGCATTTCATTTCAAGCTACCTAGATATAGTATGAAAGCTAAACTATATGTCTTGTAAAATTAGTAGCAACGTCTGTCAGTAATAAGTATAGATCAGAAGAGGTATCAGATTTCACAGTGGACATTTTTAAATCTCTCGGCCTTTGGATCCTATTAATTATATAATTTGTATATACTATAACCAGTTCCTTAATTGTATAGGTTAATATATTCCGAGGATCAGATTTCAGTTTAACGATATTTTTCTTCAAGGCTCATATAATTAATTGCTGGTAAAACACACTTTGATCTGTATAGGTGGGCAGATTCTCCAATTTTCTCAGCTAAGGATGGATCAATTGTAAGAATGTTTTTTTTTACTGAAGTCAAGCATCTATTTATGGTTGTGTAAAGGGAATTGACAAAAGGTCTTTTTCGTTTAGAAAATGCCTTTTCCAGCACTCGGATTTGTTTCTAGCAAATTACAGCTGTCAGGTAATTGAAGTAATTCCAATCATCAATTGGACACATTCTTATTGTCAGGCCTTAAAGTAGCAGGCACTCTTTTATGACACACATATCAGTTGTTCTCGTCCACCCATCTACCCATGGCACACCATCCGCCTTGCGTTCAGGCATTCTTTATAACAGTGTATTATACTTACAGTTCATAAAAGGTACCATTAATGTGGTGTTCCAGATAATATACAAAGAGCTATATCATGGCAGATAAATCATAAATGTGAGAGGCATGTGAGCACAGGCTTGTGTATATGAAGTACAATTTGATAAACGCACAACACAGGTGTAGTTTCCTTCCAATGTGAAGTTGAAACTATGGAAAGACTGCCTTTACTTTGTTTGAGTTCCTTGTTCAGCGGCAAAGTCTTCATAGATAAGCATAATTATATACGAAGTCAGAGATTATCTCCACTTGGAATGTCACCTCCACAGACAAACGTCCTTGGCACACCTTTGGGAATTAAAAAGCGTTGACTGTTGAGAAAACAGAGTCAAATGTGAAAATCAATGATCAAAGCAAGTTTATAATAACAAGGGTGCAAGCCTGTGATCGATTAGCCAGTCCATAAGAGAGACGGGATTTAGACAGCAAGTGTTTGAGAGTTCTAGTTAGCTCTTCTATAGGGCAATGCTCGTGCATTAGTTGTGCACGGAGGTAGTGAGCTTAGATAATTTCTATTAGCAGTTCTGCAAGTATGAGTAGGTCAGTGAGCGCTGTAAATCATTTGGATGAAATGCTTGAGTGAGACTTAGGCTGTACACAGTATTTGGTTGCAGAATCATACAATAGTTATCTGATGGCCCTAGTGCCACACGCAACATTCTGCAATTGTATTGATGTATTGTCTGTTTGTATTATTTCAGTTGAAAGAATAATAGTTTTTACTGTAGTGCATGGCTTAACTTTGACGTGCATGGGTTACCTTTCACGTGATAATATCATAATTATTATACATGAATTTCGAGTGTCCTTTTAAATTAAGTGCAAGGTAAAGATGTGTTTGCAGTGGCGTTGGTGATTGCTTGTTCTTGGAGCCTAAGTTGTCAGGGAGCACCCCCACTCCCTTCCACGCTCTGCGTCCAAAGCACACATTTAGAGGGAGCATTCTAGAAGCATGCTTCTAGATTTCTCTCGAAGTGAAGGGAGTGCACTCCCTTCACTTTTAGAGCACTCCCCACTGTTGTGAGCAGTGCTTAGGGAGTGGCACTCCCCAAATGCTCTTGTATATCTCCCGCAACTAGGCAAATTGTGGGAACCAGGAAAGGTTCCAAAAGGTAAACTAAGACATGGTTAAGGTTCTTTTGATGGATTAAAACACCCATCCACTCCATTTGTCATCATTATATTTCTCATTTCACTTGTTTCACTTATATATGCTAAAGTTTTGAGTGGGTTTCTTGCTAGTTGTTGAGGAGCAGATTTGTGGGAACTTGGAAGGGAGATTGAAGTCTGCCATTTGTGAAAGTTTGGAAGGGATATTGAAAACTACCATGGTTACATTCAACCACCATTAGCAATTTGAAGAGGGAGGCTCTAAAGCCTATTCTTTGATTTCTTGTGTTGTAAAGTAGCATATTTTCTATTTTGATACTTGAATGTTCTCTTCTCCTGCTCTTTCCCATTTCTCCTTCTCCATATTCTATTGCTGGTATGTGGTTTATCTTTTTGGTTATTATGATGGTGGTGTTGGGAATTTTAAACATTACTGATGAGGAGGAAGTAGGTAATAGCTCATACCATTAAGAAAAGGAAGAAATGGAAGGGGATGATGGTCATGACACTAAATGTGATGATGGAAAGAAACTCAAAGACAGTTCAACACCCTTGTGGAATTATGTGACAAAGCTTGAGGGAGGGAAAGGGAGCAGAACTACAAAATCAAATTGTAAAACAAGTTACACAAGGTCATATACCCATGTGAGCAAGCATCTCTATGGGATTATGCCATGTGATGAAACTAAGACTATAGGAGTCCAAACCTAAATTAAATTGTAAAACAATTTACACAAGTTGATATACCCATGTGAGCAAGCATCTCTATGGGATTATGCCATGTGATGAAACTAAGACTATAGGAGTCCAAACCTATGATCAAGTGTCAATGAAAAATTGAAACACACTGATGGGATTATGTCATGTGATGAAACTAAGACTATAGGAGTCCAAACCTATGATCAATTTTCAATGAAAAACTGAAACAAGCATGAGAGGGAAGAGGAGGAAGAACAAAACAAATCCAAAAAATAAAAGGTTGAATTTGAGACCTCAAGCTCACATAGAATGTTCGGTGATCAATCCACATCCCCTTGTGTTAATGGATTTTCACCAAGGCATTAAAGGTGTAGAAAAATATCAATTTTCCTTGACCAAGGTTGTAGGGGTAATGTGGATGCAAAAATTTTAAGGGTTCTCCGTGTATGTGCCATACCATTCAATGTTCTTCGCTCACCCTATTGCCATGAAATGATACAAGCCAACAATGTTGCCTCGAAAGGATACAATAGCCTAAAGTATAACGAAGCCACAACCATCAGACTTGATAAGGAAATAAACAAAATCCATAATGCTCTATGACTATTTACAAATGATTAGACCAAATATGTCGCACCCATTATATCTAATTTTTGGACAAATGTTAAGGTAGAGCATTGAGAAATATTCTTGGTGTGTCTGCTAGTGGTGTGGTCTTCCCTTTAGCCCATGACTATTAGATTGTTACCTGTGTAAATATTGCAAAACCCTTGAGTAAAACCATTCAAGAGATTGGGTCATATAATGTTATTCAAGTCATCATTGACTCATGCTATTGATTGTAAGGCAATAAGAGCAACCATTGAGGATATGTACCTTACACTTTTTGGTAAGGGTATTTGGTTCACATATTGAACCTCTTGATCTATGATATTATTAAGATGAAGGACTGTGATTTCAAATGGATTGGTGCATTGTACAAGAAATGGAAGAGAGTGATAAAAATTTATTACCAATCATAGCCATGTCCGCTACATTTCCACAATTTCTCCGAGTTAGAGCTACTTAAGATTGTAAAGATCAAATTTGCTAATTGTTTCTTCACCTTTAGGCACCACTTGAAGGTAGAAGGGGCATTGACAAGCATGGTCTTGAGTGAATCATGTCCTGGTTTTAAAGATAGGGTTGCGTTCGCCTATGATAGACATGAATTTTAGGAGGTGGAGGACACCATTCTCAGTGATTAGTTTTGGACCTATGTTAGATATGTTATACAATTCATCAATCCCATTGATAAATATAATTCAATTTGTAAATACAAATCAACAAGTGATTGGGGAAGTTTGTGAGAATATGGATGGCATGCCAAGCCAAATCAAAGGCATTATTGAGGTGAGATATGTGATCATATATGTTCATAATAATGAACATGCGGTCAAAAGGTTCGATAATTTGAATGTTCTTCTCCATGCCTTTGCATATGTCCTGTTGCACTCAAATTGCCAAAGTTCCAAGGAGGCGAAGTACCAAATTTTTCAACAAGGATCGGATCACCTATCAACAGTGCATGTGTCATGGTCACCCCATTCTGCAAGTTATATGTGTGAAAATTTTTGAGCACAGAAATCCTATTGCTAAATATTGATTTACTTCTCCTACTTGTTTTATTATGCACAAGTTATTTAAATGAAAGTTTTCAAAAAAACTTTGAAGTAAACACAACTAGCAGCCTATACAAATACAGATCATTTACTGAACATCACACACATATGACAAAGGACAGATTTTTCAGACAAATGTCCCCAGAAAAACCCAATGCGGGAAAACCGGTGCAACAGATATGAGGGTTTATTATTATTAAGAAGCAGTATTCTGAGTACATCTAGGGTTCCATAAATTGGCTCACCCAACAGAGAAAACCTCGGCTACAGAGAAAAATGTGAGTTTTACCTCACTCCCGCAAGTCCCAGCTGATCCGTATGAGCAACTGGTGAAACCCCAACTAGCTCTGCGTAGCCTCTATGCTACCACTACATAAGGTTGTGTGGCCTTGACTGAGGGATTGTGTCATCCTTGCTCTGTGCTGATCTGCTTATCTCGAAGTCTGGTTTCAGCCCTGTCGGCTCAGAAACCCCAATCTCCAGTTGAATTCAGACTTTCCTTGGAGGCACTGTGTTGCCCCTACGTGAGCCCTGCGTGGGCCTGCGTCACCCTCTCTAGGGACTGCGTCACACCCTCTAATGGCTGCACTGCCTCCACTGCGTCTCTGATGCCCTTGCTTTGCTTTGTACTCTTGGTCCTCCGACCAATCACTGCATTCCCCCCTCAGTGCTTCTATGAATCACTTAGATCTGATCTTCGTCCAAGCACTGCTCCGTCAGAAGAATTCGATCTCTTCGATTCTGTTTGCGTGTTCTCCAACTGACCCCAAGCCTTCCTTTAATACTTTTCTCTTTGAGAAATCAACGGTTGTGATCTAATCTCTAATCAATGGCTAAGATTAGAAGTAGCTTGATCCATGTCACTTAGAATGTTCTCATCACATGTGTAAATTAATTCACTTTAATTTTTTAATTTCCCTAAGTTAGACTTAGGGTCATTATTTAAAAAATTAATTATTTGAATATCTTTTACACTAGATGGAATTTTTCCAAACTCTTTCTGGGTGTTGGAGATCTCATGTGTTCCAGCCCCTCCACAAAGTTTCGAAGCTAGAGCATATGCAATGCTACCCCAAAATATCAACACTCCCTCTTAGCGAGTGCTCTCTAGCAATACTTCCACATTGAAGCATTGCCCTGATCTCTAGAATCGGTCTCTGCGCTGATGCTTGGCCTGCTGACCTTCATCCACTACGTTTCTGCTGTCTTTATTGTTGCCCATGTCACTATCACTGACACTACCACATTTGTACTGTAGCTCCCTCTCAAATTGCTTCATCACGCTGCCAACTACTGCATTGCAACTTAGTTGTTGAGAAGTACGCAACTGAAGGACCACTACCCAATCACTGACAGAAAAGTCAGTCAGGCTGCATCTCATCACTGAAGCACCCTCGGCTGCTGCGCTGCGCTGTCTCTCTAGAGCCTCTACGCTGTTGCTGCTCTGCATTGCGTAAGCACTACCCCTATGCGTTGCTAAAGTCCCATCAGCCTCTATGCTGCTAAAGTCTCATCAACCTCTGCGCTGCTGCTTCTACACTGCTACTGCCACTGCACTGCGCTACTCCACTCTACAACATCCCACCCTGCCTCTGCTTCATCATGATCTTTTGCACACACTGCTCTAGTCATCCTGCTACTATCTTAAGGCTCCCATAGCTCATATGTGATCCAAGAGTCTTGGCACCTCTAGGATCCTTCCTCACCATATGTAGCTGCTCTACAGATCAATATCACCCCACCTCTTCTCTCGAGGCACATGAGCACTCATGGCCACATCATCCTCACTACCACTGTCCTCTCTAGCTGTTGCCGCCTTGGAATTTGAAGCTTCCTTGTCCTTACTCTTAGGAAAAGTGTTGGCGAAGTGTCCAAGTTCACCACATCTGAATTATCGTACCTTGGATAGTTCCTTCTTCTTCCTCCCTTACTGCCGTTGTCCCTTTGATGCTATGGCTGCATCTTCCTCCTCCTCCTCCTTCACCTTGACACTTCTGCTGTTGAATTCCTTCTTGGTCATCCTTCAGATCTCCTCCTATCGAATGCTAGCCCACATGTCACCCCAATTTGGGAGTTGTGTTCTACCCAAGATGCTTTGGACAAAGTTCTCCCACTCATCAGTGACTGCATTCAGGGCAGTACTCACTAAGAGCCCTTCATTTGGAGTTGCCCCCATGGCAATCAGTGGATCTCGAATCATCTGCAATCTGAAGAGGAAGGGATCGATCTCCTCTCCCTTGTGCATCTGGAACATTCGCATCTAGTTCTCTAGAAGCATATTCCGTTGGAAAAAGCTGCCTTGATACAGCGTGGTCAAAGCTGTCCACATCTCATGTGTCATCCTCTTCTCGACAATGTGTGGGACCACGTGATCCTTCACCCCATCCATGATCAAGCGCTTTTCCGGCGCCTGATTCTCGTTGAACTTCTTGAGAGCGTCTGCATCGGTCGACACATCTAGGACATTTTCTGCATTGTCTCTAATACTGTACTCCTCCATGTCGCAAATTTGGACACACTGTCCAACCTATCGTGATCTCTCAGTCCGTATGGGGCCATCTCTGCTCAAATGGTCGAAACATGTACTCTTCTCCCTTCTACTGCTGCTGCACTCAACAGAAGACCGGATCTTGGTTTCTTGGCGATAGAAACCCTCTAGAGATATTGCTCCCTTTGATAATTGATTTCCCTCCCCGAAATCCATCGCCAATTCTACTAAATCAGCTCTCTACGATCACCCTCCTGATCAAATCTTAGACTTCTTCGAAAAAGTTTGTTGAGGAACTGTTTCTCCTCACTTTGTCACCTTTGCTAGGCATTGTTCTGCACCGAAAAAAATGATGCCTCAACAACAACTTTTGAAGATTGGAAGCTGCACTTCCAACCCTGGAAAACTGTGCAATGTTACTCCCTCTTGGACTTTGTCACCCTCTTGGTGCTGCGTTAAACTCTGCATGAGAAGACTGGCTCAACGTCCCTCTCCTGGTGCTACGTCAGACTTGCATGAGCAGACTGGCTCTACATCACCCTTCTGGAGTTGCGTCAGCCTCTGCGTGAGCAGACTGACTCTACGTCACCCTTGCAGGGTCTATGATGTCCCTCTGGTGCTGCGTTGCCTTATTCCGGCTCTGTGTTGTTTCATTTGCCCTTCCTGCAGTAAATATCTTCAACCCTTTTGTTGATGGTTCAACTTGATCTGCAATGCTCTAATACCATGTGAAAATTTTTGAGCACAAAAATCCTACTGCTAAATATTGATTTACTTCTCCTACTTGTTTTATTATGCACAAGTTATTTAACTGAAAATATTCAGAAAAATTTTGAAGTAAACACAACTAGTAGCCTACACAAATACAGATCATTTACTGAACATCACACACATATGACGAATGAAACACATATTTTTCAGACAAATGTCCCTGGAAAAACCAAATGTGGGAAAACTGATGCATCAAATCTGAGGGTTTATTATTATTAAGCAGCAGTATTCTGAGTACATCTAGGGTGCCATAAAATGGCTCACCCAATTGAGAAAACCTCGGCTATAAAGAAAAATGTGAGTTTTACCTCACTCCCGCAAGTCCCGACTGATCCAGATGAGCAACTGGTGAAACCTCAGCTAGCTCTATGCAGTATTTGCACTTCCACTATGTAAGGCCACGTGGCCATGACTGTGGGACTTCGTCACCCTTGCTCTACGCTGATCAGCTTCTCCCAGAGTCTAGTTTCAGCCTTGCCAGCTCAAAAACCCTAGTCTCCAGCTGAATTTCAGACTTTCCTTGGAGGCACTGTGCTGCCCTTGCGTGAGCCTTGCATGGGCCTGCACCACCCTCTTTAGGGACTGCTTCACACCCTCTGATGGTTGTGCTGCCTCCACTGCGTCTCTGTTGCCCTTGCTTTGCATTGTACTCTTGGTCCTCCGAATAATCACTACAATCGCCCTTCACTGCTTCTTTGAATCACTTAGATCTGATCTTCGTCTGAGCACTGCTTTGTCAGAAGAATTCGATCTCTTAGATTCTGTGTGTGTGTTCTCCAACTGACTCCAAGGCTTCCTTTAATACTTTTCTCATTAAGAAATCAATGATCGTGATCTAATCTCTAATCAATGACTAAGATTAGAAGTAGCTTGATCCACGTCACCTAGAATGTTCTCATCACATGTGTAAATTAATTCACTTTAATTTTTTAATTTCCCTAAGTTAGACTTAGGGTCCTCATTAAAAAATTTAATTATTTGAATATCTTTTACACCAGATGGAATTTCTCCAAACGTTTTTTGGGTCTTGGAGATCTCATGTGTTCCAACCCCTCCACAATTATTCAGAGCTAGAGCACATCAGATGCTACCCCAAAATCTCAACAATATGACGTAAATAATCCTAGTAAGACCTTGAGTATATGTAATAACCTAGGTAAACTTATGACTTTGGTGATGAATTTCATCCTAAGTGTTTTTTTTTCCCTCACTAATTATCTATGTTTCTAAACATGGTTAATCAAAAGATTTTTTTCCCTCCAGCTTAAACCCCCAAAGCAAGGGTGAAATTTATTGTCGAAATCTTAGGTGAGTCCTAGTGTTTTAGTCAAGTCTAATGTAAAAGTGGTATGGAAATAATTTAAGCTAGTTGGCTTAATTATTTTATTACAAATCTTAGTCTACTAGATCATATTGTGTTGTGGATGGGTTATGTGGCTTGAGAGTCTATCCAAATGTGTATTCCCCCTTTGAGAGTTGTAATTGCAAAATCTTATGTATTAGAGGGTGGAAAAATAATTAAATCCCCTCATGTGTAAAATTAATTAATTTTTCTAACAAAATAAAATTAAATCCTAGCCAGAAAATTAATTAATTAGAGTCGAGTTAGGTTGTCTTAGGAAAATTAATTCTCCAAGTGGAAAAATTCGTGGGTCTTAAAGGTATCATTTTTAAAGGTCCTCCACCAAGGGAATATTGTAGTTTTCAAGAAAATTTGGACCGTTGGACTTTGGTGGTTAAGTCAGTCAAATTTTTGTGGAAATTAGCTCAAAATAATTAATTTTGAGCTAATTAAAGTGGAATTAAATCATAAATTTGAAAAATCCTTAGGAATAAAAAATCAAGGGGCAAGATTAAAAGGTCTTGAAGTGTTTATCAACGACCAAGATTATTTTGGCAAGGATCAAAGAAACTAGCCATTATTTTTCCACTTGGAGGATTTATCTATATATTAGAGACAATTGAGTCTCTAGTCATTTTGATCTCTTACTGAAATATTGCTGCTAAAGCATTTTTTGTAAACTATTGTATTGCTGGGAATTATTTTTTCTACTACAATAAAATATTTTGGGGTGCAACTCGAGGTGTATTGATTTGTGGTATGTATTGACTACAGACTTGCTATGTTTGGTTTTATATGATTATTTTGAGATAATACACAGTGATTGTAGGTACTTCAGTCCTTGGTCTCCAAGTTCATAGACTGTGGGCAAGCATCATTTTACTTGGATCCTAAGTTTTTATATGGTGGATTGAATCTTTGCTAGGGTTATAGTGAACATAAAATTTTCTAAAGCATTTCTAGTCATTTGTCAAAGGAAAAAATACGACAAAAATTTATCCTCAAAATCTATTTGAAACCCTTGTATGATTTGTAAAATAATTTTGTAATTTTGTTTGTAAATTATTTTTCTAATTTGGGTTGGGATTTTTAGATTTATTTTGTATATATTTGGGGTTTGGGTGTTGTATTTTTATATTTTGTAGGTTGGATCAAGGGATCATGTGAAGGAAGGGCTAGATCTAGGCCCTTAAGGGTAAGATCTAGCCTCTTGAAAATTTTGTAGGGCTACACACTGAGGATTTTTCAGCAAAATTCAGATCCAAGGAAGATTTTTTTTTTTTCTTTTTCGAGAGAAGGGTTTTCATTTTCAGGCCTCCCTAGACCAGATCTAGCCTCTCCAAGGCCAATGTTAGCCTCTAAGGCCCTAGCGGCAGCCTTTTAGCCCCAACGTCAGCCCTTTTCTGCCCTTTTAGGGTCGGTTGTAAGCCTTATAGGCCTCAACCTCCTCTCCAACCCTCTGCACAGAAAGATAAGATAGTTGTGGCCTTTCTTGGCCTTGACCTCCCTCTGGAAGGTTAGATGGCAGCCCTAGAGGGCTTGTTGTGGGCTTTTAGCCCCTGAAACCCTCAACGTCCTCCTTGGTGGCCCTCCTTTGCCCCTGGGTCAAGCCTTTAGGCTTCCTCCTCCTCCATTGTTGCCTCTTTCCAACCTCCTTTGTTGAAGAATCAATGTAGATATATATTAGGGTTTGATTCTTTGATCTTGATAATTACTTGTAAATGTGTTGGCTTCTTTTACTTCTTTATTATCTCATCTTTCATCAAGCAATTACCATATTATGTGTATATGAAGATCAAAACAAGAGACACATTATATAGGCACTATGCCAGGGAAAAACTCCCCTCGAGGGGAAAATTGAGTCAAGATAATTCTTCCTTTCAATAGTATTCTTTAAGACTCTTCACCCTAGACATGATCCAAACTTTCCCTCCACACCAAGTTAGCCTTCCAGATCTTCGACTTAGCAGCAACAACATCTAGTCCTCTAGCAGCTTCGCAGATTTTGCACCAGCAGCAACATCAAACTTCAAAGACTTTGATCACAGGAATAGTCATGGCCCTTGGGGTCCATCATCTCAAATTTTTGCAATATCTTGATAATGTATTTTCTTTGCCCCAAGTATATCTCCCCAGGTTTCTGCCATACTTTGAGACCCAGGTAGTAATGCATAAGTCCTAGATCCTTCATTTCAAATTCAACTTCCAACATCTTCTTACATTCTTCAATTATGTGCTCCACACATGTGATGAATAGATCACCCACTTATAGTAGAATAATAACGGGTTCATTATTCACAATCTTGATGTAGATATTTGGATCAAAAATACCTTTCACAAACCCATTTCTTAAGAGATATGCATCCATCCTTGCATACCATGCCCTATGAGCTTGCTTCAAGGCATATAGGGCTTTGTTAAGTTTGCAAACGTGAGAGTCCCTGCTATTCACTTTGAAACCTTTGGGTTGTTCGATGTATACTTCCTCATCAATGGTCCCATTTAAAAATGTGGTCTTCACATCCATTTGATGGATATTCCAACCCATTGTAGCAGCTAATGAAACCAAATATCTAATGGTAGTATACCTTGTTGTAGGTGCAAAGGTTTCTTCATAGTCTATTCCTTCCATTTGAGAGAAGCCCCTTGCAACGAACCTTGCTTTGTACTTGTCTATGCTTCCATCAATATCATGTTTTATTTTGTAGATCCATTTGGATGTGACAACTCATTTGTCACTAGGTCTAGGAACAATTTCCCAAACCCCATTCTTCATAATGAATTGGTATTCTTCTTGCATCTTCTTCTTCCATACATCCTGTTGAGCAACCTCTTCAAATGTAGACGGTTCAGCTTTAATAAACTTAGTCATGTATGCAAGATAGCCAGCGTATCTCTTATGTCTTTTACTTTCCTTGAAGGTTCCTATGGGAGCTTCATGTCCTTCAACATCTTGTAGAGTAGGTTTTAACCAAATTGTCCTTTTCCTTGTGGTTGGGATGACCATAGGTTGAATAGGCTCACTTGGTCCTTTTTCTTCTTGATTTGTATGGGATCTTCATGATGTATATATTCTTCTTCGAATATGGGAGATTATTTGTCATCAGAGTCTATGGGAATATCCTTGGACTTCTTGTAGGCTTGGCGCTCATCAAATATGACATCTTTGCTTACTTCTATTTGTCTTCTTTCTTTGATGTAGATTATGTATGCTTTTGAGGAGAGGCTATATCCAACGAATATTCCTTTGATACTTGTAGAATCCAACTTCTTTCGCTTATCCTTTGGAACATGGATGTATGCAGGGCTTCCAAAGATTTAGAGGTGATCCTCACTCAGATTCTTTCCTGTAAACACTTATTCGGGAGTTATGTTCTTGATATTTCTATGAGGACTTCTATTTTGTATGTACATGGTTGTCATGGTTGCTTCTCCCCATAATAGTTTTGGTAGGTTTTGATCAAGGAGTATTGTCTTAATGCCTTCCTCAATGATCTTATTATTTCTTTCAGCAACTCCATTTTGTTCGGGATAGTAGGGAACAATGAGCTTCCTCTTAATTCCTGCTTCCTTGTAATATTCAATGAGTTCCTTGGAAGTGTATTCCCCACCATTGTCGGATCTTAAAGTCTTTATCTTTCTTTCGGTGAGGTTTTCCACTTCAACTAGAAATTCCTTGAATTTGTCAAATACTTAATCTTTCTTCTTGAGAAGATAGATCAATGTATTTCTAGAATGGTCATCTATGAAGGTCACATAATAGAGATGACCTCTAAGAGATTTATCAGACATGGGCCCACACACATCATAGTGAATAAGATCCAAGATTTCTTTGGCCCTAGATTCACTATTTGGAAATTGTTTTCTTGTATGTTTTCTTAGAGAGCATCCCTTGCACACACCTTCATGATATTCCTTTAGATTGGGGATGCCATTGACCAGTTGACTAAGAGAGGGAATGAGTTTGTAGTGTAGATGACCATATCTTCTATGCCATAGTTCAATAGGACTAATTTCCATATGAACCAAGGCTTGATGAGGTGGTGTAGTAACCCTATACAAACTTCCTTCACTAACTCCAATGACTCTAGCTTTGTCAATGCTAGAATCTTTGCCCCACCAATACTTTTCCATCAACAAAAGCAATTCTTTCACCTTTATCTTCTAAACAAGAAATAGAAAGTAAATTCTTTTTCAAATCTAGAATGTAGAGTATGTTGTTGAGGTGCAGCTTCGATCCACTTTCCAATTTCAGCGAGGTTGATCCTAGTCCTTTCACAACGTAGCTTTTGTTGTCACCTAATTCCATTGCATGTGATGATGACTCTCTTGATAGTATATGTAGTTGTTTTCTTTCTCCAATCATGTGTCTTGATGCTCCACTATCAAGGATCCATGCATTGTCACCATGGAGAGATCCTGTAAGGGCAGCCAAAAGTCCTTGACCTTCAACTTTTATGAATAGATAATGAAAGAGCTTCTTGATCCATCTCCTAGTAGAGTTGCTACCCATCCTTATGTAGTCCATCAATGAGGGAGATTCCATGCAAACAATGTGATCTTCAATCCTTCCTGACCTTAGCTCTGACACCATGTTGAAGAATCAATGTAGATATATATTAGGGTTTGATTCTTCGATCTTGATAATTACTTGTGAATGTGTTAGCTTCTTTTACTTCTTTATTATCTTATTTTTCATCAAGCAATTACCATATTATGTGTGTATGAAGATTAAAAAAAGAGACACAACCTATATGCACTATGCCAGGGAAAAACCCCCATTGAGGGGAAAACCCGGTCAAGATAATTCTTCCTTTCAATAGTATTCTTTGAGACTCTTTACCCTAGACGTGAGCCAAACTTTCCCTCCACACTAAGTCAACATTCCAGATCTTCGACGTAGCAGCAACAAAATCCAGTCCTCTAGCAACTTCGTAGATTTTGCAACATCAAACATCAAAGACTTCGATCTCCCAAGAGTGACAACGAAACATAGAGATTCCTTCACCAAAATTTCGGTTTTCTCTTTCTCCTTCTCCCAAACCCAGCTCGCACTTATTTTGCTTCCTTCTTCAATTTCGCACTTTTTCTCTTGATGCAGTGAATTTTGAACTTGCTTGAGAAGTGTGTATCCAAATGAATTCGACCTCCTTGCATTTTTAGCCTTCTGATTGGTTCAAATTCCTCCCTTTGAGGCCGACTTGATGTGGAGGGCTACTAGACCAATTTTCACTTTTTTCAAACCTAATTACATGAGTCAAAAGCCTAGGAAGGGTTAATATAAATCTATAATGACTAACCTAGAAGTTCACAATTGGGACCTTATATTAAATATGACCCAAACATGAAACCCATGCTTTAATAAGTCATTTAATAATTGTTGTGTAACCAGCTCCAAAAATAGAAGAAAAGAGATATCAACGCCTTAGAAATAAGCCACTTCGAGGGGGCAACCTCCAATACATTACATAAATGAACAATTCTTGGATGATACAAATGACAAAACCTTCTTTCTATATATAGGAGTCCATGGGGTCACAATGTAATCCTAGTGGGCCACAATGTAATCCTAGCCGACCTAACAATAATAATGTAAGGGCACAATAATAACAATATGGGGGTTACAGGGGTACAACAATAACAATAAGTGGGGTTAGACTAACATAATAAGGGACTACACTATTAATATAGGGACTTAACATGCCCCTCTCCTTCAAACAAGTGTTGTCCTCAACGCTTGATTATTTCTTGATGCTTCTGTATAAAATTCTCATCCTCCCATGTGGAATCTTCTGTAGGAAAGTTCTTCCACTTGCTGAGATAATCTGAAATTGATTGTACTTGTCGCATTCTTGTTTCTGTGACTCCTTCAGAACTTCTTTCGATGTGATGTTGATCTTCCGGTTGTTTTATTTGTTTTTGCACCAAAGTTAGGTTATCCTTTGAGAGTTGGAGAACTTGTTGCTGATGCTTGATGTGATATTCCACTACTTTATCATCCATAGTAGATTTTATTTGATCCTTCAAACCATCCAAATTAGCCTTCATTTTTTCTTTTAAACCATCTATGTCATCTTCGGTTGCTCTTCGTAAGATCGAAATTTGTTGCACTTGGTACCGTAATTTTGATATCTCATACTGCAATTCTTCCTCTTCATGCGTCATAGTATAGCTTTCTGAGGGCTTAATGGTTATGGAATTATTTTTTGGATGCATAATAGAACCCATTACTGATAAAACTTCTTCAATATGCCTAATCAATTCCATTTGACCTTTCAAACAAGATTCTACACTTGAAAAACATACACTTTTTCATTGAGAGTCTATTATTTGAATTGATTATACCTCACACTGCAAAATCACATCTCGAATTTCGGTACCGACGTATCCTCGAATTAATATCTATTTTTTCAATGCCATAGGTCCGACTCCGATTTGATTCTCCAAGACAAAGTTGTGTCCAATCTCCCGCAATGACCTAATTCTGGACTGGTTCAGTAGAGCGAAATTGTACGACTTGCCACGTGTCACTGTTTCATCCTTTGTCTCTAAAATTGATAGCCAAGAAATCGAAATCTGTGTACTTGCGACCACTTTTTACGACACTCCAATCCGATGCCCAGAGAGAGAGTTATTGAACTTTTCCCACGATCACCTCTTTGAGATGAAATTCAGGAGCCTGAAAAAGCACTACCTTCCACAGATCATATCTCCAAAAATATTGCGAACCAAGCTCTAAATTTTTTTGAATAATTTCCTGAGGATTTCAGCTTCGCACCATACGAATTTCAGATTCTGAACCTTCGTAGAAAAAACATTATAGCGCAAATTCCATGATGACCTGTTTAGGAACCTGAAAAAAGACCTAACTTCCACAGATCATATCTCCGAAAATATTGCGAAGCAAGCTCTGAAATTTTCAGACAATCTTCCTCAGGATTTCGGATTCGCACCCTAAAAATTTCAGCTTCTGAAACTTCGTAGTAAAAAAGTTATAGCGAAAATTCCACGATGACCTGTTTGGAGCAGCGAAACCCTAGAATCCAAAGCTCTGATACCAAATGTTGTGTAACCAGCTCCAAAAATAGAAGAAATGAGATATCAACGCCTTAGAAATAAGCCACTTCGAGGGGGCAACCTCCAATATATTACATGAATGAACAATTCTTGGATGATTCAATTTACAAAACCTCCTTTCTATATATAGGAGTCCATGGGGCCATAATGTAATCCTAGTGGGCCACAATGTAATCCTAGCCGACCTAACAATAATAATGTAAGGGCACAATAATAACAATATGGGGGTTATAGGGGTACAACAATAACAATAAGTGGGGTTAGAATAACATAATAAGGGACTACACTATTAATATAGGGGCTTAACATGCCCCTCTCCTTCAAACAAGTGTTGTCCTCAACGCTTGATTATTTCTTGATGCTTCTGTATAAAATTCTCATCCTCCCATGTGGAATCTTCTACAGGAAAGTTCTTCCACTTGCTGAGATAATCTGAAATTGATTGTACTTGTCGCATTCTTGTTTCTGTGACTCCTTCAGAACTTCTTTCGATGTGATGTTGATCTTCCGGTTGTTTCATTTGTTTTTGCACCAAAGTTAGGTTATCCTTTAAGAGTTGGAGAACTTGTTGCTGATGCTTGATGTGATATTCCACTACTTTATCATCCATAGTAGATTTTATTTGATCCTTCAAACCATCCAAATTAGCCTTCATTTTTTCTTTTAAACCATCTATGTCATCTTCGGTTGCTCTTCGTAAGATCGAAATTTGTTGCACTTGGTACCGTAATTTTGATATCTCATACTGCAATTCTTCCTCTTCATGCGTCATAGTATAGCTTTCTGAGGGCTTAATGGTTATGGAATTATTTTTTGGATGCAAAATAGAACCCATTACTGATAAAAATTCTTCAATATGCCCTTGGAATCAATTCCACTTGATTCTTCAAACAAGACTTATGCAATTCGGAAAAAAAATACACACCTTTTTCTTGCTTTTGAGGAGCTCGATATTGAAATTGGATTATCTCTGTGATTGCAGCACTTCAATATTTGAATTTCGGTACCAACGTATCCCTCTGAATTATCTTTCGAATGCCATAGGTCTGACCTGATTTGGATTCTCCAAGACAAAGTTGTGTCCAATCTCCCACAATGACCTAATTATGGACTAGTTCAGTAGAGCGAAATTGTACGACTTGCCACGTGTCACTGTTTCGTCCTTTGTCTCTGAAATTGATAGCCAAGAAAATGCAGTTCGTGTACTTGCGACCACTTTTTACGGCACTCCAATCCGATGCCCAGAGAGAGAGTTATTGAAATTTTCCCACGATCACCTCTTTGAGATGAAATTCAGGAGCCTGAAAAAGCACTACCTTCCACATATCATATCTCCAAAAATATTGCGAACCAAGCTCTAAATTTTTTTGAATAATTTCCTGAGAATTTCAGCTTCGCACCATACGAATTTCAGATTCTGAACCTTCATAGAAAAAACATTATAGCGCAAATGCCACGATGACCTGTTTAGGAGCCTGAAAAAAGACCTAACTTCCACAGATCATATCTCCGAAAATATTGCGAAGCAAGCTTTGAAATTTTCAGACAATCTTCCTCAGGATTTCGGATTCGCACCCTAAAAATTTCAGCTTCTGAAACTTCGTAGTAAAAAGTTATAGCGAAAATTCCATGATGACCTGTTTGGAGCAGCGAAACCCTAGAATCCAAAGCTCTGATATCAAATGTTGTGTAACCAGCTCCAAAAATAGAAGAAAAGAGATATCAACGCCTTAAAAATAAGCCACTTCGAGGGGGCAACCTCCAATATATTACATAAATGAACAATTCTTGGATGATACAAATGACAAAACCTCCTTTCTATATATAGGAGTCCATGGGGCCACAATGTAATCCTAGCCGACCTAACAATAATAATGTAAGGGCACAATAATAACAATATGGGGGTTACAGGGGTACAACAATAACAATAAGTGGGGTTAGACTAACATAATAAGGGACTACACTATTAATATAGGGGCTTAACAATAATAAAAATAAATGTCAAATGATAATATAAATTATTTTTCTTTAATTATTTTGATGATTATTGTTGGCCTGTGACCACACACAAGGTGGATAAGTGGCCCCTATAAGCAAATCACCGGGATGAGGCATGAATGGTTCTGTTGCACTCCTTCACCAAACCCCAAATGCGATAAAACCTTAGCTTTTCACCTTTCCAAATGAACCTTTATCATTCACAATTCATTTATTCCCGCTTTAAACCTCAATTGGTACCCACTTACCTTTTCGCATCGCCGACCCTTCCACTCATCGCACTTCGCACATCGTAGATCATAACACTTACCTCTCGTTTCTCATAACAAAAATCTCTCGCTTGCGATTTGCAGGCGGCCCCACCTCTGTTTGGCCACATCACCTTCTGCTCATCACACTTCGCACATCGCAGATCATAACACTTACCTCCCGTTTCTCATAACAAAAAGCTCACGCTTGCGATTTGCGGGTGGCCCCACAACTGTTTGGCCACGTCACCTTCCGCTCATCGCACTTCGCACATTGTAGATCATAACACTTACCTCCCGGTTCCCATAACAAAAACTCCCGATTTGCGATTTGCGGGCAGCCCCACCTCCGTCTAGCCACGTCACCTTCCGCTCATCGCAGATCATAACTCTTACATCCCGTTTCCCATAACAAAAGCTCCTGATTTGCGATTTATGGGCGGACCCACCTCTATCTGGCCACGTCACCTTCCGCTCATCGCACTTCGCACATCGCAAATCATAACACTTATCTCTCATTTCCCATAACAAAAAATCCTGATTTGCGATTTGCGAGCGGCCCCACCTCCATCTAGCCACGTCACCTTCTGCTCATCGCACTTCGCACATCGCAGATCATAAAACTTACCTCTCGTTCCTCATAATGAAAATCTCATGCTTGCGATTTGCGGGTGGCCCCACCTCCGTTTGGCCACGTCACCTTCCGCTCATCCACTGCCTTTGCCCTACTCTTTTTAGTGTTGACCATTCCACTATGTGTTAGTGCCGCATGCCCCACTTTAAGCTTTGTCATTTCTCCCGCTAACTCCACCATTACTTCCGTCATATTCCCCTCATCTCCTCTCCTTATCACACATCCGACGGCTCATGATTTATTTCGGCCCCCCTTCACCTTCCGAAGGTTAACATCGAGTGGGGGTCTGAAATGGCTGGTTTTGGAAACCACCTCCAGTGCTATGTGTCAGCCTGTAGTGATTTCACACCCCCCCCCATCCAATACCACAAATCGGACAGGCCCCCCTCCGAAATCCGGTCTCTGGTTTTGCAAATCAAACACAACATGGGTTTTTGGCAGGACAAATGCAGCAATGGTATATTCAGTCTATCCAAGAACTCCTCGCTAAAGAGCTAGGCACACACAGCACGACAGGCCGTTTCATAACGGTTAATGGGAATCATGAGAATGAGGGAGTGGAGGCTTTCGATTGCAGGGGAAATCAAGTGATGGAATCCATACTGCCCACCTATTCGCGGTTACTCCTCGCTGACCCATTTTGAAGATTCCAAGATTTAGCCTCCGTGGCCAACTATGTTTTTCTTTTACTTTTTGATTATGATGTTTTGCTGGTGAAATCTCGATTTCACTTGATTATGTTTTTATTTTCTGATTACGGGAATGATTGCTTGATGCACGCTCTGCGAGTTGGTTAGGATATTTTGATTTTCACATGTGTGGGTCGATCATGGAAGTTTATTCGATCGTAAACCCTTAGGAGAACTCTATATGTAGCGGGTTCAGAGATGAAAGAAAGGTTCAGAATTTTGGAGAATTTTTGCTGTAGTTTTGTATGACTGTGCTCTTTATGCTCTGAGACACATATTTGGGAGAGTTGTTTTGAGCATAATATGATATGCAACATTGTTTATTTGGATTCTAGATGGAGCAATGAGTAGTATGTATCTGTATTTTCTTGTTTATTAGTAATCTTCTGTTTATGTATAATCATCTTTCAATGTTTTGCTGCTTTGATGATTCGTGTAATGTCGCTGCCGGTGGTATGCAATTTTATTCATGAATTCGTGTATGAATAACACTCATGTGTTAAGCTTGTTGTGCCCCCTTAGTTTGCGCTCCACGAATCTCTATTGTTGATCACATTCCACTTACATCTGCTGCCTCTGAATTCAAGGGAGACAAATTCTTAAGACTTTTAAGCCTGTCTCTCGCGGGTTCCTCCTCCTCCGTTCCTCCTCAGCACCTCTGCATATTTTGAAAGCCTTTGCCCATTGTTTCATACTTGGCCCACTTGAAAAGCCACCGATCCATATAGCCTCCCGAGCCCTCTCGCGGTATAGGGTAATTCGCATGAATCAGACTCTAAAGTCTTCACCATTCCTGAACCACCACAACCATTATTCTCTTTATCCATATTCTATCAGAGGCACCCCTTAAAATCGTCTACATCTAACCTCTGATTTCAAGATGTCCTAGGCATTGGTCTTTTGCAACTCAAGGTTGTCTCTAGGAGCTACAACAATTACAATAAATATAAATTATGAAGACTGAACCTAGTTACAATCTTCAACATCCTCTTGCCTTTTCGGGGCGTGATCTATCATCCTAGCCTCCTTTGCCTTCAATGTTGGCCTTCCTTGGCCTAACATTGACTCTTCTTGGCTTTTTTCTGCCCTAGTTTTCCCTAAACCCTGATATGAAGTTTTGGGACCTATTCCTTGGTGGTTTTGCAGGTTTTGAAGCTGAAAAATTATATTTTTAAGGTGGAAACTTGATCCCAATGTTTCAACAAATTTTGACCAAGGGATCTTCAAGGCTTTGGGCCTAGGGTTTGACCTCTAAACCCTAGTCTTATCTTTGTTTTATTACAACAATTAAATCAATAAGAATCAAACCCTACAATTGCATACAAAATGGTCAAAATTGGTCAAAGTTGCTAAATTTTGATTTTCATGAATTTTGGCCTCTTGGGAATCTTGGATTTGCCTTAGAAATGATTCTCTGTTGGCTGGAATTTTCTGCATAACTTAAAATTTCATATCTGAAATTTCTGAAGCATACACCTAACTTGGATAATTAAAAAATTTCAGTTTTAGTGAATTTTTACTATTTTTGGGCATTTTGGGAACCGATTTTGGTATCACTAGCTTGCTAATCTGTCATTTATTTATTGTTGTATTAAAAATTTTAGATCTGAAAATTTATTGAACACATCTTAAAGGGCTTAACATATCTGATTTTTCAGTTAATCAAGCTTGCTTGGCAATTGACCAATATTTTTATAACATTGGGCAAGCATAGGCATTGTTGGATTAACCTTGTTTATTGTTATCATGAATTTTTTACTGCTGTCATAATAGTTATTTGTTACTCATAAAAGGATCATAGGAACATAAAGTACATAATTGTCTTCATAACTCTATATCTTGTTGTTACTTGTTCCTAACATTTATATGGTGAAAGTGACTGATATTGTTTGTCTCTTGTGAATTTAGTTCCATATATCTTTGGCATTGAGTAATAAGATCACATATAATCTTGTTTCACATCTTTGGTAACTATGATTGGCATCTTGATTGATAAGTGAATAAATTGGTTTAATTGGTTAAACATCTTGTGGAAATTTCTTGAAGTTTGCACTTGTATCTTTCAACATTTATCTTGCTTAAGATTGTATTTTAATATGGTTAAGTACGCTTGCTTTAAGATAATTCACAATAAGTACTTAAGAAACATAAACAATCTTAACTCAAGATAGTCTCACTCATAATCTCTTGCACAAACATTCTAGGACTTAGATTGCATTAAAATTTACCTTCTAGCATAAGCTAGGTTGATTGACATTTAGGGAAACCCTTTTCAAACTAACTTGAGAGATTCAACTTTTCTTAGTAGTTGACACAGTGACTTTGTGCAGTTGTCAGAGCCATAGTCTCTACAACGTCAAAGGCAGTGGTTGAGTGGAACATGGGGGGAGGTATTGGTAATCAAGCTGCTACCTACTCCCCATTGGCTTCCATTTCATAACTTATTTTGAGGATTGTTTCTCAAAATAGTTAGGGGAAAGATTACACTTAGATTAGACATATAATTAAAATTTACCAAGATCACTGCATCTCACATAGGTTCTAAGACTTGCATATCATATAAGTTAGTCAATCACTCTAATCAGTCGGTGTCTGTCCAGTCATTTGGTTCCAATTTATTATAAGCCATAATTTGTGACTTCGTTAAGGCATTGGTCTCATACTTTAAAATATAATCTAATTAATTGTCTTACTTAAATTCAACCAAGTGGCTAAGCCACTCATCTATGTCTCCCAAACAAGTTGGTTTCCAACTTGTTTTCCTTCACCTGATTCCATAGGACTACCCCCCATAGCCTGTTGTTGGGAGATAATTGTAACGGAGTGGGTGGGGATCAGAGTGACAACCCCTGTCCTGAGTGTTATCGTGGTGCATGTACAATCCAGATGACAACATGTCCTTACACAGACATTATTATCCATCTTGATTGGCCTAACTAATAATATATATATATATTGGGGGAAGGGAGGGGGGGGGGGGAGGCGTGGGGGTGGTTAGGATACAACCACATAAATATCCAAAAACACAGAATGGGTATGTACTTTCCTTAGACAAGTTGGTCCTCAATGAAGAAGAGTTTATTTAAGAACAAAGAAAATTGAGCAATTACATTAGTGAACATTGGATCTTTGTTAATTTGGATGCAACTAAAGGTAAAGATATGTTGAATCCTATCAAATGGTGTAACGTGTTTGGATTCTCTACTACATATCCTACAAAAACTAGCAATAAGGGTGCTTTCATAGGTGGTTAACATGTTCTTGCAACGAGGTGTTAGAGCATCGACAACTTCATCCATAGTGTGAAGAGAAACAACTTGAATATATATCGAAATAAATATTGAACATAAAGCTTGATTTATGTGCATCACAACTTGAATTGTTGTCCCAATATTGTGAGGCACAAAAATGATAGAATGTATGGCACAACAATTTGAATGGGGCTAATTTGGTGAATGGAACCATGGTTTTGGAGCACTTGGAGGCTAAAATTTTAGGCGATCATGATGGTGATTATATTATTGTAGCAAAGATGTCGGCCCCATCCACTAGCAGGTTTTTAGATATAGGAGTTTTTCCTGAAGCTTCACAACCTCCAATGTTGTGTGGGTAGCATGTAGTTGTTGGTTGTGTTCTACAACCATTGCCAGTAATTCCTGATCCTTTTGTTCAAAATCACAGTAAAATAAACTAAAAGTTTCTTGTGGCAATAGGAAAGTTTAATAGATGCTATATTATTGCTTTTTATTGTTTAGAATTTAGTTTTTGGAACTTAGTAATTTGTCTTTATTATGACATTTTTTAAATTTTATATGATAGTTAAAGTTTAAACTTTGAAATTTGAATGTACCTTTGATTTATTCACTACATCTTACAACTCTTTGGTAATGAATATGATGTTTTGTTTCATTTCATGGTTGGTGTTACCTATTATAATTTGTTAATGACACTGTGCACATGTTGAAACGTGAAGGTTGTTGTTATGGTTGATGATTGATCATTTGATGACTAGATCTAAACATGTTTAATATAATGAAATCCCAAGGACCTCCTACAAATCCATCCAAAGTTAAGTCCTTCTTGGGGACATGGTGTATTATAGGAAAATTTTCAAAAGATACGTTAAAAATTTCCTAGTTGGTGGAGATGATAGTGAAAAAAGAAAAAATACCATTCAAATGGATAGAAAAATGCTAGCAAGGGTTTGAAACATTGAAGGTAGAATCATCAATGCACTGATACTAAGGTATTGGAACAAGGTATTTCACATGTATGTATATATCAAGAAATATTAACATATCCATGAGAGAAATGGATGGACTACCGAACATACTATGTAGGAAAGAGGATTTTAGTGGTACAAAGGAACTATAACACCCCAAAGAGAGAAGCTCTAGGTATATAATATGTGGAGTTCATGATTCGTAAAATTCCGTGGATATTCCACTGTATAGTTTCTCACAACAGATTCGATAATAATATATTAAAATACTGAAAATTTACACTATTAGAGTTTTATTAAAATTCTAGATTTGTAGATTTAACTTTCATTAGCGCATGCATGTGAATGGAAATTATGCATAAAAGTAGAGAACGAAAAAATAAGCTCACACACACATGTAAGACAAGATATGCTCTATGAGAAACCCTTTCGGGAGAAAACCCAGCTGGAAGGCGAGGCTACTTCACTCTCTTTCTCTGTCTGGAAATATGGCTGCAGGTAAAAAGAAGTAATGCTTGTGGCCCGTGGGCCACTACAATGCGAAAATACTCTCTGTGTGCTCTACCTCATATCTCTTCTGGCTATATTTTCTTAGCTATGGAACAAAATGCTCTCGAAAGAACATAATGCCTCTTCCTCCCAGCGGCCAAGTTATAACACAACCTAATAGCTTACTAGTGGTTAATTTTGACTACATCAACTCTTAACTAGAGTTCAAATATAGACTATTCTACAGTCTTTTACATTATAATCACATGGCTAGCCCATTTTCCATGAATAATGGGGGCTAATGCGGCATCTTCTCGAACTATAGGTGTGAAAACAGTCAAGTCAACTCCTAAGTGGCATGAGTTTTGCATACTGACTCCGATTGACACACTTCTTATGTCGTTGGAAAGATATTTGTATGTAGAGTAGCATGAAATGATGTTGCATTAAAGCGTAAAAGTTTTACCCCCAAAAAACATCGTTTGATGCCTCAAAATGCTCCTAGAATATTTCAGACCTCGTTTTGCCAAACTAGGTCATGCCCGTAAAAACGGTCTCGTGAGATGATTCCTCCAGTTTTTCCACTCCAAATGCATCAATATGGATGAAAAAACATATAATGATCCAATCTGGATCAATTCATATGTTTAGACATTACTTGCTAGGAAATAAGTTCAATTTTTACTTTGATAGGTGAACAGTAAAATACATTGTCAAGCCCAAATTCTATTGGGAAATTTGAAGATGATTTAGGCTTTATTAATGCCCAAATAAAAGGCATTATTGAGGTGGAAGATGTGATCTTATATGTTCATATTAATGAAAATGTGTCGAAAAGGTTCAATAATTTGAATGTTTTTCTTCATGCCTTTGCATATGTCCTTGTACACACATTATTCTCCATCATGGTTGGCCTAACCAACATTTTTGTTTTTTTTCTTTTCGAGGGGGGGGGGGGGGTGGAGGGGGTGGGGTGGTCGGGGTATAAAACCACATAAATCTCCAAAAACACATAGTGGGTATGTACTTTCCTAGGCAAGTTGGTCCTTAATGAAGAGTTTGTTTAAGAACAAAGCGAATTGAGCAAATGCATTAGTGAGCATGGGGTCTTTGTTAATTTCATGCAACTAAAGGTCAAGATATGTTGAATCCTATCAAATGGTAACAAGTTTGGCTTCTCTACTACACATCTACAAAAACTAGCAATGAGGGTGCTTTCATAGGTGGTTAACATGTTTTTTCAACGAGGTGTTGGAGCACCTACAACTTCATCCATAGTGTGAAGAGAAACAACTTGAATATATATTGAAGATAAAACTTGGTTTATGTGCATTACAACTTGAATTGATGTCCCAATATTGTGAGGCACAAAAAATGATAGAACATATGGCACGACAATTTGAATGGGGCTGATTTGGTGAATAGAACCATTATTTTGGAGAACTTGGACGCTAAAATTTTAGGTAATCATATGGTGATTATATTCATGTAGCAAAGATGCCAGCCCCATCCCCTAGCATGTTTTTAGATATAGCAGCTTTTCCTTTAGCTTCAAAACCTCCAATGTTGTGTGGGTGGCATGTAGTTGTTGGTTGTGTTATACAACCACTTCCAGCAATTCCTACTCCTTTTTTTCATAGATCAAGGTAAAAGAAAATAAAAATTTCTCATGGCAACAGGAAATTTTAATAGATGGTAGATTATTGTTTAGAATTTATTTTTGGAACTTAGTACTTTGTATTTATTATGACATTTTTTAAATATTATATGATAGTTTAAGTTTAAACTTTGAAATTTAAATGTACCTTTTGATTTATTCACTACATCTTACAACTCTTTGGTAATGAATATGGTGTTTTGTTTCATTTCATGGTTGGTGTTACCTATTATAATTTGTTGATGACAAATGCATATGTTGAGACTTGAAGGTTGATGGTTGATCATTTGATGACTATATCTAGACATGTTTAATGTAATAAAATCCCTAGAACCTCTTACAAATCTATCTAAAGTTAATTCCTTTGGGACATGGTGTATTATAGGAAATTTTTCAAAAGATATGTTAAAAATTGCCTAGTTGCTGGAGATGCTAGTCGAAAAGGAAAAAATACCATTCAAATGGATAGAAAAATTGCTAGCGAGGGTTTGAAACATTGAAGGTAGAATCATCAATGCACTGATACTAAGGTATGTACTTTCCCTAGACAAGTTAATGAAGAGGAGTTTGTTTAAGAACAAAGCGAATTTAGAAAATACATTAGTGAGCATGGGTTCTTTGTTAATTCCATGCAAATAAAGGTCAAGATATGTTGAATCCTATCAAATGGTAACATGTTTGGCTTCTCTACTACACATCTACAAAAACTAGCAATGAGGGTGATTTCATAGGTGGTTAACATGTTTTTGCAACGAGGTGTTGGAGCACCTACAACTTCATCCATAGTGTGAAGAGAAACAACTTGAATATATATCGAACATAAAGCTTAGTTTATGTGCATTACAACTTGAATTGATGTCCCAATATTGTGAGGCACAAAAAATGATAGAACATATGACACAAAAAATTGAATGTGGCTAATTTGGTGAATAGAACCATTGTTTTGGTGCACTTGGAGGCTAAAATTTTAGGTAATCATGATGGTGATTGTTAGGTCCCTAAATTACTAGTGTAGTCCCTTATTGTTGTTAGTGTATCTGTTAATTTTGGGCAACTAGCTGCAAACTCCATGTTGCATTGCTCATATGACGATGTTCATATTTTTGTTGGATTCCTCTTTTGGAGAGGTGCAAGATTGATCTAAAGGTCATCTTGATCGGATGAGCAGAACATTGATTTTCAATTTATTTTCCACATGTGCAAGGTCGGCTAGATTTATCCCACATGCCTAAGAGATGTGTCACACACCCTCCTTGATGAATATAAATTGGAGAGACTTGGAGGTCATTTACTCGTCATCTCATCACACATTCTCTCTTTGTGATCTGATAGGTTCGATAGCCTTTGGAGGCATTTTTCTTCTCACAGGTGTGGAGTGAAGTTTTTGTTTTCTACGTTAATCTGTTTAGGGCTTTTCTGCCGTAGCATTGACCAGCGTTGACCATGGTCAACCCTTGGTCATCTGACCTCAATCTTCTGCAGAAATTCTGATTTTAGGAGGCCGTATAGCTGGGCACTAAAATCAAGGAATTCTGGGTTGTTTGACCGAAGCCCTAGTTTGTTGCATTGACTTTTCTGAAGCTGCCCACGTTGACTTTTATGCGTAGTCCCTGGTTTGACTTGCATTGACTTGTGATGGGCTGTCTTTGAGGGTTGTGGGTGTGACACATGAAAGTGATTGATAACAAAGAAATACTTTGTTGGTTGAAGCATCCTGTTGACTGTTGTAATGCCACAATATCTCATATCTTCGCTGTACAAAAGGAATTGTAAATCTAATCTATATTTGGCTTGTCTTCTATTGATCTATTATTGTGTTCTATTAGAATTTTACTTTCAAGGTTATGTGATTTCTATATTGTATTGGGCCTAAGAAAGATTGAAGTAAAAGTGCATCAAGCATAGAACACCATGGTTATCTAAATTTAACATGGTATCAAAGCTGAGGTGAAGACAAAGTCCAAGAGTCCAAGCTGGTGTTAGAAGCTATCTCTGAAGGAAGAAATCCTATCAAGGAAAAATAACCTCCTCAACCTACAAGGGTCTCAAGGCTGATGATAAATTGACTGATAAGTATGATTATCATGCATGGAAGATGTCCTTGGATTCGGCGCTAGAAGATCAAGATGTCATGGACTATGTACAGGGGAATATTCAAGAGCCTCCATCAAATGTAGTTGTTGCCACAAAGACGAAGTATAGAAAAAGGGAAATCAAAGCAAAGATGATTATCCATGATTCTATTCATAAGCACTTGGTTGCTTACATTTCTGAGCTGAAGACATCTATGGAGATGTATGATAAGCTGGTGAGCATGTTCAGGGCTAGCAATGCTAATCAAATCCTCTTCTTCAAGAATCAATTGAAGAATATCAAGAAGGTAAGGATGAATCTATTCAATTCTAATTTATGAGGTTCACTGAAATCAGGAATAACCTCCTAGCTATTGGGGAAGCAATATCTGATCAAGAGATGGTTCTTATTGCACTTGGAGGTCTCCCCTATGATTAACATTCAATACCACTATTCTCAATAATAATGCGATTCCTGATTTTGATGAAACATTGACGAGATGCACTCAAGAGGAAACAAGGATGATAGAGTATGACTATAATGGTAATGGAAGTGACCCTACTGCCTTCGCCGCTCATGCAAAGAAGAAGAACCATGGTGGCCTGACAAATCAAAATCATGGTAGAGCGGGGCCCAAAGGAAGGAAGGGAAGATGTTACACTTGTAACAAGACTGGTCACTATGCAAGAGAGTTCCCTAATAGAAGGGACTCTCCTAGGGATGATGAAAACAACAAATCGAGAAGGAATGGCAGGAACAACAAGTTCCAAGGAAAAGGAAAGGCTCCCTCTGATCGTAATAGAAATGGGCAACCTTTTAAGAGGTCAAGAAATTCCAGGTACGATGAGTCTAATGTTGTTGATAATAATAGAAATGATTTTATTCTTGTATCTTCCCTCTCTGTTGCATCTCCACCCGACACCCTGGATGTCTGGTTAATTGATAATGGTGCTTCAAGGTGCATCAATGGTTATAAAGAAGCCCTTTCTGATTTGGTTGAGAAAGATACTACCACCTATCCCATGAAAGGGACATGGACTGTGACCCTCCATTTATCTCAAGGTCAAGTCATCCGATTACAAGATGTGTTATATGTACCTAATTTTAAGAAGAACCTTGTGTCCATTTCGACAATGGAAGACAAAGGGTTCAAGGTGGCAATCATTGATGGAAAGGTACTTATCTGGAAGAAGAACTTTAAGGAGGCTCTTTCTATTGGTTTTAGAGTTGATACACTATACCAGGTTGGAGGAAGTCAATTAGGGGCTATGACATGTAATACAACTCTTCAAACAGAGTTATGGCACTGGAGGTTTGCACACCTTCATTACAAAGCCATTCCCGAAGCAAGGAAGGTGGTGACAGGGATATGATTATGAAGGTATATGTCAGGGTTGTGCCGAAGGGAGGCATACAAGGGGACCATTCCCCTCAAGTGTCAGAAAGAGAACTGATATCTTGCAGTTGATACATTCTGAGTTATTTGGTATGCTACCTGTGACATATTTGGGAGGATGTCCCTATTACATGACTTTTACAGATGACTTCTCCTGCAAGACTTGGATATATTTTTTGAAGAAGGACGAAGCATTCAAATGGTTCTGTACCTTCAAGGCCTTGGTGGAAAATCAAACCGAGAAGAAAATCAAAGTTTTGAGGACCGATAATGGGACTGAGTATGAGTCAAATGAGTTTAATGAATTTTGTAGAGATGCTGGCATTAAGAGGGAGACCACAACTGCGTACACTCATGAGAAAAATGGTGTTGTTGAAAGAAAGAACAAGACCATTGTGGAAGTTTCCCGCGCCATGCTATGTGACCAAGGGATCCCGAAATTTCTATGGGGAGAAGCTACGAACACTGTTGTGTATGTTAAAAAAATATGCCCACATTCCGCTTTAGACTCCAAAATTCCCGAAGAAGTCTTCTCTGGTAAGAAACTTGATGTTTCTCATTTTAGATTTTTTTGATTGTCCTGTTTATTTTCATGTGTTGAAAGAAAAGAGAAGCAAGCTGGATGCTTCTGGAAAGAAGGGAATGTTTGTGGGCTACATCGAAACTTTGAAGGCATATAGAATCTATGTGTCTGGTCAAAGAGAAGTGGAGATATGCCACGATGTCACCTACAATGAAGATTGCCCTCAAGAAAGTAAGAAATCTTCCTAGCTCCAAGGAAGACAAAGATGATGAAGAAGCAGGGAAGTTGGAAGAGTCGAAGGATGACCTGATGGCCGATGTTGAAGAACCTATGGATCCCATTCATCCACCTCCTTCAAATAAGAGAAGGCCCTCATGGTTTAGGGATAGTCTCGAAGATGCCGAGAGACATATTGCCTGAAGGGGGACATTTCGTGAAAGAAAGAAGCCGCAAAGATACCAAGGGTATCTAGCAACCATGAGTACGATAGTACAATCTGAGGCCGAAACATTTGAAGAAGATGTAAAGCATCAAGTTTGGAAGGATGCTATGCACGAAGAATATGAGTCCATTATGAAGAATGATGTCTGGGAAGTGGTACCAAGATTGGAGGAAAAATTTGTTGTCACCTCGAAATGGCTCTATAAGATCAAGCATGGATCTGATGGAAGTGCTGGAAAGTACAAGGCAATATTCGTTGCCCGAGGCTTCTCTAAAAAAGAAGGCATAGCTTATGATGATATATTTGCACCTGTGGCCTGCTATACCACCATCTGATCTATTACTACCCTTGCTGCTACGCAAGGATGGAGTCTACATCAGATGGATGTGAAGACCGCTTTTCTGCATGGATCTATAAAGGAAGAGGTGTATGTGGAGCAACCTCTGGGGTCGAAGTCCGAGATATACACCCATGTATGCAGGTTGAAGAAAGCCCTCTATGGGTTGAAGCAAGCGCCTAGGGCTTGTTATGGGAGGATAGATAGCTAATTGATGAAGCTGGGCTTCACTCGAAGTAATGTTGATCCGAACCTTTATTTTAAGGTTGTGTAATATTCCCAAATGGGGAATGCAGCAATACAAGACAGATATGCAAGAAAATAACGCGGTTGATCTAAAGAAAAGCAGGAGGCCAATAAATAGACCTTTCAAAAGTATTTACAACAACAAAATAGATGTATAATGAGGCCCATAAGATGCATAGTTGGAAATACAAGTCACCAATAGAAGAAAATTCCTTAAAAGAGGTGCTGCAACCACATGTATTGACTGAAAATGCCTTGACAATGTTATTTTATTGGGCTGAAAACTACTGTTGGTTATAATTTAGATATAGAGCATATATGTGCATGAAAATTTAGATCTATAATAGATCCATACACTATAGAGGCCTCTCTTTCTATTCCCCTTGGAGTTTTGAGAAAAACACCATGTACAAGCAGTAGATCTAAGATCTAAGTACGCAAATCTGCAGAAATATTCAGATATTCATAAGTATTCAGAAATATGCAGATCAGATCTAAAATGTACAATATGTAGATCTCCTCCAATGGATCTCCAAAGTGAAGGGCAGATCCCCAACACTTGAAAACCATCTCTCCAATTAATGTGCCAAAACACCCTGCAACAACTCCTACAGGAATAACACAGATCTGGAAGGGAAATTGCGCTGTAGGGTTTAGATAATGGTTGGCCACATGCCAAGATCAGAAAATGATGCCCAAACACTCCAATACACTCCTCCTAATGGAGTAGAAGCCTCCTCCACTGAAAAATGGCACTGAAATGATCTAGTTCTGAGTAGATCTAGCCTCCACTAGCTGTAGCTTGCAAAGACAACCAAACCCTCAACAGGATTTGTGTTGTAGTTGAAAGAAGAAGCTTGGCCTTCAGCCAGATAGTGGACTATGCAATACAAGACTCTCCCAAGAGCTACTAAATGGGAAGAGGTGGGATTCCAGATCAGGAATACCCAATGCTAAACAACATTTGCAATCTAGCCTAAACAGCCAAAGAAAGATCTTTGTCTAAACAAACAAGATATCAAATATCATAATCATCAACAACCTTTTCATGTTGCCATCCTCTTCCTTATATAGATTAAGAGCTTGTAAACCATAAACCACCTTCAATGAAATCATCTCTTTCACACAAGCCATCTCCTTCTAAAACTGCGTCGTGACTCATTGATGGCCGCTCCTCCAAGACAGCGCTGCAGATTTGGTCAATGTTGACCCATTCAAAATATCCACCCCCTTCAATACCTAAGGGTGCTTGCTTACATAGCCAAGATTTATAATTTTTCACATTTGGCCTTGATTTATTCTTTATTAGGAGTTTATGAACCTCCTTTACACATTTATTCTTTAAACAAAGAAAGAAAACAAAATTGAATATTTCATTTAGCCTAGGAATTAATTAGGAATATTACAGTCCTCCCCTCCCAACTATTTCTTGTTCTCAAGCAACTGATAAGGTGAGTGTTGCACCTTTTATCCTCCTCCATTGGTGACACCAACATGTGATAAGCTTCCTCCATAAGCTAAGTGTTCACCAATCCTTCCCTCCATGAATTGCTCCTCCAAAGTTCTCATGAGATGCAAATAGCCCATCCCATAAGGAGACAATAGTACACATGCAACAAACATGGCTTGCCCAATGCTCTCCCTGAAACATGTAAAATAAGACACATAGAGAGTCTCCATCCCATTAGGCACATGCATACCTCCCATCCTCCCTCCATACATACCCATAAAAAGTACAAGCACATCATCACTGTAGGGGATAAAAAATACATATATACAAATATAAATTTGTGCATATGGAGATGGGTCATAGTCCCACATGTGGAACCAACGCAATGCATCTCCTGCCTGCATCAGATCTAGATGTGGTAAGTGGTTTCCCCACCACTTAGTTTCTGCCCATATCATCTCGCCATGGCTGAAAGTGTGAGATATATTTGGTGCCTTAGGAAAGCACCCATCATGATGTAAAATATCCCTTTGTCCACCAAGGGAGTGGCCATATTCAGAAATAGTTTTGGCCCAAAGTTGGCCATGAAGTTTATAAGGTACAACACTCCTTCTTGGAGTCATGGCTTGCATATACATAGTAAAAGAATGCATATAATCATAAAAAAAAACATGATTTATATGAGTATGCTCTTCACCAAAAAATTTCCTCATACAAATGGAGTGGTGCATAGATCTATCCTCTTCCTCAAAGAGAGAAAGAGAGGGCTGAATTAACTCTTCCATAGAGTTATTTTTCTGCTCCATCTCAACATGGTACATGCATCTTTGACAATGCTGATATAGTTCTCCTACAAAGCCCTCCCAATAGTATCTCCTCAAGATGATGTTGTTGAGCTTCATGGAATATGTATGGTTGAAACATAACTCTTCATAGGCCCTTTGTAGTAGCTTCTCCTTGAGCTTGGAGGCTCTAGACAAGAAGATCCTACCATGATCATAGATGACTCCATCTTGGACTAAATAGCCCTCTTCATGCAACTGGTCATCAAGAATCATGCATGTGTGAAGGTCCTTGGAATAATCCACCAACAGTTGGGATTTCCAATATGGATCTAGGCTCTCCAACAATGACAGCTTTGATGATGCATCAACTGAAATGTCTGTCATGTTTCTTCTCTTCTCCTTGACATCTCCCATGCCAAAGGTGTATGTTGTGATCTTATCCTTGACATCTCCCATGCCAAAGGTATATGATGGAAGGTTTCTATTCCTTCCTTGCTTCCCTTCTTGCATATGCACATGCTCAAATGAAAGTGGAAGTTCTTGGAAATTAGTCTCCCATGGAAGGCTATCATCTATCCAAAACCTCCTTGGTCTTGCCAAAGTATGCATGTGTGGCCACCATATTCTATCATGTATGGAAGATTTTTCTCCAAGTGAGATTATCTTCCGAGTCTCCATAGCCAAAGACTGTTCTCCTTGCCCCATGATGGTGTCCTTCTCTAATCTTGCAACATCTTTTCTCAGCACAGTATGGGATGAGAGAGTGGACAATGGTGATAGTGAGGAAACATTTCCCTCCTTTTTGAGTTCACCCAACACTCTCAGCGCTGTATAGTGGTCTTCTAATGCTCCCTTCCTTTCTGGATCTATGAATGGAGCATGAAGATGTGAGACATCTTTCACCAGATCTGAATCAGGTGGTCTCCCAGGTGGTTTTCCACAAGATAATGATGTCTCATGGATCATTCCCATGTGCATAATAGATGGGATCATCATATCCCTTCTCCCATTGCGCAAATTCACCTCTGTTTTTTGTGTGGAAGTTTCATGATAATGGGGTATCACTCTTAAGGATGCAAGAGTGCTTCTAATTGGAGCAATTGCTCCCTCCTCTCCTCCAAGTAATAGTGGATCATCTCCTGCCATGTCAGCGTTGTGATCCCTCCTTGGCTCTTCTTCTCCTACCTTCTGCAAGATTTCACAGTCTAAGGTGCTTCCCTGAGCTGTAATTAGCCCATGTACACCCAACATCTCCTTGGTGTCAAGTGTCTTGATCACAAAAGAATGATCTATCATAGTGTGTGTTCCCAAGACTGTATGCAATGTTGGAACACACTTCCTCTAGTTTTTTTTCTCATTGTCTATCATCATAGACACATGCTTCTCATGCTCTTCATATGTAGAATCCCTTGGATTTTGATCCCTTGGATCTTCTTGCAAAGATACAAGAGCCCTTCTAGTGGAAGTAATTGCTTCATCTCCATCTCCAAATAGAAGTAAACCTCCTCCCGCTATTGCAGCGCTGGAGGACCTTTCCAACTCTTCCTCTTCCTTCTCCTTATCAATGGAGAATGCCTCCTCATTAAGAGATCCTTTGTCTTGATCTCCCTTTGAAAAAGGAATCCTCATGTCTCCTTTTTGAGAAGAAAGTTCTTGCTGAAGTGGGGCCTTTTCCCTTGGCAAAGCATGTAGCAGATCTTCAACCCCCTCAACAATGTTTTGAAATGGAGTTGGCTTCATGGATCCTTCCAACTCATGCAAAGGTTCTAATTTCTTGGGCATGGTTCGTTCTCCCAAGGAAATTATATATTGTTTCAAATCAAATGTTTTCACTACCCTCCTAGTGAACTTTGCATAAGTAGATATGTTTACATTATTCAATGAAGAAGATTCAAATAACCACCAGGCATAAGCCTTACCTTCAAGATGCAGCGCTGATACTTTTATGGCTTCTTCTTCTGAAACTTGATGCAACTGGAAATATGTGTCTATCTTCCTTACCCAAGACTTGGTTGTCCTCTTGAGTGACCCTTCAAAAGTTGGTAGAAAGAATCTACCCAAAGGGGGCTGCATGTACCCTCTTCTTCTATTGTAGTTGTTGGGTCTTCTCTCTTCTTTAAGTTGATAGAACCATTGGAAGCGTAGATGCTCCTTGAATCTTTTAGAATGAGATTCATATTCTTGGAGAGAGTCACCAAGAGTCTCCTCCTTTGGTGTTTTTCCTTCTACTTCTTCCCTTGCTAAGAATGTAGGCATGCTATAGCTTTGTAGATATGATTGTGTGGCTGAATGCTCACACACATAATACGAAGAACCGGGGCTTTCTTCATGTGCAAATATTCTTGAGGGATCTTCATGTCTTTCCCTCCTCATTCCCCTGATTTCTCTTTTAAGCTCATACATAGTTTGGAAAAGAGTTATTGAGAACTCCTCCCCTTTCATTCTTCCAGATCAAGCGGTTTTACCCTTGTTTTCTTTGTCATAAGTGTAATCAAACTTCTTCCGTCTTTTATTTTCTTCAAAATAAATATTGGCTTCTTAGAAAGCACAAGCTGTGCCAAGATGATGCTCTGATACCACTGTAATATTCCCAAATGGGGAATGCAACAATACAAGACAGATATGCAGGAAAATAACATAGTTCATCTAAAGCAAAGCAGGAGGCCAATAAAGAGACCTTTAAAAAGTATTTACATCAGAAAAATAGATGTATAATGATGCCCATAAGATGCATAGCTGGAAATACAAGTCACCAATAGAAGAAAATCCCTTAAAAGAGGTGCTGCAACCACATGTATTGACTGAAAATGCCTTAACAACGTTATTTTATTGGGCTGCAAACTGCTGTTGGTTACACTTTAGATCTAGATCATATATGTGCATGAAAAGTTAGATCTATAACAGATCCATACACTATAGAGGCTCCTCTTTCTATTCCCCTTGGGGTTTTGAGCAAAACAACATGTACAAGCAGTAGATCTGAGATCTAAGTATGCAGATCTGCAGAAATATTCAGATATTCAAAAGTATTCAGAAATATGCAAATCAAATTTGAAATGTACAATATGTAGATCTCCTCTAATGGATCTCCAAAGTGAAGGGAAAATCCCCAACACTTGAAAACTAGCTCTCCAACTGATGTTTCAAAACACCCTGCAACAACACCTACATGAATAACGTAGATCTGGAAGGGAAACTGCGTTGTAGGGTTTAGATAATGGTTGGTCACATGCCAAGATCAGAAAATGATGCCCAAACACTCCAATACACTCCTCCAAATGGAGTAGAAGCCTCCTCCACTGAAAAAGGGCACTGAAATGATCTAGATCTGAGTAGATCTAGCCTCCACTTGCTGCAGCTTGCAAAGACAACCAAACCCTCAACATGATTTGCATTGTAGTTGAAAGAAGAAGCTTGGCCTTCAGCCAGATAGTGAACTATGCAATACAAGACTCTCCCAAGAGCTACTCAATGGGAAGAGGTGGGATTCCCGATCAGGAACACCCAATGCTAAACAACGTTTGCAATCTAGGATAAACAACCAAAGAAAGATCTTTGTCTAAACAGACAAGATATCAAAATATCATAATCATCAACAACCTTTTAATGTCACCATCCTCTTCCTTATATAGATTAAAAGCTTGTAAACCCTAAACCACCTTCAATGAAATCATCTCTTTCACACAAGCCATCTCCTTCTAAAACTGCGTTGTGCCTCATTGATGGCCACTCCTCCAAGACAACGTTGTAGATTTGGTCAATGTTGACCCAGTCAAAATATTCAGCCCCTTTCACACCTAAGGGTGCTTGCTTACATAGGCAAGATTTAGCTTTTTTCACATTTGGCATTGATTTATTCTTTATTAGGAGTTTTATGAACCTCCTTTACACATTTATTCTTTAAACAAAGAAAGAAAACAAAAATGAATATTCCAATTAGCCTAGGAGTTAATTAGGAATATTACAGGTTGATAGAGAAAGGCCTCTCATTTTGGTTCTCTATGTGGATGATCTCTTCCTAGCAAGTGTTGACCCTCTCATTCATTAGTGTAAGAAGGGGCTAGCTTCCAAGTTTGAGATGAAAGACCTAGGACTGATGCACTACTTCCTAGGCTTGGAGGTCTGACAGAGGCTGTAATGTTCCCAATTTTAGCGTCAAGCTAAAATTGAACATTATAGATGCATATTTTTATTTTGTTGAATAAAAATGGTAAAGTGATCCATTCATGTAATAAATAGGAATAAAATCCCTTACAATGTGAAAAGGGATCATCATGGAGCTGGATTTCACACCCTCATGTGTGAAAGAGGTTAAAATGCAAATGGACAAGGCTTAGTTGACCAAGTCAAACTGCGTTGGCATGAGTTGGAGAGCACTAAGTGGGACAATGCAGTTTTAGTGGAGGAATATTCAATGATGGAGGAAACTTCTAGAGGAAGGAAGGTGAAGGCTCATTGAGTTTAAAAGAGGAGCAAGACAACCCATGGAGACTATCTTAGATCATTTGATTATTTGTCTATTCAGACAAATTGCTGCCTCTTGCTGTTCAACAGAGCTGCAGTGCCCTCGGGCATGAGGGAGTCCTGTTTAGGATTTCCTCTCCTTCTTGAGTAGCTCATGAAGGATTGCACTCATCCTCCATATTATGGCATTCAGGCCATAGCATCAGCCTACTCCATCAGCGCAGTATCTATAGCAGATTATTGTGCAGTGTTGCGAGATGTTGCTGGGAGGTTTCCTACAACACCATTTTGAGCTGATCTTTCAGAGGAGGGAGGGTCTCTACTTCCGGGAGGTTAGTGAGGATGGTTCCTGAGCTTATTCCACCATCATTGGCAGGAGGCCAACCACTTCCATCAGTTACAGCGCATGCCCTCTCATAGACTGCGTTCTAGTTGAAGCACATTTGCAGTGAGGGTTTTGCATACATTCCAGAGGGTGAACCCTCTTGTGTTGGGATCAGCCTGACATTTGGGAGAATCATTGGAGAAAGGCACATCATCAGATTAAGCCATTCAACTTTCTCCATTCCACTCCACATATTGAGTTGCTGCTGCTACCCAGCAACTTCGGCATTTTACAATTTTGCATATTTCAGCCAATCCTTCTAGGATTGACTTGAGGTAGTGATTGAGAGGAGAGATCATCTCTCCCAATGATGTATGAGCCATATCTATTCAGATCCTATGATGTTTTGCACTCATTGTAGCAGTCTACCTCATGTGATTGCGCAGTCCCTATTCATGGGCATTTTGCTATGGAGCAGCATCTTGTATTTTGACATATGTTTTCATGGAAGGCTTCTTGCCTTGTTATTTGATGTTCATTGTATCATTTTGCTGTTGATATTCATAATAAAATGGCTCAAGGGTTTCCATACATTTTTTCATAATGTTTATTCACTGCTATTTCCAATTTATGTCTTTATATTGCTGTAGCTACATTTTGGGGTTATCTTGCAAGATTCCCAATCCTGTTGAATTTCACTCTTGGGGATATTTTCCCTTGACAACACTATATAAACAGAGTCTGATAGTGGGCCAGGAAGCCTCTGGAGCTCATCCTTATTTATTAAGGTGATAAATCCAGTAAATTCCCTTTCAGTCTATCTGTGAAATAGATTTTCTTGTCGATTGACAATGTTTCTGAAAAAGGAACATTACAGTGGTATTAGAGCATAATCTTGGCTCAGCCTATGGATCTTCGCCAAGATGCCATCTAATAAGATGAGGAAGACTCCACTTTGTGGAGAAGAAGAAAGAAAAAGGAGATGAGCTAGCCAAGCTTCTCCCTAAATCCATTTAGGGCTTTCATGGGAGCCACAAGCAAAAGAGAAGGGAGAGATTTGAAGAATCTCCACAAGGGTTTGAAACAGAAACAAACTCTAGGGCTTCTGATGAGGAATGTGAACATGTAGTCACATCCTTTGATGCACAACGCAGTCACATGTGCAACTTTGTCATGGAAGAGATGGGAAAAGAAGGAGAGTGATCAAGAAGAAAACTCTTGGATATTTTATAAGAGCGTATGAGTTTCAAACTCCAGCATTCAGAGATCATCTCACTTCATGGATTTTTTCAAGTCTAAGGTGAAGGAGAGCCAGCAGCAAGATAGATTTATTCTATCTACTTTATGAGGTTCACCTACAGGTTCAGCCAAAGCATGGGTAGAGGAGCTGAAGACCATGTTGCAGTAGCACAAAGTTTCCAAAGGAGATGCTATCAGATTTGTGGCGCTGCACTTGAGAGGTAAAACCTATGCATGGTGGATATTTGAGTCATGTTATTTAGAGGATGCAAATACTTCTTTCTATTTCAAATTCATTGAAGTAATGATGGAAAGATTTTGTAGGAGAAAATTTGAAACACATGCAGAGAAACAAACCAAGACTTTGCATGTAAGGGAAGGAAACATAAACTCAGATCAACTTCAGAGCATTGTTGAGAGGGCTGAAATATTGCATCACACCTTGTTGAAGGCAAGGTATCCATCTCATATTCTTACACAAGAGAGCATGGAGGTCTTTTTTTCAAAAAGAGATCAAATTTTGGAGAAGTTACCCCGACATGTTGATGAAGAGGAAGGCAACTGCACTGGTATAGCTAGAGCTGATCTGGTGCCTCATGCAGAGGAAAGAGGAGCTCTTGCTCCACATAGAGGGATTCTTGTGTCTTTGCAAGGAATTCCCCAGGATCTCCCATGTAGAGATCAAGGCACAACTCATGATACATCTGTGCCATTGGCAGTAGGGTGCAGAGCTATGAAGACAGAAGAAGAGATAGGGAGGATGATCAGCATCATGCGATGAGGAGCACACACCCTATCTATTTTACGAGGTTGATGCACCTAAGATGATGATTGGATTGCAAAATGGAAGCATGGAGGGTTTTCTCCATTCATACATTCAGTCATCTCTTGATGATGGTGTCTCACTGCATGGAGACATTATTCCAAGGAGAGCACTAGATCAGCAGAGAAGGTTAGATGATCCATATTTGGGGGCCTCACACCTTGATTTTAGGAGGGTGGAAACCTTGGGAGAGTTCAGCACAATGCAGAGAGTTTGGGATAGACATAAGGAGGAGGGAGACACTCTCTCATTTTCAGCATCACCCACTCTCATCAGTCATACTGCGCTGGAAGATGTTGCTGCAAGGATAGAGGATTGAATATTCATGATGCAGGTTGACTGCTCCATAGATTTGGTGAGAGAGATGATACTTCCTTTGAGGAGGGACTCTTTCATGCATTGGAGTAGATGGAGGCCACTCATGCTTACATTGGCCAGGATCGAGAGATTCTTTGGAGGTGATAGTCTCTCATGAGAGGCTCATTTTCAGAGATCATCATTTCTAATTGATCATGAGCAGTTGCATGATGGGTATAGCAGCAACTTGGAGGATAACTTTGGCATGAGGGGATGTCAAGGTAGTAGACAGCAGCGTGATGGAGCACCATATTGCAGAACACCAGCGCTGTCTAGGTGGAGGATTGATCCAGAATGGAGGACTCAGCTTTGGTTGAAGTATTCCCCAGGATCTTGATGCATGTATGTTTCCTGGATGGCTTTGATGGAGATGGCAGACACCTAGTGGATGATATGATCATCTATCATCATGGCAAACTCTTCTTGGCTAGAGTTTCTAGTCTCAAGGAGAAATTATTTGCATGCAACATGTGAGAACTTCCTAGCTATGCACTTGGATGCATACTTTCCCTTGTTAGAGGAGTTCACTTGGAGGGCATTCAACATGATCTACATCAGCATATGGGTAGATGCACAACCCGATTGCTTTTGGAGAGGTTGGCACAACCATTCCCTTACTCATTGGAGGAGAGGGAGAGCATTCAGATGAGCCATTTCAGCTCAAGGTCTCAAGTACATGATAGAGAAGGTAGCATTTCCCATTTTGTACCTCTTTACTTCATATGAGCAGCCTATTGTCTCAAGGAGGATCATCCCTTCTTGCATTTGATATGATGTACTTGTAGCTACTTGCAGCCTTGATTGTGGCTAATTTTGTGATGGTTGTGGGGGAAGCCACATGCTTCTTGGTGTGCACCATTGGCACCAATTTTCATTTTGATGATTCCATATTGTGAGGAGTTTGTGGCAGCAAACAAGTGGCTAGTTCAACACTTGTTACTTTGATTTTGAGGCAGGCCAAGGAGGCACTACGCAGGTTCCATGAGTGGGATTTGGAACCACTCTTCGGTTGTCATTTGACAACTTGTTTCTATTGCATATTACTCATGTATTTCTGATGTTGTATGTATTTTGAGGAGCATTATTTGGAGAGCATTGTATGAACAGCCCATTGGGAGCATGATTCTCCCCATTGTATATGTTTTATCTTGTAGGAGATACCATGGGAAAACCATGATTGCCACATTGCTACTTGCACCTTCTTGTGGGAGGGACCACTTGGAGAATTTGCAGAGGAATTTCATGGCTAATTTTCTTGATGGGGTAGCTTGGGCCATTCTTGGAGGCCATAATATTTCAGCCCAAGGATAGAGGCAGCCCCATGAGCACTTCAAATGGAGGGAAGACCATCTTTGATCAGCACAAGCACACTCTCCATTCAGCCCCAACACATTGCAGAAACCCGGGGTTGAGATTTTCATTTGATGGTAGCATGGATGAGAGGATCATCATTGGGAGCAGAATTATCCCATGCCTATCATCACTCCTACCTTAAGGAGGCCACATTCCAGCAGGAGGGATGCCACTATACCTTCTATCTTTCCATGAGGAGCATCATCTTCAGTTTGCATACTTGGGAGAGAGATTTGGAGGGCAGATTTATTGCAACATATTTGAGCAGTGGTGGGACCATGGATGAGGAGGCCACAAGAGAAGAAGGAGGAGGAATTTTGTTCTCTCTATGCAGTTGCTCGAGGACAAGCAACATGTGGGAGGGGAGGACTGTAATGTTCCCAATTTTAGCCTCAAGCTAAAATTGAACATTATAGATGCATATTTTTATTTTTTTGAATAAAAATGGGTAAAGTGACCCATTCATGTAATAAATAGAAAAGGGATCATCATGGAGCTGGATTTCACACTCTCATGTGTGAAAGAGGTTAAAATGCAAATGGACAAGGCTTAGTTGACCAAGTCAAAGTGCGTTGGCATGAGTTGGAGAGCACTAAGTGGGACAGCGCAGTTTTAATGGAGGAATATTCCATGAGGGAGGAAACTTCTAGAGGAAGGAAGGTGAAGGCTCATTGAGTTTAAAACAGGAGCAAGGCAGCACATGGAGACTATCTTAGATCATTTGATTATTTTTCTATTCAGACAAATTGCTGCCTCTTGCTATTCAGCAGAGCTGCAGTGCCCTCGGGCACGAGGGAGTCTTGTTTAGGATTTCCTCTCATTCTTGATTAGCTCATGAAGGATTGCACTCATCCTCCATATTCCGGCATTTAGGCCATAGCATCAGCCTACTCCATCAGCGCAGTATCTGCAACAGATTATTGTGCAGTGTTGCGGGATGTTGCTGGGAGGTTTCCTACAACACCATTTTGAGCTGATATTTCAGAGAAGGGAGGGTCTCTACTTCCAGGAGGTTAGTGAGGATGGTACCTGAGCTTATTCCACCATCATTGGTAGGAGGCCAACCACTTCCATCAGTTACAGCGCAGGCCCTCTCATAGACTTCATTTTAGTTGGAGCACATTTGTAGTGAGGGTTTTGCAGACATTCCAGAGGGTGAACTCTCTTGTGTCGAGATCAGCCTGACATTTGGGAGAATCATTGGAGAAAGGCACATCATCAGATTCAGCCATTTAGCTTTCTCCATTCCACTCCACATATTGAGTTGCTGCTGCTACCTAGCAACTCCGGCATTTTACAGTTTTCCATATTTCAGCCAATCCTTCTAGGATTGGCTTGAGATAGTGATTGAGAGGAGAGATCAGATCTCCCAATGATGTATGAGCCATATCTATGTAGATCCTATGATGTTTTGCACTCAGTGTAGCAGTTTCCCTCATGTGACTGCGCAGTCCCTATTCATGGGCATTCTGCTATGGAGCAACATCTTGTATTTTGACATATGTTTTCATGGAAGGCTTCTTGCCTTGTTATTTGATGTTCATTGTATCATTTTGCTGCTGATATTCATAATAAAATGGCTCAAGGGTTTCCATACATTTTGGCATAATGTTTATTCACTGTTATTTCTAGTTTATGTCTTTATATTACTGTAGCTGCATTTTTGAGTTATCTTGCAAGATTCCCAATCTTGTTGAATTTCCCTCTTGGGGATATTGTCCCTTGAAAACACTATATAGATAGAGTCTGATTGTGGGCCAGGAAGCCTCTGGAGCTCATCCTTCTTTATGAAGGTGATAAATCCAGTAAATGCCCCTTCAATCTATCTCTGGAATAGATTTTCTTGTTGATTGACAATGTTTCTGAAAAAGAAACATTACAGAGGCCAGGCGAGATTTTCCTTATATCGTGAAGCTGCTGAAGAGATTTGGTATGGTGGACTGTAAGTTTGTGTCGACACTGATGGAACTCAACTTTAAGAAGTTGAGTGCAAACACTGCTGGGCCCCTGCTAGAAAATCCTACCGAGTATCGACAAATCGTAGGGGCGCTGATGTTCTTAGTGAATTCCCATTTGGACATATGTTTTGCAGTGAACACTTTGAGTTGACATATGGTTAAACCTCATCACATTCACTAGATTGGTGCCAAGAATCTGTTGAGATATCTTCAAGGCACAATTAACCATGGGCTGAGATACACTGCAGGGAGTTTGAGACTCCATGGATATACTAATGCCGATTAGGCTAGCAGTGTGGTGGATCACAAGAACATATTTGGATGTTGCTTCACCTTGGGTTCTGCTTCGATATCTTGGATGAGCAGGAAGCAGAAGTCGACGACTTTGAGCACTGCTGAGGCCGAATACATTACAACGAGTATGAACTGTTGTGAAGTTGTTTGGTTGTGAAAGATCGTCAGTGAGTTATTTGGGAATGTGCTAGATACCATCATTATCCTTTGTGATAACCAGAGTGGGATTCGTCTTTATGAGAATCTCGTGTTCTACGATCGATCGAAGCATATTGATATCAGGTACCACTTTATCCGGGACATGGTACACCGAGGCGTCGTAAGGCTCGATCATATAGGAACTGATGAGCAGGTCACAGATATTCTCACAAAGCCCCTCGGGAAGGTCAAGTTCTTGAACTTCCGTGAGAAGCTTGGAATCGTGGAAAGACCATATTTTGAAGGTCCTGATTGATTTGGATTATGAGCTCTGGGAGCTGCAAGGGGCTTGGGGATAGCTTCTTGGAGCTATAAGCACTCACGGGGCTAGGCTTGTTGAACCTTGTGGTGCTTCTGCCCCACCATTATGATATTGAATTGGTTATCCTCTCTCTGATTTGTGCCCTGCACGCATCCTACCCATGGAGTTTCAGACTCATGGGAAGTACCTCTCATTTGGCCCCCGAGGTGAAAAATGTGGATAAAGACCATAGCGAGACCGATGGACGCATCATAGATTTCCGTACTCTCTATTTCTAGGATGGCACGTGTCCAACACCTTGATTTGGGATCAAGTATGATGAGGTTTTATCCTCTAAATTGACTTCGGGTCAGTAAACTAACTTCAGGTTAGTATGAGACTCTTTTGAGTCTGAGAGAGGTTTTTACCTCTAAGCTGACTTCAGGTCAGCAGTGTGTGATGTCTTTGTGAGTCACCCTTTGTTCTGAAATAAAGAGCCAACAAAGCAAGTTACAGTGGGATGACGCACGATGTTTGGTTTGGTACATGATGGATGGAACTTGTGGACAGATGGAATTCTCCCTAGTTGAGAGGGAGTGTTAATTTTTGGCAACTAGGTCCAAAATCCATGTTGCACTTCTCATATGACGATGGTCATATTTTTGTTGGATTCCTCTTTCAGAGAGGTGCAAGATTGATCTAAATATCATCATGATCAGATGAGCAGAACATTTATTTTGAATTTATTTTCCACATGTGCAAGGTCGACCAAATTGATCCCACATGCCTAAGAGATGTGTCACACACCCTCATTGATGAATATAAATTGGAGAGACTTGGAGGTCATTTTCTCATCATCTCATCACACATTATCTCTTTGTGATCTGATTGGTTCGATAACTTTTGGAGGCCTTTTTTTTCTCACACATGTGCAGCGAAGTTTCTGTTTTATGCGCTGATATGTTTAGGGATTTTCTACTGCAGCGTTGACCAACGTTGACCATGGTCAACCCTTGGTCATTTGACCTCAATCTTCTGCAGAAATTCCAATGGAGGTCGTACATCTGGGCACTAAAATCAAGGAATTTAGGGTTGTTTGACCGAAGACCTAGTTTTCTACGTTGACTTTTCTGAAGCTGCATACGTTGACATTTCTGCGCTATCCCTGGTTTGACTTGCATTGACTTGTGATGGGTTGTCTTTGAGGGATGTGGGTGTGACACGTGAAAGTGTTGGCTGACCGAGAAATACTTTGCTGGTTGAAGCATCTTGCTGATCGCCATAATGCTACAATACATCATATCTTTGCTGGACAAAAGGAATTGTAAATATGATCTATATTTGGCTTGTCTTCTATTGATCTATTATTGTGTTCTATCAACATTTTACTTTCAATTTTATGTGATTTATATTTTGTGTTGGGCCTAAGAAATATTGAAGTAAAAGTGCATCAAGCATAGAACACCATGGTTATCTAAATTTAACACCCCCTTATTGTTATTATTGTACCCCTGTAGTCCCCATATTGTTATTATTTTTCCCCATAAAACCTAGTATTGTTATTGTTGTGCCCTTACATTATTATTGTTAGGTCGGCTAGGATTATATTGTGACCCCATGGAATCTTATATATACAAAGAAGGTTTTATAATTTCAATCATCCAAGAATTTTTCATTTATGTAATGTAAAGGAGGTTTCCCCCTCAAAGTGGTTAATTTCTAAGGTGTTGATCTCTCTCTTCTTCTATTTTAGGAGCTGGTTTCATAACATTTGGTATCAGAGCTTTGGATTCTAGGGTTTTGCTGCTTCAAATAGGTCATCGCGGAATTTTTGCTATAACTTTTTTTTCTACGAAGGTTCAGAAGCTAAACAAAAACCGATTTGCGAAGAAATCCTGAGGAATGTCCTGTAAAAAATTTAGATCTTGGTTCGCAATAGTTTCAGAGATATGATTTGTGGAAGTTAGGGTTTTTGCAGGCTCTCGAATTTCATCTCAAAGATTTGACCTTGGGAAAAGCATCATAATTCTCTCTCTGAGCATCAGATTGGAATTATGTAAAAAGTGGTCGAAAGTACAGTCTGTAGTTTTATGTATATCAATTTTAGAGCCGAAGGAGAAAACATTGACACGTGGCACGACGTACAAGTTCACTCCACTGAACGAGTCCATAATTAGGTCATTGTGGGAGATTGGGCATAACTTTTTCTTGAAGAATCCAAATTAGGTCAGATCCGTGGCATTGGAAAGAAGATTTAGAGGGATAATAAAGGATTGAAGATAAAATTGTGGGGATCTGGAATTATAGAGATACATCAGTTTCAATATCCAGCTCCTCAAAAGCAAGAAAAACGTGTGTATTTGTTTTTTCAAATTGCATAAGTCTTGTTTGAAAAATAAATTTTAAGTGATTCCAGGGCATATTGAAGCATAGATGTTAGTATTGGGTTCTAAAATGCCCCCTAGAATTAATTCAACACCCATTAATCCCTCAGAAGGCTCTACTATGACTCATGAAGAGGAATAAGTGCAACATGATATATCAAAATTACAAGAGAAAGTGCAACAACTTTTGCTCTCGCAAAGATCATAAAAAATGAAATGGAAGTTTTGAAGAAAGGCATGGAAGCTAAGATGGATGGTTTGAAGAATGACATGGAAGCTAAGATGGATGACATGGAAGCTAATATGGATGTCATGGAAGCTAAGATGGATGACATGGAAGCTAACATGGAAGACATGAAGAATGATCTAAAATAAGACATGGAAGGTTTGAAGGAAGGTTTGACAAAGTTGATACAAGAAATTATTCCTAATGGTGAAAAATTAATACACGAAACTCATGATGAGAAAAAAATAAATGTTAATCGTGATTTCATAGACTCTAATGTTGGATGGAAGACCCACCATATTCCAAAGATGGATTTGGGGAAGTTTGATGGCAAGGATCTCGTAACATGGATACTACAGATAGAGTAATATTTTGATATCCATAATGTACAAAACACACAAAATGCATGCATTGCAACTTTACATTTAGAAAAAAATAGATTTGTATGGTATTGATGGATTTTCTCTCATAAATAAATTGTCACTTGGTCAATTTTTACGGAGGAAACGATAGCACATTATGAGGATACAAAGAGCAATACCTTCTTTAGCCAATTGATAAATCTCAAACAAAAGGGTACAATGGTGGAGCATAATGAGGACTTTCAAAAAATGAATATAAGGGTAACTGATATTCCAGAGGAATACATGATTTATGTCTTCATAGGGACTTTAAAGGATAACATCCAACATGAGGTTCGACTTTGGGAATCTGATTCATTGGAGAAGGCATTCAGGTTGGCGAGAAAAATGAAAGTAAAATTATGGCGACAAGGAAGCCTACTGCTAGCATATATAAAGATGGAAGTGTTATTACTCCTAGACTTCCACAACCTACAAGGTTGACACCACAACAATTGGAAGAAAAAAGGGCAAAAGGGATTTGCTACAGTTGTGATAAAAAATACACTAAAGGTCATAAGTGTGCCGAGAATAAATTATTTTACATCGATTGTGAAGAGGATGAAGAAAATGAACAAGAAGCTTCAAAAGAAGAGGATGTACACCAAGACCCAACCCTAGAGAAAGAAGATATCAGTTTGACCATATCCTGTAATGCATTGGCAAGAATTACCACTCCTAAAACTCTCAAGATAGAAGGACATATCAAGAAGAAAAATGTAATAGTGTTGATTGATTCAGGTAGTACCCATAATTTTATTCATTGTAAGGTAGCCAAGGAATTGAATTGCTTCCTGTACCCAGCACTAGAGTGTCAAGTGATGGTTTCTAATGGAGGGACTATAAATTTCTCTGGAAAATGCCATAATATCAAACTAACCATGGGGGAATATGTATTGAATAGTCCAATGTTTTCCATTCCAATGGGAGGTGTTGATGTTGTACTAGGAGTACAATGGTTACAATCTTTGGGGACGGTAGCTTTTAATTTTCAAGAAAATTTTCTTGAATTTTTTTTTCGGAAGGAAAGGAATTTGAATTATGGGGTATCGCAGGGAAGCTGGGAAAGATAATAAGCTCTAATGTCATGACAAAGCTTCTAAATAATGGACAACGAGGCGTAATTGCACAATTATTCTCACTATAAGTTCCAACGTCAAAATCATCTATTTCTCTAGATCTCCAAAAAGACTTGGACAATCATTCCAAGGTGTTTGAAACTCCAAAAGGACTCCCACCTATTCATGATCATGATCATGATATTCATTTGATTCCAGGAAGTGTTCCTCCAAACATCAGGCCTTACAGATATCCTTATGTCCAAGAGAGAGGAATTGAACGTATGATTGGAGAAATGTTAAAGGCTGGTATAATTCAACCTAGTCAAAGTTATTTCTTTGCTCCAATAGTATTAGTGCACAAGAAGAATGGATCATGGCCCAGGTGTCTGGATTATAGGGAGCTCAATAAGCTCACTATTAAATATAAATTTCCCATTCCTGTGATTGATGAATTATTTGATGAATTACATGAATCAATTTATTTTACCAAGTTGGATCTTCGTTCAGAATATCATCAAATTAGAATGAAGACTGAAGATATTCCAAAAAAAACATTTCAAACTCATGAGGGTCATTATGAATTTTTGGTCATGCCTTTTGGCCTTACCAATGCACCTTCTACATTTCAAGGGTTGATGAATTCCATTTTTAAACCCTTCCTTAGAATTTTTTTTTTTTGTATTTTTGATGATATACTAATCTAGAGCAGGTCTTGGAAGGATCATGTTCAACATGTTGACAGGGTGCTCAAACTATTGGAGGAGAAACAATTATATGCCAAAACATCCAAATGTTTCTTTGGAGTACAAGAGGTGGAATATCTGGGTCATATTGTATCTCAGGAGGGTGTTAAGGTAGACCCTAACAAAATTAAAGCCATTAAGGAATGGAAAGTCCCCACAACCATAAAGCAGTTGTGAGGATTTCTCGGGTTAATAGGGTATTATCGTAAGTTTGTTAAAAATTATGGGAGAATAGAAGCACCTCTAACAACACTATTGAAGAAAAATGCATTTTCATGGACTCCTGAAGCAACTAATGCCTTTGAACATCTTAAAGAGGCAATGTGCCTAGCACCGGTCTTAGCTACGCCAGACTTAACAAAAACCTTTATTGTGGAATGTGATGTCTCAGGAAATGGAATTGGTGTTGTTTTAATGCAAGAAAGAAAACCCATTTCTTTTTAAAGTTTTCCAATCAAAGAAAAGTATTTACAGAAAGGTATTTATGAGAAGGAAATGTTGGCAATATGACATGCACTAAAGAAATGGAAACCTTACCTAATGGGAAGACACTTCAAGGTAAAAATTGATCATGATAGTCTTAAACACTTTTTGGAACAAAGACTATCTTCATAAGAGCAACAAAAATGGGTCAAAAATATGTTGGGTTATGAATTTGAAATCATCTACAAAAAATGGAAGCTAAATGTTGTTGCAAATGCACTCTCAAGAAAGGATGAGGAGGTGGAAGCATTGCTTTGTGTCATTTCTATTATCCAACCAGATTGGATAACCGAAGAAAGGGAGGAATGGAAGAATGATGAAGAAGTATGGACACTCATTCAAAAGTTGCATCAAGATCCCAATACATCTGATACATTTAGTTGGAAAAAATATTCCTTATGGTACAAAGATCTCTTATATATTTGTAAGAATTCCCAACTAAAACAAAAGTTTCTTTTGGAATTGCACACCTCTCCCGTAGGAGGACACTTAGGATTTTTAAAAAATTACCATAGGGTGAAGAAATATTTTTTTGGGATGGCCTTAAATCTGTTATTCAAAATTTTGTGGCAGAATGTTTGGTTTTCCAGCAAAATAGAGTTGAGACAATTAAGACCCCCGGGTTTGCTACAACCTTTACCCATTCTAATTCAATGTTGGGAGGAGGTTTCAATGGATTTTATCATAGGTTTACCTAAGTCCGAAAGAAAGAGTGTCATCATGGTGGTAGTTGATAGACTTACCAAGTATGCACACTTGTGTGCATTATCTCATCCATTTAGAGCAAGTACAATTGCTATTGCATTTATGGAAACAATTCAAAAGCTACATGGAAACCCATAGTTTATTTTAAGTGACAGAGATCCCATTTTCACTGGAAATTTTTGGACAAATTTATTTTCTTGTTTGGGTACTCAGCTAGCACATAGTTCATCGTATCATCCTCAATTCGATCAGTAAACTGAGATAGTGAACACATGTTTGGAATGATATATTTTTTGTTTTGTATCTGATAAACAAACACAATGGGTCAAGTGGTTACCTTTGGCTTAATGGTGGTATAACACTTCCTTTTATACTACAGCAAAAATGACCCCATTTATGGCACTTTATGGATATCATCCACCGTCCATCACATCATTTTTAAGAGAAAATTCTAAGGTTCAAGCAGTGGAATATCACATCGAGCATCAACAACGAGTTATCCAACTCTTAAAGGATAACCTAAAATTGGCACAAAATCGAATGAAACAACATGCATATCAACATCCCAGCGAGAGAAGTTTTGATGTAGGAGACTGGGTATTTTGATGACTACAACCATACAAACAAATGTCCCTTAAGCAAGCTAAGAAGGATAATAAATTATCGCCAAAGCATTATGGTCCTTACAAGGTGTTGCAAAATATTGGTACTATGGCGTACAAATTGGAGCTTCTTGCTTATTCTCGAGTGCACCCGGTTGTCCATGTTTCATGCTTAAATAAGGTTATAGATGAAAAAATTGCAGTTCAAACAATATTGCGAGAACTTGATGCGGAAGGAAAAATCATATTGGAACCTGAAGCAGTCACGGAAAGAAGAACTTGGAAACTACAAAATTGATCAATTTCAGAGTATCTCATCAAGGGGAAGAACTTACCCACTGAAGATTCCACATAGGAGGATGAGAATTTTATACAGAAGCATCCAGAGCTACTCAAGCGTTGATGAAAACAATTTTTTTGAAGGAGAGGGGAATGTTAGGTCCCTATATTGTTAGTGTAGTCCCTTATTGTTTTTAGTGTATCCCCCTTATTGTTATTGTTGTACCCCTATAGTCCCCATATTGTTATTATTGTGCCCCATAAAACCCTACTATTGTTATTGTTGTGCTGTTACATTATTATTGTTAGGTCATCTAGGATTATATTGTGACCCCATGGACTCCTATATATAGAAAGGAGGTTTTTTCATTTATGTAATGTAAAGGAGGTTGCCCCCTCGAAGTGGCTGATTTCTAAGGCGTTGATCTCTCTTTTATTTTATTTTGGGAGCTAGTTTCATAACATTGATTATATTCATGTAGCAAAGATGCCAAACCCATCCCCTAGTAGGTTTTTAGATATAGGAGTTTTTTCTTTAGCTTCAAAACCTCCAATGTTGTGTGGGTGGCATGTAGTTGTTGGTTGTGTTCTACAACCACTTCCAACGATTCCTACTCCTTTTGTTCACAGATCAAGGTAAAAGAAAATAAAAGTTTCTCATGGAAACAAGAAATTTTAATAGATGGTAGATTATTGTTTTTTATTGTTTAGAATTTAGTTTCTGGAACTTAGTACTTTGTCTTTATTATGACATTTTTAAAATATTATATGATATTTTAAGTTTAAACTAAGAATTTGAATGTACCTTTGATTTATTCACTACATCTTTCAACTCTTTGGTAATGAATATGATGTTTTGTTTCATTTCATGGTTGGTGTTACCTATTACAATTTTTTGATGACAAATGCATATGTTGAAACTTGAAGGTTGATGTTACTGTTGATGATTGATCATTTGATGACTAAATCTAGACATGTTTAATGTAATAAAATGACTAGAACCTCTTACAAATCCATCCAAAGTTAATTCCTTGGGGACATGGTGTATTACAGGAAAATTTTCAAAAGATATGTTAAAAATTGCCTAGTTGGTGGAGATGCTAGTCAAAAAAGAAAAAATACCATTCAAATGGATAGAAAAATGCTAGCAAGGGTTTGAAACATTGGAGGTAGAATCATCAATGCACTGATACTAAGGTATTGGAACAAGGTATTTCATATGTAAGTAGATATCAATAAATATTAACATAGCCATGAGATAAATCCATTAACTACCCAACATACTATGTAGGAAAGAAGATTTTAGTGCTACAAAGGAACTATAACACCACAAAGAGAGAAGCTCCAGGTATATAATTTGTGGAGCTCACATGTTTATACATTACTTTCTAGGAAATAAGTTCAATTTTTTCTTTGATAGGTGAACCATAAAATACATTGATGAGCCCAAATTTTATTGGGAACTTTGAAGATGATTTATGTTTTTTTAATAATATGAATTTAGCATCCTTGTAAAACCTAAAAAAAAACATGAATGACTTAATCACCTTTCAATAATAGGCAGTGGTGAATATGAAAAATAAGGGGAAGGAGATTTCCCAGTAACCCATTTCAAATACAAGTAGCACCAAGATATTTGGAATACATTTTCCATCTCATTCAATACATACAAACACCTCTATGATTGAACATTGCATGATGAAGAAGCTTGGTACATAAGGCATTAAAGTTTAAAATACAATATGGAAACCTATACAAGATGGGCATGGATAGATTTATAGGGAGATGTGTTCAACCTTTGTAAACTAAAAAATTGATCAAAGAATCCCATTATGTAATGGTAGGTGGAATATTTTCAACCTACAAAATAGCATAATATATAATGTATAGGGTTTTGGTGGCCCACATTATTCAAAGCATTTTTCAATTAAGTCCTAAAATGTGAACAATTCCATAAGATAAGCAATAAAACTCAAAGAAGAGATTATTTTCATTGGAAATTTGGTTGGTCGTTAAAGCACGTATATGTCAGATTTAGTATCAATGGCCCTAATCATAGATAAGTCTTCTTGTCACCATAAAGCACCCCTCAAAAATCAAAGAAAAATGTTATGATACCAAATTGATCTATATTGCAGTGGGAAAATTCCCTATCACCCATTGTATCTAATCGATTGATTTATTTGCTCATTGTATTTTGTGCTTTGATTTTATGTTTTATGTTTATGCTTAGCGTTGGTTATTGGTTTACTCAAAATGGAAACCAATAATAACCACCACATAGAGAATAAACCGGCAAGAATACACAAGATACCAAAACCATTTTAACAAAAGAACCCCTTGGGAACTAATGTAGCAATTAATTAATGAGTATGTTTGCCATTGGAATGGTTACAACTTGAAATTCTTCTTCTTTGAAATTTCCTAACCTCGTACTTACAATTTAATGTTTGACAATGTTGACAATGGAATAAAAAGCCTTCGCTAATAATAGGTCTCTTTTTTCCCTCTCTATGAACACTCTATGAACTCTCAATTGACCAACTTTTTCCGTGTCACCTATGCCTCCTTTTATAATACATATTTCAAGCATCAACTACCATTAATTCTAGAAACTACACTAATTCGTATTCTCTAGCTATTCAACTACCCAATTGTTTATGGAACTACTATAGAACAACACATGTTAGCTAGAAAAAAGATGATATGGCACTAACATAATGACTCAACCCCTACATTATATATAAACCAAACACCTTTTCATTCTTTCATTTTCTATGTCATGGTTTTCTATAAATCCCCCCATAAGATACAAATTCAAGCACATTTTCGTAGTGCCTCTCATCTCATCTTCTTTAGGTTTTGTTTATAAAGTTTCTGGGTCTTCCTCATGAGCCAAAAAATTCTAGTCTCAAAATATCATCTTCATTTCACCTTCACATTGGGTTGTCACCTAACTTCCCATGTTTTTCACTTCCATTGGGTTTTCATATGTTTTTTGTGTTTTCCCTCCAATTTTTCTAAGTCTTTCTTGTTGATGGAAAAACTCGATGACAAAACTTTGATGTTCCTGTTACCTATCTAGTTGGCAATGATTCAAAAGTTCATGCAAATTTCTTGGATGTGAACACATAAGATAAGGGTTCATTGTCACCATGACATGAACCCCAACTCTTTAGGCCCAAATTTCTCCTAAAAGGCTAAGGGAGGATTCCCACTCAATCATTCAACCAACTCCCAATATGGCTAGTGCCCTAAATGGGGTCAAGAAAAGGTGGAGATAATTACGATTGTTATTATGTTAATTTATGTATGTAAGTATGCATCAAAAAACTAAAAATAGTAAAACACTACACCAATTGATGTTAATTATGGCATATAAGTGCTAAAAAATGAAATAGAATAAATAAAATAACCAGTAATGATGTTATTTTAAGTTTAGGTTGTTGGTTAGAGGAGTCTTAGAGAAAATAAATGTGATTCCCTGGGCTGTTAACTACAAAATCTATAGTAAATTGCAGGGACAACATGTTTCACTTAAATAAACCACCCTATGAGTGCCTAAGCACTTGTATATCAAAAATATAGGGGTGGGAGGGTTGAAAGGTGATATACAGATCTTAAGAAACCACTTCCAAACCTTAGACAACATAAAATATTTTCAACTTGTACTTTTGTGAATTTTGGGTCAAGTCTCACGAGGTGTTGTTCCTAGAAAATTTGCAGCAACTATATATTTGAATAAAACAACTAAACAATTGTATATTCATGACTCCAAACCCATAAATTAGCAATGTTTTTTTATTATTATAAGAGTCTAAAATAAATATATCACCAAAGTTCTTACTTGGGTGCAAGGACAATTTTAACGATGGAAATTTATCTTAAAGTTTAGAAACCTTGGCGAATCTTACTAGTCCCTAACATGCAAACTATAAAATATTTAGTGATATGTTTGAAAAATATAAAAATTTCTAATGATTTTATATAGTCTCTATAAAAATTTGGCGATTTTTAAGGTAAGATAATTTTATGATATAAAATTTGTGAGAATCATTTTTAGGAAAAATGGAAATTGACAAATATTGTTTTTGGAAAAAACATAGAAAATTAGCCCACCTGAGAATATTAGCCCCTAAAATTTTCCCTGCTGGGGTGGCGTGGAAAAACTTGAAATACTTGCATATTTACGTTGTGACAACCACTTGGATATGTTAATACAGGGGGTAAAACGTGTGTTATAATAATCCAATTCATTATATCATAACATTGGTTGAAGGATATTTAAATATCTGCAATGAAATACACTTAATACAAAGGGTAAAACATGTGCTATAATAATCCAATTCACTATATCAAAACATTGCCTAAAATTTATTTAATTTTAAATGATCTAAAATAAATTATCTTGCTATGATGAGACGAAACTTGAAAAACCAACAAGAAAAATATAATTCTTGTAATTCTTATCTTGTGCCAAAAATATTTTACATCAAATCTAGGTTGTGAAACACACTCCTTAAGTTGATCTTGCACCTTATTAGAGAAGTGGGGTTGGTCTTTAAAGGAAATCGCCCCCACTTGTGACATAATATTTTTTCCACTATTTGGACCCAACTAGGAGTGGTTGTTAGTTTTTGTACCATTGGATGTGTTCTAGCCACAAATTTGGTGGAGAGGCTAGAATACATGAGATCTCCAAAACCCAAAAATTGTTTATGGAAATTCCAGCTAGAGACGACTTAATTAGATTATTAGTTGTTTTTTAAATATTTCCTAAGTCTAAACTTAGGGAATATGGTTAATTAATCATAATTAATTAATTCAAGGTGAGAATAGTCTAAAAGCTCACACGGGTCGACTTCAATACGATATTATGTTCTGATTAAGTTTTAATCTTGGTCGTTGGAGCTCCAGAAGAGGAGTATAAGAATAATTCGATGGGCAGTTGGAGTAGACACACCAGAAGTTTGACCTCCTTGGCAAATCGATTTCCGGAAAGCAGAAACAGTTTCTGAAGAGTCAGAGATTGAAGTAGAGTCAATGAGGGGCAAAGACAATGATCTAGAGGTAATTTTCCAGATCCAGAGAGACAACAGCAAGGAGGTTGTTTTATACCTAGTGAGGTAGCGCAGAGGACTACGCATTTTCTTTAGAAGAGAAATTCAATTTGGTTGGAGGGAAAATCGGTTTTAGTTTTAGAGGCTGGGCAAAAGTTCCAGAGTGTCAGAGAAGTGATTTCCTTAATAGAGACAGGTAGAAAAACTTCATCAGAGGTAGTTACAGGCTAGATGCCATAGGGACATCACAATCACTCTACAGAGGCTAGCGTAAGGGTTCTAGGAAGATGAATTTCTGAAGGAAATTTGTGTCGGGTTGCTTGTGGAAGAAGGGTAATTCCGTTAGATAATTTTGGCCACATTTTCTTGTTGTTTGTATTTCCAGTTGGGCATCCATAGATTGTACTCAAAATTCACTACTGCATAATAATAAAAACCCTCAGTTGTTGCATAGGTTTTCCAAAGTTGGGTTTTTATGAGGACATTTGTCCAAAAATAACGGTGTCATTTTTATGTGTGTGCTAGAATTTTCTCAGTTTCTAGTGCTGTTTTATTTCCGCGGTTTTATTTGTGAAGGTTGTAGTGTAATTAATTTGATATTTGTGTTAGAAAATAAAATGTTAAATTAATTAACAATTAGAAGAATTAATTCCATTTGCTGTAATGGGATTTCAATTTTCAAAATTTCACATGGTATCAAAGCGTGAGTGATCAGACAAGAAGCTCAGAAGCGGAGATGAGAATTTTGTTGTTTAGTGGGAGCAGCAGGCCAAAATTCTCAGAGGTAGTGCAGTACCTAGACAGATAGGCCGAATTTTTGGGGAAATAATTCAATTTTCAGTTTTAGGGTTACAAAAAATTCGAATTTCCCAGGTTAGTAATTCCAATAGTGAGAGGGAACGGTTGCAAATTAGATTTCATTGAGCATATTCCTTCATTGGACACAGAGGGTTTTGCAGCAGCAGAACCGACGTCGGGTGGAATAGAAAATAAGACACATTAGAGGGAAAATTTCTCTTAGGGAACTTCAAGCCTCAGAAGTTTGATTTTTCCATGAACATTTGTAGTAGCAGCTAGCAGATCCACACATTCCATGGGAGTGTCGCAGTAAAGCAAGATCTAAGCGTAGGAAAGATGAAGCTTACAATTTTTGAGATGGGCCGTGTGGCCATTTAGAGATCGTGGTCGTACTTAGAGATTAGGATAGGTTGGAGGGTTCTTCCAACTATGTCATTTGGAAGGCCATGATGTCCTTGTTGGATGAATATGGCTTAAAGATCTACATAGACAGTGTTGTGGTAGTTCCCTAGGATGTGGATCAACTCAAAGAATACAAGAAGGAAATGGTGAAGGTGAAGTGCTCGATCCTGGATGGAGTCCGAAACCATATAGTCTCACATATAGTGGCCAAGAAAATGGCCAAAGAGATGTGGGATGCTCTCTCCGAAAATATCTCTGCCCATATCTCTGAAAATATAGTGAACCAAGATCTAAAATTCATACATGAAGTTCACCAAGATTTTGGCTCCATGTGGTTGCAATTTCAACATCGGAAGCTTCGTAGAAAAAAAATTATAACAGAAATTCCAAGATGACCCATTTGAAGCAGCAAAACCTAGAATCCAAAGCTCTGAAACCAAATGTTATGCAACTAGCTCACAAATAGAAGCAAATATAGATAAACGACTTAAAAATTATCCTCTTTGAGGGGGAAACCTCTTTTACATTACATAAATGAACAATTCTTGCATAATGATTATACCTCCTTTGTATATATGGGGGTCTAAGGGGTCACAATATAATCGGTGCCTACATATCAATAATAATTTAAGGGCACAACAATAAAAATAGTGGGCTTCTATGGGGCGCAACAATAACAACATGGGAGATACATGGGAACAAGAATAACAATAGGGCCTACACTAATAATAACAATAAGGGGAACATACTAGTATTATAGGGACTTAACAATTCCTGGAATAAAAGTTGAGATGCATCAGGATGCAAAAGGGGGAATTCATAGATCCCTTCCTCACCAGGATTATTGAGGTATGGGACTAGCTTGTAGTTTTTGGGTAGTGTGAAAACCCTAAGAGCTATTATGATTGGCACTAAACAATGTCTTAGAAGATTGGCAAGTCTTCATCCAGAGTATACCAGAATGGGACAAAATGTGGTTCGACTTGCAGTAGGAGGAGTTGAGACGAGCTCTGCTAAAGAGCTCCATCAGTGGAAGCAATAGTAGCAGGAGATCAATGGGGGTGAAGGAGGAGAAGAATGTGGCCCTTGCATCAAAGGGTCTTAGTTAGGGGAAATGGGAGCATAGAAAGAAGAAGAAGGAACTGGAAAAGGTCAAATGCTTCAGATGTGGTGAGCTCGGTCACTGCAGTGCGCAGTGTCCTCTCAAGAAGAAGGACAAGCAGGAGAAGCAGAAACAACAAGCAGTGTCTGTGGAAATGGGCAAGCTTTCCTCTAGGCTAGAGGAAGAGTTTGCTATGTTCACAGATATACCTCCAGGAGTGAGGTGGGGTGATTTGGTGTTGTAGCCAGAGTGAGCTACATAGATGGGAAGGGTCCATTGAGGAGTCCACCTCTTAGATCATTACCTAGATATGAGAGCCTGCAATATTTAGTAACAGGATGGATCAATGGTAGTTGATGCAGTCAGTACCAGAGTGACAATTTTAGACTAGTAGCAGTGAGGTGTTGAACAGTGCAGAGAGGCACAATTCAGAGTCAGCAGTAGCGTAGATTATTCAGTGACAATGAAGAGGCTAGTAGCAGTTAGGAATATGGAGACAGATGCATCATACTGAACACAGTTGATTTAGTATTTCAGATGCTTCTTAGTTGCAGTAGTTGCATTTGCAACATCAACAGATGAGAGGGAGTTGTAGTGCAGATGAGAGGTTGGAAACAATATGTAGTCTTGACAACAACATTGATGCAACATCAGAGTTACGCAGTAGTTGGTGGGAAGCAACAACCAAACATCATCATCGTGATAGGAGATGATACAAAACCAGAGTGTTGTGGTAGAGTGTGCAACACTAGAACACAATCCTTGCTAAGAGGGAATGCTAGTTTTTTAAGTTTAGGATGTGTTCTAGCTGTAGAAATTTGAATAACTGTTAAATTATTCACCGAGATTATCCTGATCACACACTATTTGAGCTTCATGCATAATACATAACCTCTTCTACTATTGATCATCAATTTGCGTAAATATAAACAATCGCATGCGCACATTAAAACCATAAACAATCACACATATAAACACAGTATTTATGGGAAAGCTTAAAGCTGAAAACCCCCAACTATCTGTATATTATAATGATAGAGATCATGTAACAATCATTTTACAAACTCCTCACAAGCTCTCAGTACAATCTCCAATTGTTGCACACTACACAAGCTCAGATCATACAAAACACATGCTCCACCGCTTCCACAGTTAGTCGCTTTCATCAAGGTTACTTTAATATGGATAATCACAGATCCGTGTTCAATTTCACCGTATGTAATCGCACAATCCCCTATTTGCCTCTCTCCATCAATGTGTGGTGCAAACCTTCATACCACATAGTCACAACTAATAGTCACACGTTTCTTTCACCTACTCTCTCTAATTGCCCCATCAAATCGTCTTATGACTGCAGTTTAAATGATGGCCTTTAGTTGATTTATGAGTTAATAATTAGTGAATTAATTAATAATTAATTCACACCACTCTCACTAATTGTATCAATCACTGCTCAGTTCAACTAAGTTAAACCGAACACAACTCCACCAACTGTCTCATCAACTCCACCAAACTCTGTCACATGAGTTCTAACTGAAGTCAACCATGCAATAGCTCAACTAACCCTTAGGAAAAGCATATTTCCTTCTGTCAGCTGCATGTGCCACATCCAAGCATCAAACTGAAGTGCTCCAAGATGATAAGATAATGTTTATAGTCTAAATATTATTAAGGGTTAATAATATTTGATTGTTCTATTTTTAGCCCTGCAGTTTAAAAATAGAAACTGCCCAATGTCTAAAAATAGAGGTCCATCTATTTTTACCAACTCGACCAATCATCCATAAATAGCATCCTGCAACTCATAGACCATGATCCATATGTCTAAAAATAGACATAGTCTAAAAATAGATTTTGCGCCAAAAATAGCCTGCGGGCCCACTTAGTGAAGGCGACTTCTTTTCACTAAGCTCCATCATCTTGTTGCATTTTCAACACTCCCTCTCAACAAGATATGGATTATCTGCAACCCCTATCCTACCTCTTTGGTATTCGAATTTTCTCCTGGTGAGCGCCTTCGTCAAGATATCAACATCCTGATCCTCCGTGGGAATGTATGAAAGTAACATGATTCTCCGCTGCACACAATCTCTGATATGATGGTACCTGATGTCGATGTGTTTGGATCTATCATGAAATACTAGATTAGTCGAGAGTTTAATGCAACTCTGGTTATCACAATAAATCACAGTAGGCTCCAAATGCGACCCGAACAACCCGACCAGAATCTTCCTCATCCAAATAGCCTCGCATGCAGCCAAGCTTGCTGCCATATACTCGGCCTCCGCGGAACTGAGTGCCATGGATCTCTGCTTCCTTCTGTACCAAGAAACTGTTGTCGACCCGATACTGAAGATCCCTCCAGATGTGCTCTTTCGGTCCGTTGGGCTCCCTGCCCAATCTGCATCCGTGAAGCCACACAACTTCACCTCATCCTCCTGTCTGTACCACAAGCCATATCCCGATGTGCCTCTAAGATAACGCAATACATGCTTGCCTGCCTTCCAGAAGAGCTTGGTAGGCTTAACCATAGCTTGCGAAAGCTGGTTAACAGTATAGCATATATCGGGTCATGTATTGACCAGATACATAAGCGACCCCACCAACTGTCGATAAACAGTGGCATCCACTACCTCCGCTGAAGTAGCATCCTCCTTCCTCCAACCACCAGAAAGAGGAGTATCAACAGGCTTGCAGCCATGCATGTTGAACTTCTCCAGTATCTCCCGGGCATACTTACCCTGAGAAACAAACAGTCCATCACTGCGCTGCCAAATTTCCAATCCCAGGAAATAATGAAGGAGGCCCAAGTCCTTCATCTCAAACTATCTGGCAAGATTATCCTTGCATGAAAGTATCAACAGCTCATCACCCGTCAAAATAAAATCATCTACATAAATTACAATGATCAGCAACTTACCCTCCACCACAATCTGGTATAGGTTAGGATCCGCCTCACTCTTGGAGAATCCAAGTCCGGTGAAATAACTGTCTATCCATGTGTACCAAGCACGAGGTGCTTGTTTCAACCCATACAACGCTCTCTTGAGCTTGCACACATGCGACTCGCTGCTGAAGATCTCGAAACCTTCGGGCTGCTCTATGTACACCTCCTCCTCAATGACTCCATTGAGGAACGCAGTCTTCACATCCATCTGATGAATGTGCCACCCCATCTGCGCTGAGAGAGCAAGAATCGTCCATATGGAAGAATACCTTGCGACAGGTGCAAAGGTCTCCTCATAATCGATCCCCTCAATCTGTGAAAAGCCTCGGGCAACAAATCTTGCCTTATACTTCTCCACACTCCCGTCAGCTGCCTTCTTCACTTTGTAGATCCATCTCGAACCCACCACTGATTTCCCCTCCGGCCTCGGGACAATCTCCCATGCACTGTTTCTGACAATCGAATCATACTCTTCCACCATGGCATCTACCCATGTGGGGTCCTCCACAGCTTCCTCGAAAGAGGATGGCTCTGTCACGATACACTTGCTCATAAGAGCCATGTATCTAGTATACCGGTCAGGTGACTGTCTCTATCTGTGCTGTGATGTAGGTGCTCCTACAACCTTCTTTGCATCTTGAGCCAGTCGCTCAGCTTCTGTAGTGCGCTTCCGCCCTCTGATGGTTGGCGCTGCCTGAGTGGTCTCTTCCACTCCATGAACCTCATCTTGTGGCTGATCCACATCCCGAGACTCATCCTTAGGAACTAATAGCTCCTCATCTGCATGCAAGTGTGGCTCCCTCTCAAGCGAACACTTCATGGCTTTCTCCTCATGAAATTTGATATTCCGTCGCACAACAGTCTTGCGACTGTCTGGAAAATACACACGATAGTTGTGGGGTGTATCAGTGTACCCCACAAATATCCCAACCTCTGCAGTCGGCTCCAGCTTCTTCCTGGCATCCTTCGTCACATGAATGTAAACAGGTGAACCAAAAATCCTTATCAGGCTTCTTACCAGAAAACGCCTCCTCGGGTGTACTCATGCCAAGTATCCTGTGAGGACAACGGTTTTGCACATAAACCGCAGTATTGCATGCCTCAGCCCACAAGTGTATGGGAAGGCCCTGATCATGCAACATCGCCCGTGCAGCACCCACAATCGTTCTGTTCTTTCGCTCCGCAACCCCATTCTGCTATGGGTTATGAGGTGCTATGAGCTCTCTTCGAATTCCTTTTGCACTGCAAAAGTCCTTGAACTCACCAGAGATGAATTCACCACCATTTTTACTCCTAAGAGCCTTCACCTGCTTCCCCGATTCTTTCTCAACCAGTGCCTTGAACTCACAGAACTTTGAGTATGTCTCGCTCTTCTTCTGCATGAAGAAGATCCAACACTTACGAGAAAAATCATCAACAAATATCACATAATACCCGTGCTTTGCTGTCGAAGCTACTGAGAAAGGTCCACACACGTCTGTGTGAATTCTCTCAAGGATCGTCGTGGCGCGACTATCCTTCTCGTGAAAGGTGGCTTTCACAAATTTTCCCAAGGTACACCCCTTGCACTGATCTGACTGCGTAAGAGTGCCTTTAGGAAGCCCAGTAGAAATCTACTGTAGTATCTTCAAAGCTCCATGGTGAAGGTGGCCCAATCTCCGGTGCCACAACTCGCCATCATCCCGGCTCACCACTCCTTCTGCCTTGCCTGCCATTGCTGCGCAGCCATCTACCTGCAATTGATAAAGGTTCTTAACTCGAACCCCTATCCTCCAGGTCTCACCAGTTGCCTTACTGCGCAGGAAAGCCTTTCCCTCGCTAAATACAACATCATATCCCTTGTCTTCTAACATCGCCACAGAGATAAGATTCTTCTTCAATCCCGGAACATGCATCACTTCCTTCAATACGAAGGGTTTACCAGACTCCCTCTCAAAGGAAATGGTACCGATACCGGTCGCACTGTATCTACCATCATCGCCCATCTCGATGTGCACTCCAAGATCTTTCTCATCCAGATCAGTAAACAAATCTCGATCTCCTGTCATGTGAAAAGACGCACCACTATCCAGAAACCACACTGATCCCGCCATACTTGAAACCAAGCATGCGAACAGCAAAAAATCCAGCTCAAACTACGAGGCTAAGGCCTCTCCAGCTGCAGATCCAGCAGCCTGCTTATTTTTCTTCTTCTGCGGACAATTTGTGGCATAATGTCCATGTTGGTGACAGTGAAAGCACTTCACCTTGGACATGTCCTGCTTCTTGCCTTTCGCACCGGAATGAGAAGCTTTCTTGCTCTTCCCCTTCTTTGCTTTGGTAGCCAAAGCGCAATTCTCTTCATCAGAGTTCCTTGATGAAGATCCGTCCCTGGTACTCCGCCTTATCTCCTCTTGCACAAGATCCAACCAAAGTCGCTCCCATCCTGGCAATTTCTCCCGACCATTGACAGAGTCCTGATAGGAATGCCAACTCTTCGGAAGCCCAAGGAGAGCCAAGCTCACCAATTCCTCGTCATCTACAGTCACCCCCACACTTCCCAGCTCATCCCCGCATTGGGTGAACTTCGTGAGGTACTTGGGCATACTGTCGCCTTTCTCCATCTTTATGTTTCTGAGTTTATCCTTGAGCGCCAACTTCCTCTGGTCGCTCTTGCTTTGGAATAAATTTTTCAAGGCTTTCCACATCGTAGAATGGAGAAGCCTTACCATGCAGGCCGGAACACCAGTGACCCCCCTTCACGCCCTCCAACGTAATCCTTCGACACTTTGTCAGTTTTCTTTGCCAAGCCTCTCACTACGTTAAATATCGCTAGAAGTAGGCTTTCAGACTTCAGCAATCTATGAACTCCTTCAACCCATTGTCATCCAAACCGTCTCCATCCTGTCCTTCCATGCAATATAATTCGAGTTGCCCTCAAGGGCATACTCCAATCACAATCCGTTGAAAGACATCTCAACTTCGACACCAAGAAAACACTGCCGCAAATTCGAATTCCACCAGCACAAAACTCAACCGCTTCAATGTTTTGCAATTGCTCCAATGATCAATACTGCTCTGATACCATGTAGAAATTTGAATAACTATTAAATTATTCACCGATATTATCCTGATCACACACTATTTGAGCTTCATGCATAATACATAACCTCTTCTACTATTGATCATCAATTTGCGGAAATATAAACAATCGCATGTGCACATTAAAACCATAAACAATCACACATATAAACACAGTATTTATGGGAAATATTAAAGCTGAAAACCCCCAACTATCTGTATATTATAATGATAGAGATCATGTAACAATCATTGTACAAACTCCTCACAAGCTCTTAGTACAATCTCCAATTGTTACACACTACACAAGCTTAGATCTAGCAAAACACATGCTCCAATCTGCTCCACCTGTTAGCCTGCCTCTACTGCGCAATCCAAGATGAATAATGGCCCAATCTGAGTTCGAATCCACCTGGTATGCACTGCGCAATCCTCATTGGCCTCTCCATCAATGTGTGGTGCAAACTCATGCACCAGTATGGTCACAACTGATAGTCACACTTGCTCTTTCACCTACCTCTTCACTGGTCTCCACTGAAACTGTCCATGCACTGAAGTTAACTGATGTATTCTTTAGTTGATTTATGAGTTTATAATTAGTGAATTAATTAATAATTAATTCACACCACTCTCAGTAATTGTATCAATCAGTTAGACTAGATACAACTAGCTCAACTAAGTTAAACTGAACACAACTCCATTAACTGTCTCATCAACTCCACCAAACTCTGTCACATGAGTTCTAATTGAAGTCAACCATGCAATAGCTCCACTAAACCCTAGGAATAGCGTAATTCCTTCTGTCAACTGCATGTGCCACATCCGTGACTCGAACTGAAGTGCTCCAAGAGGATAAGATAATGTTTAGAGTCCAAATATTATTAAGAGCTAATAATATTCGACATATCTATTTTTAGACTGGCAATCTAAAAATAGATTCCGCCCAGTATGTCTAAAAATAGAATTCCATCTATTTTTTTTGACTTGACAAACCATCCATAAATAGCATCCTGCAACTCAAAGAACATGATCCATATGTCTAAAAATAGACATAGTCTAAAAATAGACTTTGCGCCAAAAATAGCCTGTGGGCCCACTTAGTGAAGGCGACTTCTTTCCACTAAGCTCCTCATCTTGTTGCAATCTCAACACTAGCCACGAAATTTAGTGGAGAGGCTAGAGTACATGAGATCTCCAAAACCCATAAATCGTTTTTGGAAATTCCACCTAGAGATGAATCAATTAGATTATTAGTCATTTTTTAAATATTTCCTAAGTCTAAACTTAGGGAATATGGTTGATTAATCAGAATTAATTAATTCAAGGTGAGAATAGTATAGAAACTCACACAGATCGACTTCAAGGTGATCCTAGCCACTTATTAAGCTTTAATATTGGTCATTGGATCTCTAACAATGGATTATAAGAAGAAGTCGATGGGCACTTGGAGAAGACACACTAGAAGTTTGATTTCCTTGGAAAATTGATTTCCAAAGAGCACCAGTAGTTGTCGGAGAGCCAAAGATCAAAGTAGAGTCTGTGAGGGGCCGATTCAGTGATCTAGAAGAAGTTTTCTAAATCCAGAGAGGAAACAACAAGGAGGTTGAGTTATTCATAGTGAGTCTGCACACAAGACTGTGCAGTTGCTTCAGAAGAGCAATATGATTTGCCTGGAGGAAAAAACGTTTTTAGTTCTAGAGGTCGGGCAGAGGTTCCAGAGTGTCAGAGAAGTGATTTAATTAGAAGAGACAGGAAAAAAGTCTTCATCAGAGGCAGTTCCAGGCTAGATGTCATAGGGTCAGCGCAAGCATTGCGCAGAGGCCAACGTAAGGGTCCTAAGAGGACGAGTTTCTAAACGAAAGTTGTGTCGGGGTTGCTTATGGAAGAAGGGTAATTCCCTTAGATAATTTTGGCCAGATTTTCACGTTGTTTGGATTTCTAGTTGGGCATCCATAGATTGTACTCAGAATTCATTTTTGCATAATAATAAAAACCCTCATTTTCTGCACCGGTTTTCCCAAGTTGGTTAGCATTTGTCCAAAAATAACGGAGTCATTTTTGTGTGTGTATGTGTGTGCTAGAATTTTCTCAGTTTCCAGCTCTATTTTATTTCCATGGTTTTATTTGTTACTTTTTTAGTGCGATTAATTTGATATTTGTGGTAGAAAATGAATTTTTAAATTAATTAACAATTAGAAGAATTAATTCCAGTTGTTGCAATAACATTTTAGTTTTGAAATTTTCATAGTGGCCCCTAGCATAGCATTTGTGGCCTTTGGTTTGAGTGTGTGGTGAAGTACAAATTTCCTTCCCAGTTGAAGCTCCCTATTAGTATAGTTCAAATTTCATTGGTATCATTCACCTACAACAAAAAGACAGTGAGATTTATTTCTAGTTTGTCCCCTCCACATGTCTATGTAGCCCCTCAATGGTTCAATTGAATAGATTTTGTGTTCAAACTAGTTGGAAAAAATATTAGATTAAAATGAATACCACAATATATCAAGAAAATAAAATATAGTAAGACCAACCTGCACAATGAAAAAATATTTCATTCATTTGGACATGAAGTTCTTTATTATTGTCACTAATTTCACAAGACAACAGTAATATCTGCTAGAGTGGAGGCTAGCCTTTTATAAAAAAATTCTTATAGCTAGATGGACTCTAGAAAATTATTTTTTACTAGTCATCCACATGGAAAAGACAATAATTTCATAAAATGTTACATTATAATAATCATTTTTCTCACTAAGGGGACGAATTAGTTCACAGGGCACAATTTGGTCTAGGATTCCCTTTGTTTATGATTTTCATGAGAAAATGATGGAAAACAATAACCATAAGTAGCTAAACGTCCCATCCCAAGATCATTGAGGAAACTTGATTTGGCCTTTAAGTGGTTTTAGTTGGTCCATGAGTTGATCCTTTGAGTTCATAACAACTCGTTGATGGTCCTTTCCTTAACTTCACGGTCTAAGATACCTCCAATGACTTATTTTACCCTTCAAATAACTACTATACTCTCAAAACGACTAGTTCCATTGACTTTTCCTCTTTAATAAACTCAATTTATCCACTTGTGCTCTAGATCTCCAATGCCTTGATAATTTTGACCATTTTGATGCTTATGTTTGTTACATGCCCTGATTTGAACTATGTATGCCTTCAATTTTCCATATCATGCCTAACATTGCTACATCATCATTATCATATACACGTCATCATGACTCTACTCTAGTTCTCTAGCGCCCTAATAAATTTGAGGATTATGAGACTTGAGTTTTGTTCCTCTTCTTCTATTGACCATTTTTAATATAATGCATGTCCAAATATGTTCGTTGTTGACCTTGTTCAATTACCTAGAAACATGCAATACATGTTTGAATACCTTGACCACTTGTAACTTGACATTGCATTCTATTATCGAAAAATATTATGTGACATGTTATCCTCTCATAAAGTTGAACAAAATGAGACCAAATTAACTTTCTTGATTTTTGGGACCACTTGCATCGGAAAACATGAATTGTCTAAGGAAAAATGATAAGTTTTATGTGTGAGATTGCAATGTATGAATATTGTTTAAGGGACATTGCACCAATGTCAAGACAACATATAGACTCTATAGACACATAATTATGTTGTAAGAGATAGGCACACCTTAATGTGGGCTACATTGGCCCATATGTATACCAATGGTCACCCCCTAGAAAAGGGGGGCTCCTCTAAAACCATGAGCCTTCATATCAACATATCCAAGGACCTCCAATCCTATCAAAGGGACTGGCCATGGTCTAACCAAACAAGTATGGGACACCTGATACAAGGGCTTGCATGGTTGTTTCAAGGCTTTTGACTTGTGACCTTGGGCTTAGAATGGTGATGAAATATGCTACAAAAATATGTACTAACATGAGAGGTAACAAACGTCTCCAACTACATAACACATGCTTTACCCAGGAAGATGTGAGTACCCCAAAATATTCCACCTATCACTTGAAAATATCACCAAGATGATATACAATATAGGGAGAGAGTTGAATTGAAGTCCTATCCCATCCTAACATGTCAATAAAATCCAAATGAAATAACAAATAACAAAATGGCACGAATAATATGAATTTAAATAGAAACTACAAGGCAAAACATGTAACTAAACTAATAAGCAAGTAATAACATCACTGACACAAGAAAATTTGGAACTATGTTATAATGTAAATAAATGAAAACAAAAAAAATAAATTAATCTATTATTTATGATAAAGAGTTTATTTTCATTTTCCTACATGATCAAAATAAATGAAATATGTTAGATGAGCTGATATAACTAATGTAACCAACATCTTAAGTCATTGTCACCTTGGCTTTTACCTTTAAGCTCAGTTTCTAAGAAAAAAAATAAAATGTAAAACCTATAGTGAATGTTTGTTGGAACTTTCTTCATGGTTTGTACCATATCTACAAGGTATTCTTCATCATGTGGAAGGAAATCAATGAAGATTTAAGGTCTTTGTTATGAAACCAACTCCAAAAATAGAAGAAAAGAGATATCAACGCCTTAGAAATCAACCACTTCGAGGGGGAAACCTCCAATACATTACATAAATGAGCAATTCTTGGATGATACAAATGACCAAAACCTCCTTCTATATATAGGAGTCCATGGGGCCACAATATAATCCTAGACGACCTAACAATAATAATGTAAGGGAACAATAATAACAATATTTGGGGTTACAGGGGTACAACAATAACAATAAGGGGGCTACACTAGTAAAAATAAGGGACTAAACTAGTAATATAGGGACCTAACATGCCCCTCTCCTTCAAAAAAGTGTTGTCCTCAACGCTTGAGTAGCTCTGGGTGCTTCTATATAAAATTCTCATCCTCCCATGTAGAATCTTCAGTGGGTAAGTTTTTCCACTTGATGAGATACTCTGAAATTGATCGATTTCGTAGTTGTTGAGTTCTTGTTTCCGTGACCGCTTCAGGTTCCAATATTATTTTTCCTTCCTCATCAAGTTCTGGAAATATTGTTTGAACTGGAAGATTTTCACCTATAACCTTATTTAAGCATGAAACATGGAAAACTAGATGCACTCACAAAGAAGCAGGAAGCTCCAATTTGTATGCCATAGTACCAATCTTTTGCAACACCTTGTAAGGACCATAGTACTTTGGAGATAATTTATTATCCTTTTTAGCTTGCTTGAGGGACATTTGTTTGTATGGTTGTAGTCGTAAAAATACCCAGTGTCCTACATTAAAACTTCTCTCGCTACGATGTTGATCTGGTTGTTGTTTCATTCGATTTTGTGCCAAATTTAGGTTATCCTTTAAGAGTTGTAGAACTTCTTGTTGATGCTTGATGTGATCTTCCATTGCTTGAAACTTAGAATTTTCTCTTAAATATGATGTGATGGACGGTGGATGATATCCATAAATTGCCATAAATGGGGTCATTTTTGTTGCAGTATGGAAGGAAGTGTTATACCACCATTCAACAAGAGGTAACCACTTGACCCATTATGTTTGTTTATCAGATACAACACAACAAAGATATCCTTCCAAACATTTATTCACTATCTCAATTTGACCATCGGATTGAGGATGATAAGATAAGCTATGAGCTAATTGAGTAACCAAAGAAGAAAATAACTTCGTCCAAAAATTTCCAGTAAAAATGGGATCTCTGTCGCTCACGATAATCTTTGGGTTTCCATGTAAATTTTGAATTGTGTCCATAAATGTAGTAGCAACTGTACTTGCTTTAAATGGATGAGATAATGCACAAAAGTGTGCATACTTGGTAAGTCTATCAACTACCACCATGATGACACTCTTTCCTTCGGACTTACGTAAACCCGTGATAAAATCCATTGAAATCTCCTCCCAACGTTGACTTGGAATGGATAAAGGTTGTAGAAGTCCCGGGGTCTTAATTGTTTCCACTTTATTCTGCTGGAAAACCAAACATTCTGCCAAAAACTTTTGAATATCAGATTTAAGGCCATCCCAAAAAAATTCTTTCTTCACCCTGTGGTAAGTTTTTAAAAATCCTGAGTGTCCTCCTAAAGGAGAAGTGTGGAATTCCAAAAGAATATTTTGTTTTAGTTGGGAATTCTTACAAAGATATAAGCGATCTTTGTACCATAAGGAATCATTTTTCCAACTAAATGTATCAGATGTACTAGGATCTTGCTGCAACTTTTGAATGAGTGTCCATACATCTTTGTTCTTCTTCCATTCATCTCTTGCTTCGGTTATCCAATCTGGTTGGATAATAGAAATGGCACAAAGAAATGCTTCCACCTCTTCATTCTTTCTTGAGAGTGCATCTGCAACAACATTTAGCTTCCCTTTTTTGTAGATTATTTCAAAGTCATAACCGAACATCTTTGTGACCCATTTTTGCTTCTCTTCTGAAGATAGTCTTTGTTCCAAAAAGTGTTTAAGACTATCATGATCAGTTTTTACCTTGAAGTGTCTTCCCATTAGGAAAGGTTGTCATTTCTTTAGTGCATGTAGTATTGCTAACATTTACTTCTCATAAATAGCTTTCTGTAAATACTTTCCTTTGATTGGATGAATTTCAAAAGCAATGGGTCTTCCTTCTTGCATTAAAACAACACCAATTCCATTTCCTGAGGCATCACATTCCACAATAAAGGTTTTTGTGAAGTCTGGCGTAGCTAAGACCGGTGCTAGGCACATTGCCTCTTTAAGATGTTCAAAGGCCTTAGTTGCTTCAGGAGTCCATGAAAATGCATCTTTCTTCAATAATGTTGTTAGTGGTGCTGCTATTCTCCCATAATTCTTAACAAACTTGCGATAATACCCTGTTAACCCGAGAAATCCTCGCAACTGCTTTATGGTTGTGGGGACTTTCCATTCCTTAATGGCTTTAATTTTGTTAGGGTTTACCTTAACACCCTCGTGAGATACAATATGACCCAGATATTCCACCTCTTGTACTCCAAAGAAACATTTGGATGTTTTTGCATATAATTGTTTCTCCTGCAATAGTTTGAGCACCCTGTCAACATGTTGAACATGATCCTTCCAAGACTTGTTGTAGATTAGTATATCATCAAAAAATATTAGCACAAATTTTCTAAGGAAGGGTTTGAAAATGGAATTCATCAACTCTTGAAATGTAGAAGGTGCATTGGTAAGGCCAAAAGGCATGACCAAAAATTCATAATGACCCTCATGAGTTCGAAATGCTGTTTTTGGAATATCTTCAGTCTTCATTCTAATTTGATGATATCTTGAACGAAGATCCAACTTGGTAAAATAAATTGCTCCATGTAATTCATCCAATAATTCATCAATCACAAGAATGGGAAATTTATCTTTAATGGTGAGCTTATTGAGCTCCCTATAATCCAGAAACATGTGCCATGATCCATCCTTCTTGTGTACCAATACTACAGGAGTAGAGAAAGAACTTTGACTAGGTTGAATTATACCCGCCTCTAACATTTCTGCAATCATACGTTCAATTTCGCTCTTTTGGACATAAGGATATTTATAAGGCCTGATGTTTGGAGGAACACTTCCTGGAATCAAATGAATAGCATGATCATGATCACGAATAGGTGGGAGTCCTTTGGGAGTTTCAAACACCTTGGAATGATTTTCCAAGACTTGTTGGAGATCTGGAGAGATAGATGATTTTGATGTGGGAACTTCTAGTGAGCATAATTGTGCAATCACGCCTCGTTGTTCTTTCTTTAGAAGCTTTGTCATAACATTAGAGCTTATTATCCTTCCTGGCTTCCCTACAATACCCCGTAATTCGACTTCCTTTCCTTCTGAAAAAAATTTCAAGAAAAGTTCTTGAGAATTAAAAGCTATCGTCCCCAAAGATTGTAACCATTGTACTCCTAGTACAACATCAGCACCTCCCATAGGAATGGAAAGCATTGGACTAGTCAATACATATTCCCCCATGGTTAGCTTGATATTATGGCATTTTCCGGAGCAATTTATAGTTCCTCCATTTGCAACCATCACTTGACATTCTGGTGCTGGGTATAGGAAACAATTCAATTCCTTGGCTACCTTACAATGAATAAAATTATGGGTACTACCTGAATCAATCAACACTATTATCTTTTTCTTCTTGATATGTCCTTCTATCTTGAGAGTTTGAGGAGTGGTAATTCCTACCAATGCATTACACGATATGGTCGGACTCATTTCTTCCTCTTCTAGGGTTGGTTCCCGGTGTATATCCTCTTCTTGTTCATTTTCTTCTTCCTCTTCACAATTTATGTAAAATAATTTCTTCTCAGCACACTTATGACCTTTAGTGTATTTGCTATCACAACTGTAGCAAAGCCCTTTTGCTCTTTTTTCTTCCAATTGTTGTGGTGTCAACCTTGTAGGTTGTGGAAGTCTAGGAGTAGCAACACTTCCATGTTTATATATGTGAGTGGTAGGCTTCCTTGTCGCCATAGTTTTACATTAAATTTTTCTTGCCAACATGAATGCCTTTTCCAATGAATTAGGTTCCCAAACGCGAACTTCATGTTGGATGTTATCCTTTAAAGTCCCTATGAAGTCATCAATCCTGTGTTCCTATGGAATATCAATTACCCTTATATTCAATTTTTGGAAGTTCTCAATGTGCTCCACCACTGAACCCTTTTGTTTGAGATTTATCAATTGGCTAAAGAAGGTGTTGCTTTTTGTATCCTCATAATGTGCTATCATTTCCTCTATAAAAATTGACCAAGTGACAATTTTTTTACGGGAGAAAAGCCATCGATACCATACAAATGTATTTTGTTCTAAATGTAAAGTTGCAATGCGTACCTTTTGTGTGTTTTTCATATTATTGAGATCAAAATATTGCTCCATTTGCAGTATCCATGTTATGGGATCGTTGCCATCGAACTTCCTCATATCCATATTTGGAATATGGTGGTTCTTCCATCCAACATTAGAGTTTATGAAATCATAATTAACATTTATTTTGTTCTCATCATGAGTTTCCTCTACTATCTTTTTTCCATTAGGAAACATTTCTTGTATCAACTTTTCCAAACCTTTGATGTCTACTTTTAGATCTTTCTTCATGTTTTCCATTTTTTCATCGATCTTAGCTTCCATGTCATCCATCTTAGCTTCCATGCTAACTTCCATGCCATCCATCTTAGCTTCCAAACCATTCATATTAGCTTCCATGCCTTTCTTCAAACCATCCATCTTAGTTTCCATGCCTTTCTTCAAAACTTCCATTTCATTTTTTGTTTCTCTTTGCGATAGGTGCACTTGTTCTTGTAATTTTGATATCTCATGTTGCATTTCTTCATCTTCATGAGTCATAGTAGAGCCTTCTGAAGGCTTAGTTGGTGTTGAATTATTTATAGGGGGAATTTTAGAACTCAATACTTATATCTATTCTTCAATATGTTCTTGGAATAAATTCAAATTAATTTTTTCAAATGAGACTTATGTAATTCGAAAAAAATACACACCTTTTTCTTGCTTTTGAGGAGCTCGATATTGAAACTGAATTATCTCTGTGATTTTGGATCTTCAATATCTGAAATTGGGCCCTGTAGTATCTCTCTAAATCTTCTTTCAAATTCCATAGGTCTAACCTAATTTGGATTCTTAAAGACAAAGTTATGCCAAATCTCTCACAATAACCTAATTATGGACTGGTTCAGTAGAGCGAACTTGTACGACATGCCACGTGTCCCCATTTCCTCCTTTGGCTCTCAAATTGATACAAAGGAAACTACAGCCCATGCAATTGTGGCCACTTTTTGCAGAATTCCAATCCAATGCTCAGAGAGAGAGTTATGATGATTTTCCCACGATCACCTCTTTGAGATGAAATTCGGGAGCCTGAAAAATCCCTAACTTTCATAGACCCTGTCTTCAAAAATGTTGGGAATCAAGCTTTGAAAATTTTCCACGTCGTTCCTTAGGATTGCAGCTACGCTCTGTGAAAATTTCAGCTTCTGAACCCTCATAGAAAAAAATTTATAGTGAAAATTCCACGATGACTTGTTTAGGTTAAGTTCAAGAGCCTGGAAAAATCCATAACTTGCACAAATCATATCTCCTAAAATATTGTGAACCAGGATCTGAAAATTTTCCATGACGTTCCTTAGGATTTCAGCTTCGCTCTATAAAAATTTCAACATCTGAACCTTCATAGAAAATAAGTTATAGTGAAATTTCCACGATGACATGTTTGGAGCAGCGAAACCCTAGAATCCAAAGCTCTGATACCAAATGTTATGAAACTAGCTCCAAAAATAGAAGAAAAGAGAGATCAATGCCTTAGAAATCAACCACTTTTAGGGGGAAAACTCCAATACATTACATAAATGAGAAATTATTGGATGATACAAATGGCCAAAACATCCTTCTATATACAGGAGTCCATGGGGCTACAATATAATCCTATCCGACCTAACAATAATAATGTAAGGGCACAATAATAACAATATTTGGGGTTACAGGGGTACAACAATAATAATATGTGGGCTACACTAGTAACAATAAGGGACTAAACTAGTAATATAGGGACCTAACATTTTCAATGCATTATTTCAAGCTTCTTCAATCCATAGATCTATGGGGCTAATATAATGCATAATGCCTTTCATTAATGGTTTTCACTGTATTGGTAATAGAGGGAGGTTTTAATGGTGGTTCTAACTAGAACTTACATATATATTTTTCCCTCCTTGATTTCCTTTAATCACATATACATACCGTTGATGAGACACCTTAGAAAATGAAAAATATTATTAAACCCACAACTTATGGTTAGTTTATTTAGAAAGGGATGTTGGGAGCTTCTAAAGTATCACTACTAAATATTGAGCCAACTTTCAACGCCTCTTTATCTTTCTTGCGATGATCATTCGTAGCTATAATGACAAAAAACAGATTTTGCAAAGCACCATACATTTTACAAATTTTTTTTCAACATCTCCTTAAACATTAGAATTTTGACGGTAATTGCATCACAAATCCGATAATAAGACAACCTCTTTTTGTCATCAAAATTGGAGTCGAAATACTGAAAAAAACTTGACATAGTTGTGACTGCGAGCCAACATGTTTGTGACAGTCTTGTGATGTTTAGGCGTGGGGAAGGTCATCACAAGACCGACAGGCCCACTAATTCTATAAAGTATATTACGACGACCATGTTGGTAGTTGCGACGTTTAGGTCGTGGGAACTCCCATCACATGACTGATGATGTCACTAATTCTACAATGTATGTTCTGATGACCATACTGTAGTTGTGACATTCAGGTTGTGGGAAATATATTCACAATACTGACAACACCACTAATTTTACAAAGTACCTCACGATGATCTTGTCGTAGTTGCGACGTTGAGGTCGTGGGAAATTTCATCACAAGAGTGACATCCCCATTAATTTTACTAAATATGTTGCGACACACATGGCGTCGAAAATCCTTTGCAAGACCGATGACCCCACCATTTTAACAAAATGTGTTGCGACAGTTAGAATGTTGTTGCAATATCGACAATGGTGAAAATTAAATAATAATACAAAATCATTCGTTGATAATATGGTAGTTTTTTATCTACCATATTAGATAATCATAAATTTTTTACATCTTAGGCATTAGCTTAAATTTAAGGCATTATTTATCATACTATTCTAGCTAAAAAAATTACGATAAATCACTTATAAAATAGTAATGATGTTTTGCACTAAATAATTTTCCTTGGGTCTAGGAAATTGCCACTACATGCACAATTAGAAGAATTACTTCCAAAATAGTAATGGTGTTGTCCTCTAAATTATTATCCTTGGATATAGGACATAGGACATTGTATGCACAATTAAAGAAACTTTAATATTTTATTATATATATGTGTATATATATATATAGTTGGAGAAATGGTTAAAACAAGTGTTAAAATATTCAAGCTAGTGAACTTTTCTATTTGATTCTAGGTCAAAACAATCCATATGAATACAAAATTTGAATCCCGTGAAAACTTTTCTCCTAGTTATACCTATATGGAAAAAAACTAATACATTAAAACCATGTTTAATATACTCAAAAGCATCATCCACAAATTTCCAGGAAAAAGGAAATAATAACACATGCAATTCCATGCATAAATAAATTATTTTGACTAAATCATGATTCTTTATTATCAAGAGTGTTTCCTAAAATTTCATACTTCCATAATTTTTTTATAGAAAGTTTAAAATAATATATACACAATATTCAAACAATTAGAGATAAACAATACATGTGTAAACAATACTATAAAAACCATTTTTCTTGTATTTTTTGTACTACAATACGTGTAATAAGGATAAATAACGTAAGTTTACAAACCCTAATAACAATTATAGTGAGGGTATATTTCTAGAGGAAAAATTATATTGATAATTTGTAGGGAGTGAGTATCTTGGAGGAAAAATGATTAGTAAGTCCTCCAAAGTCAATTGAAGGGAATAATTGCCTTCAAAGACTTACAATCAATGCTACCTAGGGGAATAGTGGACACAACTTACACAAAAAAAATTCCATGTAGAAGAAGAACATGGATATTATGGAAGTATATTGTGATTATGATTCCTATGAGGCACTTAGGAGGACATACATTTTTATTTTCTAGTCATTTATTCCAGTTGGTTGCTGGTGCTTCAACCTTTACATTTAAGCTTGTTGCAGAGAGAAATTGTTAGTGATATTTATATATTCTTGATATGTTATATATATTTAAATATACCCATATTTTGTTATCATTATAATTACCTATCAATTGCTTGTAAAAAGATGGAAATATGTTTCAATCATGGACAATATCACTTCATAATCATGGATAGTATTACATAGCTAACCACTTCTATTGTACCATTAAATGCAAGGAAGCATAATAATAACCGTGAGAAAAAAAATGCATTACACATTCATTTAAGCAATTAAAAGCCACACCAATAATAAAGAAACAACTATTTTTGAAGAAATATGAGGTTTCAAAAATTTCTACTAATAAAACTTGCAGACATTACAACATTTTTTGTATGCGTCTAACGTCAGTCAAATTTTAAATTGAAAAGTACGGCAAATTAACTTTACATTTTAATCTTCCACACATAATATCAAACATAATAGCAATTCAATTCCAAAATCCTTCTCTAAAATCAAGAGCATATAACCTCAATAAAACAAAGAGTTGGGATGCTTAGAATTCAGAACTCAAAAAGGGATGAAGAAACTTACTCCTTGGATGAAGCATCCTAAAAATAAAACCTATTGTTGGTGCCTTATTTGGATAGTCCTCTGTGAATTGAAGATTCAACTTAAATGTACCTACAAAAAACTCAACAATATATATGAAAAAACATAGAAACACTCTATCCAAATTTTTGAAGGCAATATTTTATTTTATCACATAAACCATGCTCCAACTTAATACAACATTTTTTCAAATACTATTACTTCATCCAAGATTCAAATCAATGTAGCTTAATTAAAGTTGATATAGATAACCAATCTAGAAACAACCCAAACTACAAAATTTGCCAAAATATCAAGTTGTTCAACATTACTAAACACCAACATATCAAGTAAAGAAATTTCAACTTGGATAGACATTCAAATATAGGAAATCTTCTAGGGCCTTGTTTGACAAGCATCCAATGTGTACAGGTTAATGTTAAGACTACTCAAATTAAACATAAAAAATGTGTTACTAAACATGGTAAACTCCCTTGGGAGTTAATTTCACGAGCACTAAAATATTTCTTAAACCAGGTGCTAGCATTAAAATATGTACAACTTTAATACATTTCCTGCTATGTGTTGGCTTAAAATATTTCCTATTTTATTTGGGGCCATTGTGAGGGAAATGAAATTAACTTAATACAACAAGTTTCTTTTTGAATTTTTCCTTATAATTATCTCTTTAAGCATACAATAAGTTATGCATAAACAACCCAAAACTTATTTAAGACGCCATGACATAATTTATGAAATTTACTCTTGAAAAATAAAATGGTTTTACAAATCCAGATTTTGCTACTGTGTTGTGAAAAAATGTCAAGCAATTCTAGTCGGACAAGTGAATTTAAATTACCATCACTCATGTTATTTTATATTTTTGTAACTTCTTTTAAGGATTTTGAAGTGGAAATAATTGATTTATTTGAAACATATTAGAAGAAACCTTGGAACATCTCCTTAGACAGTTATGCAAAAAGTATTGCCACAAGTTTCTTTTGGTAGTATTTTATCCTATTTTTCATAATCATTACTCGAAGAAATTGGCTCACATTTCATTATTTTTAACACATATACATGTTGCTTAGACTCTTCTTCTTGTGATTAGTCTAAAGTTGAAGAATCAACTCTTATAAATTATCCCCCATCTTTAAACCTGACATGTGGAATCAACATAGTCCAAGGTAGAATTACTTATCAATCAAAAACCAAAATACTAGTTATCATTACCTAAATGTCCAATGTAGATTTACTTATCAATCAAAATCCAAAACACCAGTTATAAATACCTAAATGTACTATACTTAGATGCTCTAGGAATCAATTTTGCACTCCCACATGGTATTTGTATTGGACTACAATTGTTAGTCTCATTGACCTAAAATTGTGGTAATTTATTGAACATTGATAAAATTATCTTATCTCATCTTCTAAATTCAAAAATTGCCCCAGAATTCCCTAGACATTGTGTTGCATATCCTTGTAATTATCCAAAATTCCATTTGATGGGTGGTTCTAAGACCTCGAATTTTTGTGATGGATGGTACTGGAATCGCAAGTGAAAACCAACTCTCTAGGAAGCATTTGACTTCAATATTGGAGAAATAGGGAGACCAATTGAGCCTTCCCAATTCATTGGCTCAAGTGGCTCCCCTGCTTAGTAGGATGGATATTTTCACAAATTTTTGACATTATCCTCAATGTTTTCTAATTTACAATGTGTGCACAAATTTTCCACCCAACCATTTCAGGTGAGCATATCAATCATTGTGGCAGAAAAAGGTTAAATAATAATAGGAGTGTTGCTCCTATTTTGCTTCCATCACCATGAAGCTTAAAGTTTTCAATGTTTGAAGAGAATAAATGCAAGTAGTTTGGGAACTCAACCGGAAATATAAAGGTTAAAAAGACATGAGGATTGAACTCGGTAGTGAAGAATTCAAAATTGTCAAAAAATGCAATCTAGAGAAAAAGAAACAGGTAGAGAAGTATGTATATGGGCAACAAGAAAGAAGGCAATAGTTCATTTATAAGGTAATTGAAAAAATCCATGCTCAAGCATTCTTATCATGTCAGTGTTTTCCAGTTCATAGGAATAAAGGTACTTGTTAATTAAGAGTATCCTAAAAAAAGTTAAGAAATGATAAACCAAGGGGGGGATCATCCTAGTTCTATCCCAAGGATGCTCACAACACTTGCACCAGAAGAAACATTTTGAATGCCACAATATATTCAAACTTTTATGTAAAGTATTTGATGGTAATGTAGGAATGATGGATGAGCTAACCAACAACATGTTGGAGATTAAAAAAAAGTTCAATATTTGTTTGAGGCCTGAAACAATAAGAAGAAAAGACAAGTTGAGGAGGCACCATTCTGATTCTCTTCGCAAGTATTTTTATGAAACTTGCACCAAAAGAAACATTTTTAAGGCTATGATATACTCACGATGGTATGTAAGGACTTGGTGGTTGTTGTAGAATTTTTTTGTCATCAAAATTTTCAAAGAAAATATTCCAAAACTTTTAATTTTTTTCACTTTGTATATAAATATTTGTGTGCATTTCATATAAATGCCATATATTTATATTTTGGTTTATAAATCAATAAAATTTTGAAATAAAAATTCATAAATAAAGTGCTTGCAGTTTTTTATGATAACAATATAATATGAAAAATCAACTACCATAATTCAATTGTGCACCCCTTCGTCCTCCCCCTCCTCCTCGCCCTCCCCCATGTGCTTTCTCAATGTTTAACGAAAGAGGGGATCCGCAATCGATAATTTTCTCAAAACCATTTTACATTACATGGTGGCCTATGGTTAATAGCGGACTCGCACCCACCGACCCACCGACCTACCCACCCTGCAAACCCACCTCTAGTTTCTGCTGAGTTATCAATTCTGCCAATTTTCTTTTCCGTTGCCACCATTTTATCTGTCAATAAATCTCATTGTCACCAACCGCTATATTTAATAATTATTTTGTCACAGGATATAACCGTTATATTGTTAACTCACATTTTTTCAAAGTCATTTCCCTCTCATTTGTTTCTAATTTCATTTTCCCCAACATTGTTGCCATATCAATTTTTTTTAGTTTTATCCAAAAACTATTATATTTTGCTCCTTTGTCAAGAGTTACAACTGATGAAGAACACGACTATTTCATAGTTGTTTGAAGTTATCAGTTGCAACATTGTTTCAATAGTCGCAATCCTAAAGGTAATTTCATTTTTTCCCCTCATTTCACACTAAAAAAATGAGTTCACAGAAAGGAAAATATACAAAAACACAGTCAAAGAACCCATCGTCTGCTGCATATGTAAAATTCAATGAAATGTTGTTGAATGATCCGGATTCTAAAATTGTAAAAAAAAATCTGAATTTGACATTTATGAGCTATAAAATTGGGCATTTCAAAATTTCCAAGATAACAATGACGAATTTTTTCTTTGGGAATCCTTTCTTCCCCAATTTGTGTTTCCACGGACAAACATTTTCCTGAGTTCGTTGTATGGTGTTCAGATAGTTACCCACCAAGTGAAGAGTCTTCATTGCTAAAAATGGAGAGCCTTTATTCTATAAGTGGATGAAACTTATAGAAAAATGGTTGTTTTAACTTATCCAGTGGAATAAGAATGGGAACAACCCACTGATCACATTTTTCAGTTCTCAAATGTCAAAGGAAATATCTCGAAGGCAAGCTAAATTTGGGCAAATGATTAAGGAAAATCCACATTTACAGGAGCACAATGAAAGTAGACTCAGATATCTCATGAAATGAATCCAAATATCAAGGGAAGTTGAAGACAATCAAACATGAATAATTTCTATTTTGTTCGAAATTTTGTTGAAAATTATCTAAATTTTTATTTTGGATTAAAAAAATCATTGTAATAATGTAGAGATGGGATTTTGTAGAATATATATATATATATATATATATATATATATATATATATATATATATATTTTTTATTGCAAAAGGGTTGATTTTTGGACCAAATAGTGATATTTTTTGTAATACATAAAAAAAAAATTCAAATTTAATTGAAGGATATTGGTTTCATCTTATAATAGTACTTGTTTCATATGTGAGTTTTTTCTATTTTCTATAACCTTTTTCTTCATAAATTTATGGTTGTGTAGATAATTGGGAAAGGCTAGGCTAAGGAATAGCCTCCCTGAAATCCCTTGGAAAAGTTATGTTCCTTAATGAGTTAATTAAACGATTTTTTTGTTTTTTTTGTTTGAGTTACTCTGCATCAATTGATTGTTTCAATTTTATATAATTCTTATGTGTATTGATGTTTATTTGTAGAATATTTTCATATACGCTTTCCTCTCCCATTGGATAATTAAATATTCAGAATGGGTATATGAGTTATATAATGTTTCCTTCATTCATCTTTCAAAATATTTCAAAGATTGTATTATTGTTAATGTTGATAATAAAAAAATTGATTAGTCTTTAAAAGAATAAGGCATATATACTTAAAGTGGGGTTTTTCTCCTTAAACCAACCATCTTTAGAGCAGATATTTCATGTAGATGCTTTGACATTATTTATTATCTAGGAATTGTCAACAAAGGAAAACAATGGAAATTGCAGGTATGACTGACAAGCTACCAATTAGCATGTTAAATTAAAAAAAAGAAAAGAAGTTCAAGCATTGTCTAAGACCTGCAACAACATATATCTTGAATCCACTACCCTACAAATTGAAAACTCACAAATCCTCAATGAGAATAATGTTTTGAAGGACCATATCCAACAACATAGAAAATCATGGTTTAATATCTTCTACATATGATGGTTGTGGAGCATGTTACAGGTACAAGAACAAGTTCAAGCTTCATCTCAGGCTCAGGATTGAAGGACAAAGACCCTAAACTCGTTGCCCCAGAGCAGAAAAAAGGATCACATGTCCTCCAACACTTCAATCTTTGAAACATATTTCACCAAAAACACTTGTGATCCAATATTTTCCACATAATGATGCGAGGTTCAACAACAATAATGTTGGCTTTGAACATTTGATCAATCAAAATTTCAAAGCTAAAGAACTTAAACAAATAGCATGGTCATGGAGATAAGAATGTTGGTTCTACAATCATTTTATATTACCTTTTATTTGAAGTATACTAAATGTGATAAGAATGGGACAGGGTATAAATGTACATGTAAATATTCTTTTTGCATCTTGTTGGTACCTGCACACTATATATAGTAAAAGTTATAATAGGAGTGTTTTGTCTTTTAAAAATGGTCCACACACTGAAAATATGGCTTGGAATGCAGATTATATGATATGTTTTGTTATTATTATTTTTGAGGGGTGTCTCAAAGTTTGGAATTTCATGGAAGAAACAAGTTTATATATCAATTCTATAAGAATGGTTAATCGAGGTATATCATGCCCAATATAAGATTATGCAAAAGTTTTCATTAACCTTACTCCCGAAATATCAATACAAATTTTTATTTTTCTTTATAAAGAACAAAACCTTAGTAGGAGTTGTATCAAGGTGCAGAATTAGGGTAGTGCTCATGGTAATTATTTTGGGAGAGCGTTGAATTTGACAAAGTTCAAAGGGTATGCCAAGCTTTTTAGGGAACCTTGGAAAATGTTTAACACTGCAATACTATCATAGGCAGATGGTGGCAGGTTGTGCACAAGGCTAATGAAGGAATAAATGAAAGCATATTTGAGAACATGACGTGATTATAATGAGACAATGAAGGCATATTTAGAACAATATACAATTATAAATAACTATCGACTAGACATATTCGGTAAACCTCTTTGTGCTTGATGTCATAATTTTCAAGTTGATGTAAATGTAGCATTCCTTTACTTGTTGTTTTGAACATTAGTAGCTTAGTTTTGAGGTTTTATTTAGGAGTGTAGGTCTGCTTATCATGCATTGAAAATATAATACTCCAAACCTACCTTCTCTATGCAACAAGTTGAAATACATATGCTCATGAACAAGCTAGGAAGGAAGTTGGGATTTTTTTTATTATTTGATCTTTTTTCAATGTGGCAATCATGAATGTTATTTCCATTTCTAACATGGGATTCAAACCCCCTACCCCTAAGGCACATGTTAAATATTTATATGTTGGTTGAATTAGTTCAAATCATGAAACATGTCTTGCAAACAATTCATTATTCACGGAGAAAAATTTAATGCAGTGTCAATTACAGGGGTGGGCAGACAAGAACCAAATATGATCCTACTTGGTTTTCTAGTCTCTTACTCAAAAAGTACCATGTGTCACAAAATAAATGTAAATTCCTCTATCCAGGTCAAGAATGTTAAACTTATTGTGATTTGATTGATTCAATCAACATATAGGTGGGGGTAATACATGTCGTTCAAGTTGTCAATGGACATTGGAAATGCATCCAACTATGTCATTCATAAGTTTTTGTTGATGGAGATACAACCTCCTATATTATAGACACCATATGTCACCCCTTGTACATACCTCAAGTTATAGGGTTGGAAAACCATTTTGGGTCCAAGAAAAAATATAGAAGGCTAGAGATTAACTATGTCCTATCTATATAAGTGAGTTTAAGATAGAAATGATTGGAAGAAATTTTCCATGCAACATAAATCTCTTGAATGCCTCGTGGGCTGTCTTAAATTGTCTATAGGATAGTGGAAAATGATAAGATGGAATATGTACTGGGATATGTGACTGAGTGGACAGACTAGTTACATGATCAAGCTATGTAATAGAAAAAATTGATAGTGAAGAGAATGGCTTTAAAGTGGATTTCCCTTTCGGTGCCCAAGTTTCCCACTATAAAACTATGGCTTGTATTTGATGTTTATGTAATTTTTTATGCTTCTTATATTTTCTCATTCCTTCTTATAATATGCACTACACAAATTCTTTAACTATGGGCATGGACTGGGTTAATTATTAAGACAATGTTAACAAGCTTAATTATCATAGAGCATGTAGGCTTTGTTGTAGCTAGGGTTTAAGACTTCAGATAGTTTATTACAAGATACTAAGTGTCCTCAACATTTAGTGTCCAACAAGAAATACATTCTTTATAGTGTATCCTCCTAGGTATATTTCTTAAAGCCTAAACATGGATGACCTAAAATAGGGGAAATGCTTATCTTGTCAAACAAATGCCCCTAAGCCCTATCTATTAAATATGAGATAATAAAGTTTCACTTGTTGAAGCTAAAAAATGATACACACAAACATATAAAGACAATCGACTATGCAATTCCATTCCAACTTGAAGCTACGCTACAAGAAATTAGAAATGGGAAAGGAAACGAGAAACGAAGTTTGGAGGTTCTACATTCATGAAATGAGTGAGAGAGAAAAAAACAAGAAAAATATGAAAAACATAAAACAAAGAATTCATCATCAACATTCCTACCATGCATCCAACAACACTAAAATTGAATAACAAAGGAATTATTGGCATTCCATGTTGACATTTCTTCTATGTAAAAAAGCACACCACCAATTCACACACAGAATATTGCGGCAACACCGGCAACAAGCCACATATGACAAGATCGTGCCTATATTGATCATTTTTGAAGTGCCCCAGTCATATCCATGGTATATGATAACATTTTGAGCCAATCAAGAGGATCAATGCATCCACTTGATTTCCATCCATGTTACATTTGTGGACGACCAATTTCTGGAATAAGAATACGTGTAATGAACATAAAATGTATTAAATTCAGATAAAGAATAAGAAAAATAAAAAAATAAATTAAGAAATTTTTTTAATGACAATAAAAATTAGACAAGAATGAGGCACATGAATACCTGAATGAGCTCCTCTTGGTTTCAATAATAATTTATGGCAGTGGTCTAATCTTGGAGTAAACATTCCTTGGTTTAACAGAGCAACAAAGAAGTCAAAATTGACTTGGTTGTTCATTAGTTGGAATGAGGGAGGTATGCTCCCAAGACTATCTAAATCCTAAATTATTCTCTATTTAACAGGGCCAACCATGTGAAGGTGGCATCTCTTATGACCACTCCCCCCCCCCCCCCCCTCACATCACTCTACATTCCCCGGTACATAATATCTTTACTGTAAAAAAATTTGATAGGAGCACATTAAGATTCATGCACACACGCTAGAAAAACATAAAATTGATAAAGAAACATATCTGTTGACATGCATCCTCTGGAAACATCTAACCAAGTATATTTCATATTTTTCTAACATAAATACAAAAATTATGAAGAAATCTTTCAGTAATAATCACATTAAAATGAAAAAAGTCAACGCGTTTCGAACCAACCAGTGTGGTTCATTGTTATGTGATTATTACCGAAAGATTTCTTCATAATTTATCGATGGATCACAGAAGCCAAAAATCTATAAATATAAATACAAAAAATTATGCAAAAACTCATTCAAAAATATTTATACATCAATATGTATTTTTATACATCAAAAATATTTTACAACAATATTTATAATACTACACATTATAACATTGTACATCATAAAAAAAAATTGCCTCTTCTTATTACAACCCATATAATTAAAAAAAAAAAATCATCCATTTATGCATTTTCATCTTCTAGTCGTGGTTGTTCTGATGATGATTGTAATTGGCTCCTTTGATGCATTTCACCCTTGGTCATGATGTTCTCACGGAGACTAGGATGATGTGAGGGAGCATCGCCTACAAAAAAATATTAAATTTATATGGCTAGTTATTGAATATCGTTGAAGTAGCTTTTTAATAATAAAAAATACCTTTGCAATGTAATTATTTACCTTGTGCACTAGTCGACATCATTGCAATGACTTCTTCATGGTCCTCTTTTGGTTAAGGATCATCGTATACGGCATGATTCCATTCAAACCAAAAAAATTATAAGTAGACAATTGTAAATGAATAAGTAAAAAAAAATAGAAGTGTATACTTTATAAGTACAAAAATATTAAGTATATGATTAATATACATCCCTATTACTGTTGTGGCCCTCATTTTTTGATGAAATATCTTGGGGTTGCACCCCACTATCATGGGGTTCCTCGGGAGCACCAAAATGTTCTAGCTAGTGCACACTATCAGAGGATTGATGCTTAGTAGTCATGGGATCATCTATATTTGTACTACTCCTCTTCTAATTAAAGTAAAGCAACACCTTAGATTTATATCAAACATGATTGTATTTCATAATTAATGAAAGGTTAATGTGGATTGAATTTTATTTACCCTGTCCTTCAAACTGGATCTTGGGGTTTGTCCCATGCCTTTTTGGTATTCGAATATGCCTTTAAATTGCAACTTGAAACCAATCTCGAACTCTTCTTTCGTGACTTCAATTCCGAATACATAACTATCCATTTCATAAGAGTATTGATTTTTTTTATGTGTTAGCGCAATTACTAGAACTTTGGAAAGCAACATAATAGATAATATTGTTAAGAAGTTTTGGGTACTTACAATTTGTGCTTGTATCTTCAAATAGCTGCCCTAGCCTAGTTTGTGATGCCCATGCTTCTCAAGCCTTTCCTTGGTTTCCTTCAAAGTGTCAAGGAGCCTATGACAATTTTCAAGCATGTTATATACTGCATAATTTTATTCAAAGCTAAATAAAATTAAACGTATTTTATTCAAGATGTAATTTGTACCTTTCTTGACCACGTGGTTTTTTCCATTCTTTTCTCAATTCCTTCTCCTTTGTGTCCTTGATGAGGGCCTTCCATTTCATATCAAGAATCATGGTAGGGTGCTCATAAATAGGGTTTTCTATCAATTGTTTCCTATAATGGTCTCTTATATATTTTAATTTTTTTCCGACTACGACAGTGACCTTGGTTTTATTGAAGGTATCTACCCCAAATAAATCTTCAAACTAGTCCATAAGCTCTTTTTTAAGGTTGGAAATTTGATAATTCCACCATTTGTTTATGGTGGGCCCAAAAATATCTAATGCTTTGTCGTCCATTTTAGTATAAAACAATTTGTTACCTACATGCAAAAGGATACCATCATTAGTTTGAAAATAATAATATAGATGGCTTATGTTTTAGATAGAAAACATGAAACAGTTAAAACATAAAAAAAATACCAAGAATTTTTGTTGTTTTTACTTAAATTCCTTCGTCATTCACCAAAAATGTGTAGTCAATTTCCCCCATGCTCTTAACACATGATTCTACAGGAAATGAACTCATAATGTCATTAATAATAGGGTCGCCTCTGTAACCACCTGATCTAGATCTTGGTTGCGTGTTTGGATTAGGGGTCATGTGCTCATTGGTCACAACCAATAGTGTGGACCCAGTTTCAATACTAGGAACATGACCACTCGAAGGTGGAGTAGTGAATAGTTGTCTCGCAGATATATGTTCGGTGCTAGTGTTGGCCAGACAATCGCGTCATGTCTTGTCAATTCCATTCGTACCAACACTAAGCTAAGGATAAGTTGACTATTGTGAGGGGAAAATTTCCTACAAATAACTCCACATAAGAAATAAAAAAAATCGATTAAATGATGTAAAAGTTAAAAAACAAACTTTCATAATTAAACTTATGACATAAAAAAAAAATCACTTTAAAATACATATACTACCTTGTATGAATGAAGATCCTTTTTCAATTTATTGATTCTAGCCTCAATCACAATATTTACATCCCTATTGTGAATCAACTCCATAATTTGTTTGTTCTTTTTTGTCACATACTCTCTTATTGTCACCTCAAGGTTGGGGATGACCACAAGTCTTCCTCATCAAGAATATCATCGTCATAGTACTCGGTCTAAATATTTCAACAAAAGAAAACAAATTATATCAATTATATAAACAAAGAATCAAAATTTCACATTAACTGAAAAGAAAAATTGTTATTTGTTTACTTAAAACTATGCAAGTGATTTTCCACGCGAATCAATCTGCCACATAATACTATAATTTGAGCAGTGAAATAATTTTTAAAAAATGTTAAAAAATAGATATCAACATAATAATTTAATTAAGGCACATATAAATGCATAAAAACATGATGAATAAAGGACTAGTCCTATAAATTTATTCTATCTATCCTCCCATCCCTTTGACTTTTAGACTTAAAGGTGTAGTTTGACTACGATGAGAACATAATTTTGTAACGACTGCTTGATTTTATTCCCTATTTTTCTATTTTATTAGCCAATCTCTATCATGGTTGAACCCAAAGTATCATTCTTCCAGGATCTTTTTGATCCATTCAATTCATAACCAATGCAAACTTTTTTCCTTCTTTTTCAGGATATCAGTCAATAGCAATTTCCCCATCACTTGCATAAATTGCCAGTAGAGAAAAGGCATCTGCAGCTTCATGAGGATGTATAATTCATTCACTTGTGTCTTCAGAAATGGAGTCAATACCACCGTGGACTTTTACGGCTAATGTATTTCCCAAAACTAAAAAAAATGACATGTTTCTTGACCTTTTTGACATCATGGGTCATAACGTCGGACTATATCGTCACAATTTTGTCCTTGTAGAACATTTTTGTGGGAATTGTTAAGTGGGTGACAACATTTAAATAAGACTTGTTTTTCATTATTGCATTTGTTTCTTTGTTGGTATATTGTACTTGGTTATTGTTTGTGGTCATGACTAATTAAGGGAAACTTTAAAAGAGAGATGATATGATCCTCTTTAGCTAGATTGATATCATATGTGAAATTGCATTTTTTTGTGGGATTTTATTCAATGGAAAATTGTCATGATGTTTCATTTTGATATTTGGTGTATTTATTTATTTATTTTTTTTTTATTTTTTTTATATTTATGTAAGCAAGATTGGATTTTTTTAAACTATATCTATGATCATTAATACTTGGCTTAAATTTAATGTTTCAGATCTATTATAACTGGTATAATACTAAAAATTTGTGGGTTTGCTAAGATTTTGTTATTGTTGACACTTTCCAATCAATTCATAAATCCTTTGAAATCATATCCAATTATCAAGGAACTCAATTATTGAAATCACCATTAAAAAATCATTGCACATCATATAATTATGTTTTTTCTAAACCTCAAAATTGTTTCAAGGGTTTAAAGGAAATATTAGTAATCCTAGTAGGGATTATATCCTTGTGTCAAAGAAGAGCCAAACTAAAATGATGGAAGTGGAAATTGAGGTGATTATCAAACCTCAGGGTGTCATTGAGAGTACTGCAATAATTTTCATAAAAGGGAAATTTCATGTCAAGTTCATTGTCATATATATGGATATTGTCATTCAAGGTTATTTCCATATTCAAATTTACTAAAGGTAACTTTGTCCAGAAGTTATTGTTAAAAATTATTGCCATATATCTTGTCCCTCATTTTTGGCATGATCATCGTCAAGGGTGAAAACAATATGGTCTAGAGAACACATGTTATAGCTATATGTTGTTTTTCATTCATTGTCAGAGTTATTGTTAAAACTTTACTATCAAAACTTCTCGAGCACTATTGTAGACATTATATGTGAAACAGAGATAGATACACTCCACAAATATGTGATATGATTCATAAATACATGTCATACCACATATATATGATTTGGGCCCTAGATAAATTATATGATCCATAGATATAATGCGTACCAAAGAAAGTAATGTGAGCCATAAAACAAATAATAATCCTTACAAATTAGATGTGAGCCATATCAAGTGCGAGCCATATTGATTACAAATGCAGACCACTGAACATGATCCATAGAACTATGTGCAAGCCACATAATGTAATCCACATCTAAAAGGTGTGAGCCATAGAACATCAGATGTGGTCCACATCGACTAAAAATCGAACCACAATACATTCTATGGTTGTATGTCTTTCCATGAGGCTCGCAATCTATGTGTTGATGCATGACAATGTTCTCGCAAATTGACAAAGTTATTGGAGTTACAGAACTATGCCCTGTACCCTAAACACTGAGTATGAGCCATATCTCCTACCTGGTAGGATCATCGACGACTTTACCCCTTTCTCCCAATAAATGGAGAAAAAAAACATAGTTGTGACTCTAGTTTTATGACAGTGATTTGTGACCTCACAATAGCGATGCTTAAATAGTAGTGATAAATGGTGTTTCTCACAATAATAATATATGATGTATGAAAGTAACGTGTATAACATTGATCTATATACTCATGATTCAATGATATATTCAATGGATGGATCGACCCTAAACTATTATGGTTTCTGCTTATGTGTCCAAATCAGTGACATTGGATAGTAACTCATATGATACATTGTGAAGGGGGGTATCATTCCATCCATATTTTGTAGTATATGATACCCATGAAAACCACAGGAAAAATATGACCAAAACCCAATGAATAAAACCCTAGTTTTATTCCTGCAATTATCTCCTTGCTTCATGAAAAATTAAGAAGAGGATAAAAGGATTGCCATTTTTTGTTCTTCAATTGTTACTTGTTCCCACTCAAATACTAAAATCCTCTGATCGATCTTTGGATATTTATTTTTGTTGCTCAAATTCGCTGAAATCCTCAGCCAATAACATGCATATTATGAAATACACCCATGCACTACACAAGTACAAAAATATTGGCGTGGATGATACTTTTCAAGATGATGAAATGATAATCATCCTCATCATTTTCAAAATATTAGCATGTATGTGAATGCCCAATAAATAACTCATATAGAAATACCAGTTATCATGCATAATCAATCCCTTTAGATCCTTAACAAGGTGATGCATATATAATTCTTTTTGTGTCATATTTGGTTGTCCAAGACCCTATCCATCAACCATATATGCTAGAATCATCATTTACAACCATGAATATTTCATTTGTTTCCAAATTCATCATCAAGGTCGTGAGACCCATCCTTGTTGTATAATATCTTGCAACTATTTACATATTATACTCATAGAAATAAATATCTTTATATGACATAACACCTATGTGATGGTTCAATGCCTCACTCCTAACCTATGAGATCTAGAAGCGTCAATTTATAAGTAAGGCAGTGGTTTTATTTCTTGAACCACAGTGAAGGCATTAAGACCCGTTATTACACCCTTAGTTTCCATTTCAAAACCATTAGAAATGCCTTGAGACCTATAAGTCATACATAAATCCTTGTATTAGTCACTTTTCCAATCCCGGATGTTCTCTTTAGAAAGTATTTAGAAAGCTTCATCCACAACTTTTGAGTCTTGAACCCTACCATATTATCAATGCATGAATCTACCATATCCCTGTCAAATTCCAATGCATATGAGAAAAAACTAAAAAACTTTCAATGTTGGCCCCATTCACAAGTCACTATGTGTGGGGTTAATTAATAAGAGAATATAAATTTCCTCAAATAATGAGTTTATCTTGGTTTCAAAAATAATATAATATTATCTACCAAATAAGGCCAACCACATGAAGTTGGAAGCTCATATGGTCCCTCCCCCCCCAACATCACTCTCAATATTCCCAACACCCAATTTATCTACTATAAACTAGTTGAAAGTAACATAGTAAGAATCAATCATATATAGAAATTACTAAGAAAAAATATTTAAGTTAAACAAAAGAGAACAAATATACAACTAAAATCATATAAATGAATACCTTGTACATTACAACATTTTGTTATCATTAATCTTCTTCTTCATCCATCAAATCAACATTTATGTCATCCAGTTCAAAAATGCCATTAAAATGATCAACGATTTCAGCATCGTCATCAATGTCATCATTTCCAATAATCATGTCATCATCCATATAATCATGACGAACATCATCTCTTGCATTTGGTTCAATTTCTTCAAGTTATTCATCTGATAGTACATCATCAATATCATTTTCATCAAGAACATTGTCTCGAACATATCCTTGAAATTGTTCGACATCTTCGTGATATGACAAATGATCATCAACTAACTGCTGCTTTACACCATCATTCTCTTCAACATTGTCATCTTATTTTGCTATATTATAATCTATCAGTAGTCCTCTAGGATCATATATAACAACATATGACCAAATCACTCTACTTGGAACCTTTGAGTAAAATACATGTTTGCATTGGCTTGGAAGATTATAGCGATCTGATCCCGGCTTAAATAACATTTTATTAACCATGGTAAATCGATTAGCATGCTAAATAATAATTATATTGGTATCATGTTCATTCATTTGTAGCCTATAACATTTCATGACGAATAGAACCAATTTGAAGGAATCAAAGTCACACTCAGTTATGTCATCCAAATACCCATAGTATCGATTTTCAGAGACTTGTGTATGTGTGTCACTTCTAGAGGAAAAATTAATGACCTAGAAGGCTGCAATCATCCCGAAATCAGAATTTTTTCTCTTTTCATCCAACTTTTTGGTGTGAAACTTATGGCCTTTGCACCACATAACATTGTGGTGTTTCAACTACAATATTCTGAACACATAAAAAAGGAATTATCAAAATTATTTTTTGTCAATCAAAACACTGCATTTATAATACCATGAGGAAAACAAGCACATTCAAATTTTCATTGGCCCATCCTTCCTCATTACTACCATATTTTTCGGCAAGGAGAGCTGGGATATGAAGCAAGATATTTAGTTATTGACACCTTATTTTCAGAGGGCTATGAAGCCATACTAGCCAAAAAATTGACAAAATAAGAAAACAACTTGTCAAAGGCATATCAAGGTGGCAGACACAGATGGTGCATGGTTGCAGTAGCTAGCTGGCCCTATTGCTCATGCATATGATAGTCAATGTACTCCAGGTGGACCTCTCACTCTTGCAAGAATTCATTTGTTCATCATTAGCTTCTGTGAACATTCTCAAATTGTTCCAAATTTTTTTCTTGAGATAATTATATTTCTTTCCAGTATGCCACCATTTCATTTTGATCCTTGTATCTATGATCACAGAGGATATCCAAGTTGTCTTGGATCCCTTTTAATTGAGTAGCAATTGATTCTAGGGAGGGGGGTTGAACCACACGATCGGGAGAAGGACCAGGGTTTTGTGATATCTCCTCTTCTCTGTCCAGATTGGTTGAGTGTTCCTCATTGGAGGATGAGGCACTGCACACATGAGAAACTGAATGAAAATGGTGTCCACCCCCTCTGTGGGGTATTCCTTGATGATGCAGTATACCTGCAGGTAAAGGTATTTCCTTGGAAAAAACAAGATCCCAAACCAACTAACCCACCAAATCTCCATTGCAAATCAATTTCAAAATTTCCCACCACAAGATAACACAGCGGAAGGGAGTCGCTTCTACTAAGCCAATGCACCAAGATCAGACTCCCTCGATCCCCCTGACACTACAGAGATGAACCAAAGCTGATAATGGAAGAAGGCCCTAATATTTAACACAGTAGAGCCAACAGAACAATACTGAGACCCTCCTAGACCATCGAATTCCAACCAACTTAAATTTCAAGACCTCCTAAAACGTAAATATAGACTCTTGGGTCCACCCAAGTACCCACCCAAACTCGAACCCAAGATGAACTTGGGCCTTATACACAAAAGGGGGGTACAAATTACCATAATTATGCAAATGAAAGCCCAGATTACTCCTCGTAGGGACCCAAGGCACCTGGCTAATAACTATAGAAGGCTCACACCCATAGAACCCCAAAGGAACACTGAACCAAGTCAAAGCCCTAGAACTTTTGAGGAAAAATAAATTGAACCAACAATGCCACCCTTTCACAAGAGAAATAAGCACAACAAGAGCACCAAAAAGAGAATTAGATACGACCAACAAATACCATAATGAGAGGAAGTGCATTACCGAAAATTGCAGACTGAAGTGATACCACCGACACTGAAAGAAGGAAGTTGATGGATGGAGGAGCGGTGACTCAAAAGAGAGTCAGCCGCCTACCAAAAATGAATCTCCTGATATTGATGCTATCAGGTCCCAAACTAAGTCCTAAGAAAAATACCACTCACAGGGGTTGATTTCAGTATTTAATCCCTCACCACCCTTGCCCTTATATTTTCTATGTAGGCGTGAACAACACGTGTAGTTTTCACCACCATGCACAACATCTCTTCTCATTTCCCAACACATCCAAACACTAACATTCCCCAACCAAAGCATACTGCTTAATGTTACCTTCTCTGAAAGTGTCGTTCGTCGAGTTGAGTTCCCAACACCTACTCGCATTAATAATCACAAGGGATACATGTGAAATTATTACAGGTTGGTGAAAATGCATGCTTGCATGTTTATCTTTCAAACAATTTTCTAAATCAATTTCACTCTGCATAATTTTTACATCTTAGGCACGACAAGATTTTGTAACTAATGCACATACCTTGTTAAAACCAGAAAATCCTACACTATAAAAGACACCTAAGGTTGTCTAGCATAACATACAAATGAATATTTTCTAGTTGAATGCATTATGAAAGTTCCAAAAAATTAACTTCTCTTAAAGTTGTTAATGAAAAATTTGGATTGTGCTCAAGATAAGAAGGAAAAATGCATGACCGTGTGGCTTTTACTTTGAAATGCGTGTGGTCGAGGAAAGATACGACTTGGAAATTCGGGACCACTTCCCACACTTGGGGGAGGATTCCCTGACATTTCCAGTCAAGGACAACTGACTTAGAGTCTCCTTAAAGATATGCATCCCTCAATGGAATCATATTTTCCTACTCTTGAGGCACAATCATTCATGAACCAAGAGAGGGAAGATGGATTCAAAAAATATTTATATAGATAAGCCATGGGAGAACCAAAACATGAGACATTATTATACTAGAAAAATTTCTATCAGAGCAACACCAAATTTCATTGTTGAAGCAAAATAAATAAGAGCACTAGCATGTTGGCCATATTGCTTCTAAGAAATCCATCATCTTAGTGAAAGTAGAATATTCCACCATTGAGAGAGTCTTCACACTTCTTTTGAGAGAGAGGAGAAGCTTGCAAAGATATTAACGAAAGAGACTTCTTCAAGTTTTTTTATTATTCTATTGTATTCATCTTCTACCACTAACAGTTGATAAAGGGAGTATTTTTCCATTATTGTTAGTGAATTGTTGCTTCATTAAGCATTATTTTGTGTATTTGTCTCTTTTTGTTTGTTTATGTTTGTATATGCATTGTTTTCATTGTTTGCAATGCTTTTTTTTATCTAAGTATGTCCACTAACAACAACAACTATCTATTTGATTAAGGGAACAACCAACTATTAAGTAGGTGTTTTTTAGTACTCCATTTCCACACAAAAACTAACACAAAATTGGTGACTCCACTAGTTTCTTTTATTTATTCTAACAGTTGATTTTGCAGGACCTCCTCTCTGCATAACCACCCTACAAAGAGCTCAAAATCTCTCTAGAATTTTTTCAGGACCTATGGGACCTGTTCTGAGCCCAAAAAGTTTATTTTTCGCTCTTTTTTATCGCCTGCGCGGATTTGTTTTTGATAGAAGCACGTGCGCATTTGTGTGTGGCTAAACCCGCGCAATAGCTAGAAAGTTAAAAGGGGCCTTTTATTTCCTCCCTTCTCAAGTGATTGGAAACCTTTATTGAATTTCCTTCACCTATGACTTTATTTTGCTGACTATTTTGTCTTCCTCGTTGCTTTACTAACCTCAATTAGTGGAGCAATTAGATTATTTTTCATTTGTACTTGTAATACACACATAAGTGGCCAAATTCCACATATGTTTTTAAAACTATTTTGATAAAATTTTCTGCAAATCACATATTTTAAGTAGTAAAGGAGTAAGTTTCCCATCATTCACAAATCTTGCTACTAAAAAAATATTTTTTCCATTTCATTGGTTTTGGGAGTAGGGCCAAGTGTCAGTACAAAAATAAAGTAATATATGCTTCCCTTGCGCCTTTTAGGAAAACCTAGGCTTGCATATGAAACCTTTCCTAAATCACTTGAGTTTCCCATATCCCTTTAGACCCACTTAGTGTAATAGGAAAAAAGAGTAAGAGGCCCATTATCCGCACATAATTTTCTTTTTTAAGGCAAGGAACAATTAAAACTTAGTGTAATTAGAAGGATATAGTAAAGGATCGTTGTATATCCACATCTTATCACACTTTGTATGTTTTCTATGCTACACACTAAGTGTTTGCAAGCTTTGTGTAAGAAGGCATCCAATTCACAGAGATTTTTTCTCTTATATTACTTTTTTACCATCTCACGCCCTAAGAAAATTCAGGCACCTATAAAAAACCACAACTTGAACCAAATAAATCTCCCCATAGGGGCCATAAAAGAATTAATAGTTTAGGTTAGGACCATTGGGGGTAGGAATCCCATAAGCCACCATGGTCATTTTACTATTATGAAACATATAATTTGACCTTTAGGGTGCTTAAAATCCTTCAATAATCCCATGGAAAAAAATACTCAAGCATAACAGAGACCTGATTCAGAGGGGGTTTAGCTTAGATCTAGTGCATGCGGTACTATTTGGGGCTACCCAACCCATCTAGTGCTCGGTACTGGTAATTGACTACCATGGAGCTAAAGACTCGATTGCTCACATGGGATGAAGGTACTTTAGTTTCCAAAATCTAGGGCATCCTTTCCCTATATGTGGAGGTGGAGGAAGCATTAAATCCTCATCCATTACCTTTTTTTATTCTTCGGTTGTTAGAAAGCATCGCTAGTTATTTCAGGATGTTCCCCTACTACCCATCAGAAGATATCTTCGCAAGGTCTAGTTACTTTGAGAGTGGCAAGGGAAATTAGGTCTTCATAGGACTGTTTATCATACGCAACAAACAAAAATCATTTTTTGTTTGATTTATCACATAGCTTAATTCTAAAAGGAAGATAAGCATTTCATTTTAGCTTTGTTTTATGTATGTTATTTTATTGCATTGATATATATCTGCTTGCCTCAAACCTACAAAGTAACACACTCGCTACTCAACACCATGGGGGAACCCATGTCTCCCCATTGATCTAGACGTTTTATAGACACCCCCTCATTACTGGGAGGTGTGTTAGGGTTCCCACCATTTAGGTGTAGAGGACGTCATGCAACCACCGTTATAGTATCTTCCTTTATCATTGAAACTTTTCTCAGGACCCATCCATGTCAAAGTACACCTTTCACAACCCCCCAAGGGTCCCCACAAGCTACTCCTCTAGGGGCCCACATACCACTCCTCTCGAAAGTCCACGAGACAACCATCAAGGTAGTTCTCCTCACACTTACCCATAGAGGACCCATTTTCATATAGTTGTTCAAAATCATTTCATAATGACGAGAAAATTTCAGGTACCATTTTTAGATTCCTTAAATATACATTTTTTAATCCAGTTAACTAATGACCCTATATCCCATGGTCCTAGTTGACTACCCATGCCTACCAAAGTACCTTCGGATGTTCCAAAATTAGAAGGCAAATAAAGAGAAGATCCTGGAAATCATGTCATGACCTTTCACCTATGGTGTTCCTCTAATATCATCACAAAAGATACTATTCGCCTACATTTTTTTCAACGAACCCTTACATGGGTAGCAAAAAAGTGGTATAGAGGTCAATCATCTGTGGCGCATGGAAACTTTAGTTCCCTAGCCACCACTTTCCTTACATTCTGCCAGCTCCCAGTTTGACAAGACTCAGGCCTGGAACTCCTTACCCACTTCAAATAAACACTTGTTATACACATATCAGACCATATCCATGAATGGCGGAAACGTAGAAGATTTTCTAAAGCTAATCTTGAAGAAAAAATCCACCTCTATCTCTTTTTGATATCTATTACTTCATAAATCTCTAAATATCTGGCTAATTCAAGTACACAAAACAAGGAATAAGCCATCAATAAAGCTCAGAAGTTAGAGCTTATCTACACTCAGTCTCGATACCTTTATCATTTACTTCCATATGCCCCCCACTTGGAAACCTTTAAACAAGAAATACCAAGCACATCCAATGCTGTTGATAGATCTATAAGATCCATAACCAAAAAAGCAACCCAAAAATACCTACCATTATCCTGGATACTCGTTCAGTAATCCAACGTTTGACGCTACGCAAATGGATCCACTAATATATTACTCTGGAAAACCCATACTAATGAAAAGTACGGTTAATAGGATTAACCAGTATCAACCCCCGCAAGGAGGACCAAATATCCCCCTGCAGGGTAATAAATACTCTTCTAGGAATGTGGACACAATTTCCTCCTCCCAGAATTCATATACCAATCAGGGACAAGGAAACCAATATTCTCTTTTCCCCACACAACAACAGAATAACCCACTAGTGCAAAATAACCCAAGGGTTAATCTAGTACAATCTTCCCATGCTCAACTATAGTTTTCATTTACTAGGTGAATACAACAAGTCCACCAATGTTTCTAAGAAAAATCCAAAGAGAAAACTGAAGGGAGAACCTGGCTTAGGGGGCAGCAATCAACAACACCCCCTGCGAGTATCAACTGGGGGTAATCAAAACCGAAATTAGAACCTGGAACAGACCAACAATAACTCACAAAGGAAAAAAAAAGAACGAAAGTATTAGGGCAAATCATTCTTACGCTATCTGCATGGAATATGGTCATTATACTCACCATTATCCTCAACTCCCCAAGTTAAAAAGGATTTAGGTTAATAGGGGACAAGGAGGAAAAAATCAACAAACTGCAGTAATGCAAGATCCTTTGCCCCATCAAGGAGTGGTTAATACTCAACAAAAACAACCATCCCAACAAAATCCCTTTAGAGGGAACCCCCATAATAACTCTAATCATAACATTTACATGTCAGGAAGGACATCCTCCTATAGACGCGAAATAGAAATTATGAAGCTCCCCCAGACACCAACCCGTCTACCTCAATTAAGGCCATTCCTATAGCACCATTTACCATTCCTTGGATGCCTATAGAACCTATGCCAAAAATGGTCAAAGTTCCCTTACGGAAAGTAGGAAATAATTCAAAGGATGCCCATAGCTACAACATAGTCAATGACTTGGCTCAATCTCCTTCAGCTATGTTAGAATTAGAAGTCCTGCAATCATGCCCAACCCAACAGAAATCCCTACTTTCTTCATTAGGCGCAATATATCCCTCTGATTCTCGCTTAATGGTTTTTTTTCCTTGATAAAGTTAGCCGATGAATCCCCTCCCTAGTCACCTTCCAAATTCCAGTCTGAATCCAGAAAATCACCATTCATTGTTGCATCGTTGACGAAGGAACATACACATGTATCATGTCCAAAACTGTTTGGCATGAACTAGGATATCCAAAACCAAAACCTTTTGAAACTATGCTCAGAGTGTATGACAGGCATCCTTCCGCCCCCGTAGGTCTATACCAAGACATACCGGTACATCTTTCCTGAAAAATTGTGATTATTACATCAAATTCTTGGACGCACAGTTGGATTATAACATCCTTTTTGGTCGAAGTTATATATATGCAATAACTGCGGTAGCATCCTCCGTATTCAGAGTAATGATGTTCCACCGTGAAGGGAAATTCGTTATAGTTGAAAAGCTCGTTTATTACAAGAAGACAACAGTGACTGCCCTTGATGGCATCCTACCATATGTAGGATCTTCTCTAGAGTTGATTACAATGTACACTGAGTTTGGTCTTGGTCAATTCAAACCATCCACTCTCCTTGGTACATACCTTGGAGAACCCCCTGTGTTGTTGGAATATGTTCCAACAACCACAGGAGCTTCGGTGTGCATGATGAGTTCATCAAACACCTAGCCAAGTCAGTAACCAACATCTGATACCTTGAGTGTCATCATTTCTGATCGAACATTCCTCCCGTATGCCATCACGCAAACACCATTTTTACCCACCACCTGTTTTTGTCTTGCACCAAGTCATGGAAAGACTTATGTTTCCAAATATGGCTCTCGTGATACTAGTATGGTATCCAGCCCCTTCGGCCATGTCGAAAAACTTAGATGTCACCTCTACAGGCGTCATTCCTATCGCCCTTTAGGAGGCCATCATAAATTAGGAAACGCATGTATTGACACCAACTGGTGCCACCAAAAGGGATAAGAAAAAACGGAAGAAGATGGACGCCCCAAATATTCCTAGGGCACCCTCACCTTACGCTTTATGTAGCATAGTTGGCCACCCTACCAACACTTGCCTCGAGTTAGAGGAGTTAAAAACTCTCCTACATGCCCAAAAAATGATTATGACCCCAGCTCTGCCTATTCGAGAAAAGCTCGCAACTGTACACAAAAAGGCATTGCGCACCAACCATGCATGCACTATATGCATGGAATATGTACATTACACTCATAATTTCCCTGAAATCCCTCAATATAGAGATGCATTTCATGCACTCGTGCAAACCAATTCCTAGGATCCATCAGTAGTAGCCATGCAACTAGTTGATGATGGATCCAAAAAAATATTGTACGTACGAGAAGAACATGCTTTGTGCTCATACCCCCCTCGCCCAACCCCCCAGAATACAAGAAGGAAAATGAAGTCCACACCTCCTACCCCATATTGTGCCTTGTGTGACGAACCAGATCATTTTATCTCCCAGTCCCCTGAATTACGGGCATTCAATCAATGGTATCCGAAAAGTATGTTTCCCAAAGCAATGTATCCAGGCATAGACGTCATACTTGTCATATTTGTGAAAGTAACCATCATGTGAGACACTGTCCTCATCTTTCCTGATTCTACCATATGTTATAATTAAAGCGTTGGTTCATCGTTGAGAACTCTGACTTAGTCATATCAAACACCAAATCTTCGAAAATCACCACACCACAAGCGGATGAAGCATCTAGGTTCATCTTATGTGTGTTTGAGGAAAAAATCTCTTAAGTAGTCCCAATGGCCTCCTCTCACCATCACCAACCTAGATACAGAAAAAAATACCAAACTCCCTTAGGTCGCTTGGTCCAAACTACCCCTCCCATGTGCCCTATGCAATAAACCCAACCACTTGGTGAACCAATGTCGGGAATTGGGTAAGTTTAATGATTTTTTTTACTTAGTGGCATAGATTCCTCAAATCCATCTCTCCAATCAAGATAATATCACATGCTTCTATTGCCACATCTTCTCTCAATTTCATCACATGAAGAACTATCAATATCTTCCACATTTTAGAGCATCCAAAGAAATGTTAAGCCAAACCAACCCTAGGAATTCATACCACACTAATACCAAAACTAGAATATGGAAAGCATTCAGAAATTCCCCATCTCATGACCCTAACCAAGCATTGTCATATTATGCTATGAGAAATACTGACTCACATACTATATAATCGATTAGAACTAGCCCTGTGTGCATCAGTAATTCTGATAGTACAAAAACATGCCCTATGTTACAAACATTTCGACATCTTAGGATTCAGTACCAAACTCCTATTGGAGAAGAAACCTTTACTCCTTGTACGCCAACAAATTCACAATAACTCCCTCCCTCTCACTATAAACCATCCATTACGGAAATTCTTCCACCACCTAATGCACATATGATTCATCTCATCATCCATGGGAACAATGATTCATCTTGTTTGCTCATAAATTTTTGGTGTTGAGATCGCTAAAACTACCATAGTAGTAGTAACACCACTAACGTTGTAGACCCATCACATTTGTACGTTGTCAACTTCACTTGGTTCTACATCATCAACCACTGAATCCTATTATTGGTTGTCAACCAACACTCTTAGGCCCAAACTCCCTCCCCATGACCTCACATAATCCAATTCAACTTTAGATAACCCTTTTCACTCAAATGAAGATATTCTAGAGGCCATGACAAAATCCAAAAGTCCATGGGAATCCATGCACCATCATTAGTTTTTTCTACCTGAAAAGGAATTTGTGCCTAATAAAACACCAACTCATGATATTTTTGTCATAGAATCTAAATATTTCTTACCATCAGGAAGAATAAATTGGTTCAAAAACCCCATCGCAGTGCCTGATGCATTTGAGGAAGGAAACATGTCAAATATGTCACCGAACATTAAGGTAAATATTTCGAACAAACCTGGAAAGATCGAAGAAATATGCCTGGGGGAAACATGCTCTCCAGAAGAGGTAACCTCATACACCTCCTTATTCCAAGAATACAGGGATATTTTTGCATGGGATTACTCGGATATTCTAGGCATCAGTCCCACCATTGTGGAACACCATATTGACATGTGGTCTGATGCCCATCCCATCCGGAAGAAACAACATCAATTACATCCCTCTAAGGTAAAAGAAATAAAATAGGAAATAAATAAACTCCACAAAGTTGGATTTATCTATATGATCGCTTATACATCCTGGGTTTCTAACCCTATACCCATCATGAAAAAATAGGGCACCATTCGCATTTGTACCAATTTATGAGATCTAAACAAATCCTATCTCAAAGAAAATTACCCTACACAATTCATTGACCGAGTCATTGATGCTTGTGTTGACCATGAGGCCCTATCCTTCATGGATGGATTCTCTGGGTACAATTAGATCCATATTCGCCATATGGATCGATACAAAACTGCATTCAATACCCCTGGGGGTACATTCACATACCAAGTTGTGACGTTCGGTCTTAAACATGTTGGTACCACCTTCCAGTAGGCCATGAACTACATCTTTCATGAATTGGCTCATCTCATCCTCGTCTATTTGGACGACCTTACTGTATGATCCAAGAAGCATGCTAACCATTTGGAATACCTCCGCCTGGTTTTTCATAGATATCAACACTATAACCTACACTTGAACCCTTTGAAATGTGTTTCTTGTGTCAATGCCTGAATATTAACGGGATTCATAGTCTCCTAGCAAGGTATTAGAGTTGACCCTCTCAAAGTACAGGCCATTAAAGAATTACCACCTCCAAAAACATTGAATAAGTTACAAAGTCTGCAAGGGAAGGCCAATTTCTTACGATGATTTTTTCCCGACTATGCTAGTTGCGCGCAAGGCTTCCTGCACCTCCTTTGTCTAGACATTCCTTTCCAATGGGATGAATAGGATCAAAAATCATTTGAATATCTAAAAGCCGTGTTATCTTCAGCTCCTTTGATTATTTCACCCAACTACAATAAATAATACACTTTATATCTATATGCATTAGATATAGCCATTGTTGGGGTGTTAGTCCAAGATGGACCAGACAATAGGGAACACATAATTTATTATGTCATCAATAATCTATCCGGGAATGCATTTAAGTATGAGCCAGAAGAAAAAACCACCTTAGCCCTAGTACATTCAGTACAGAAGCTTCAAAATTATATCATCCTTTGAACCACCATCGTCATAGCAGTTATCAACCCTATGCAATATTTTCTCACTCACAATATGATGAATCATAAATATTCTTGATGGGTAGTTATACTGCAAGAATTTGATCTATAGTTTAACAATCCTAAAATAAAAAAGGTGCCCATCCTCGCTAAATTCATCATTGATATCCCAATAGAGACCCAAGGATCTCTCATTAATGATTCACAACCAGATGATCATATTTTCTTAGTATCAACAGATGACCCTTGGTATAGTGATATCATCCTCTTTTTATGAACTCAAAAGTTCAAACCTAAAATCACTCGTGATGATCGAAGGTGCATATGCCATTAGGTCCCTTGTTACCTCCATCTAGGATATTTCCTTTATCGAAGAGGCATCGACACCATCCTACGCAGGTGCCTCACTCATGACCAAGCCGAGCAGGTCTTGATTGACTGTCATAGTGGGGCTTGCGGCGGCCACCTCTTAGGATGGCCACCTCTCAAAATTTCCTTCATGTCGGTTACTTCTTTCCCACCCTTTTTCATGGCTGCATCCAAGAAATTAAAATATGTGAGTGATGCCAACAATATGCTCATAAGACGTGAGCCCCTCCAACTCCCTTGCACCCCATCATTGTTGTTGGTCCCTTCTACAAATGGGGCATAGACTTCCTGACCTGCTACCCCCCATCATCTGGAAACAAAAAATACATTGTTGTGCTCATTGATTATTTCACTAAATGGGAAGAAGCCATTCCCACATAAAATAACACTGCAGAAACCATCGCACGGTTTTTCCTCAACCATGTCATCACACAGTTTGGTGTTCCAAAGCAATTGGTATCCGATCATAGGAAACATTTTGAAAATGAAATATTCCAGGAATTATCCCAACACCTTAGTTTTTCTCACGAGTTTGCATCCCCATACTACCCTCAATCCAACGGTCAGGTAGAAGTTGTCAACAAAGTCCTCAAAAAAATGTTGCAGATTGTGGTGAACAATCACAAAATCGTTGGCAGCACATGGTGTTCTCAGCCCTATGAACATACTGCATAGCGGTCAAAGCATCAACAGGGTTCACACCCTTCTAATTATTCTATGGGTTGGAATATGTGCTTCCCATTGAGTGCAAAATCCCACCCTACATTCGGTTACTGAACTTCTCACAGACACCAAACTCTTAGAGAAAAGTTTGGTGTAGTTGGAGCTAGTCGATGAAAGTTAATGAGATTCTCTCCAACATAATGAAGCACATAAAAAGAGGGTCAAAGCCTCGTTTGATCACAACATCACCCCTCAGTCATTCACCAAAGCAGAGTTCGTCCTCCACTACGATGTCGCCCAAGAAGCTTTAGGACCTAGGAAAATTTCAAGAATTTCCTCCTCAAGGGGACATACACTTTATCAGAGGCCGATGGGATGTTTCTAAAAAATCTCATCAACAGACTCTACCTCAAAAAATTTCACCCTTCAAAAAATTCCCAAAGTGCCCTAGAATGTATATGTATGCACCATAAATTATTTTTATGATGACCACCTCATCATGGATTCACTCTAAAACCACTCTGTCATCATGTGTCACAGATGGATCATCCGCCAGTCTACCATTACGAATTTGTTGATGCCGCCTCTCGATGGTCGCAGAACCTCATTACTACAATCTGGGCCATATACTCTCCTAAACGAATACCCTGTCTCACAAATGGTATATGTATCAGGTCTACCACTAATAATCAAGCTGAATACAACATCGTCATAAGCCTCTCGGTCGATGCCTCCCTCCTAAGTATCTGTCACCTGCATGTCTCCCTTTATTCCTAGCTCTTTGTATCACAGTTGAATAAAACCTTTGAGGTTCGTGATCCATTCCTCTTTAGGAAATATCTTCATGTGCAAAGGTTAGTTCAAAGTTTTGATCATATCACATTTACACATATACCAAGATATCAAAATCCATAGTAGATCGCATAGCAAATCCTATACTGGAATGCATCGCATATATACCATCAACCATAAAACATCATATCCATCACATATCTAAAAAATCACATACATAAAATACATCATAAGTATAAACATGTACACCAAACACATTATGAGAGCTGCCAAAAAATATGTCTCGTATATATATATCAAAAAATATATCAGGGTACAAAAAATAACTGTACATCCAATGGCTCATGACTAGGAAAAATAAATCCTCAAAACATAGTGGAGAATCCTCATAATTGGTTCTTTCCCTGTTACATATATCATAACATCAGCATCTAGGATCGAGGCCCTCCCTCCCTCTCTTGAGGTCCAATCTCCACACCCAGAGACAAAAAAGGACTAGTTGTAGCCACCGCCATAGCTATGTGGCGCAAAACTAGTCGATGAGCTTGATAATGCACCATCATCATCTCCACAATGACCTTGTTAAGTCCTTCCTAGCCCTCCTTAGGCATCCCCCTCATTAGGGCCTTCGCTCTGCCCCGTGCATCCCAATAGTTCTGCAACTTTACCTCAAGAGCTATCGGCCATGCCTCTATTGCCTCGAAATGCTCATGCCATCACTTTTTGTCCCTGGAATCCCTAGCACTGCTACAATCTCTCGAGGGTCCACCAATCTCCAATTGACACCTTGGCCTCGACCACTCAGGACCAGCATGTGGCTTGACATCCCTCGATCATTGTGGTACAGGAACCGCTCCCGCAACACCCATCATGACCTACCAAATAGCCCAGTGGTCAACCATGGGGCCCCACATATGTTAGTAAGAATACATAGTATCAACATCATCATATATAAAACAAATATAAACATGTAAAAATACACAAATGTAAAACTAAAAAAATCCCATACCTGTTAGTCCCCGAGCATCATCCGGAGGAAGCCACATGTCTGGATCTCCCCTGAAATCCACGCCATTGTACGAAAACTCCAAAATCAACTGAGGGTTGGATGTGAACCAACCCTCCATGGTGGCATTCCAATAATTCCTCGCAGCACTGCCACTAGCTCGTGGCATCACCTGCTCCCACCATCGGATACATGGGTCTCTAATAGGTCTTAGATGCACTAATAAGAAGGGTCAGAGCATCATGACCCTCTCATTCATAATCTTGGATAGGATGCTAGCATAGTAGAAACTCTGAATATTGCCACATCGTACCTGTGTCATCTAGGATGGCACGCAACTATATACAAACCGAGCCCAGTCAAGGAAGTGGCCTACCTGTGACCTCTGTAGAACAACGATCTGGGGCCCTGACACTCTATGTGGGGAGGCTGAGCCCACCAACCTAATGATAATCACTAGTGCATATCGCTCAACAAGATCCAAAATCAACGAAACCTTGATGAAACCATCCTCATACGGGTTAGGCTCGCAATCACCCTCAGCCTCCACCCATCTACGGATATCCACATGCCCAGCTAGCAAGGGATGTGGCAAGGCCTCAGCATGAGGCAACAAATTAGAGGAGATTTCATCCTAAAAGTTTCCATGAAATTTTCATGTAATTTCCATGTCATAATATGTAAACCAATCAAAATAATTTAAATTTAAAAAGAGGTACATGTAAATATTTTGGAGGAAAAAGAAGAAAAACTATTTTTTTTTAATTATATTTTTGGCTTGTCTCCTTATAGGTTTACTCAAATTTCAAGTGTAGACACTCATTGGATGTGGAATTAAATTCCACATCCAACGAATACCCATTATGCATACTTACGAGAAGACCCACATTGATAAAAAATCCAGATGCATTAAGAAATGTGTTATAACACGCTTTTTTAATGTATCTACAATTTTTATCAATGTAGGTCTTCTCGAAAGTATGCATAATGGGCACTCTTTGGATGTGGAATTTAATTCCACATCCAATGAGTGTCTACACATGAAATTTGAGTAAACCTATAACGAGATAAGTTAAAAATACAATTTTAAAAAGTAGTTTTCTTCTTTTCCCTCCAAAATTTATAAATATTATTTTATCATTTAACTATTATTTTATTATTTTTCCTTAGGAGGCCACTTTTAGGTTGAAATTTCCTCTAATTAACCCATCACAAAGTAAACATATATGTGGGTTTAAATCTGTATATAAGCCCTACAAATAAAAAAAATATGTCGGTCCACATCCCAATAGTGAATCAAAAAACGTAGGAATCGATCCTGCGATCTCAAAATGGGGTTTTAAGAAATTTCAACAACCCCCACCCAGCCAAATTTTGGCTAGCATCATGGTTCCCTGCAACCATCGTCCACAAGGACTCAACCTTCCATTAAGGATATCAATAATGAACAACAACTCCCTAGGCTGTAAAAAAGGGAAAAAACAATTTATTTATTTTTTATTTTATTTATTTATTTATTTTTATTTTTATTTATTATTTATTTATTTATTTATTTTTTTTTCTGTAAACCGCGTGCATATTCCACACAGAGGCGTGTGCTCCACACATCTATTTCTCGAATAGATGCATGGGCATGTGTCTATCAATCCATAGTCTGCGACGACCACTGGACCAAGGCCCACGTGCATGCGTTTGACACAGACGCATGGTCCATGTATCTATGATTAACACAGACGCGTGGACCATGTGTCGTTCATCGGCCAAGCTGCAACGTCGGTAAGGCTTATCGTCGGTTCAGCTGCACGATTCGTGTTACTAAGAGGCACTTAAACGAGGCATCACCGTGTGAATTTGGGATTCATGCAATTACCACACAATTGTATCTCAGTTGCCCACACGACCCTAAATTTTCACCCTAAATATGTCGTACATGGGACCTATGTACCGCTTATCTAACATACAACTATAAAAATTACAAAGAGTAAGGTACAAGCCCCTACCTAACTCTCCCCACATGCATCCCTGTAAACTTGCTGACTGCAATGGTAAGAAAAGCTCCTAGAATAAGCTCTGACCTCCTAATCTTGACAGTGCAAATGAAATGGTATTTGGCCCCCTTAGCCCTATTTATCACCCTCTTTTCCATCTTATAGAGCCTAGTAAAAAATCTCAGGACCTTAGTTTTCAAAACCATGAGAGACACAAGGATCAGTACCACATCATCTTCATCTTGGAACCCTTCGTTCCAGTTATTGAAAAAACTCATTTTTCGAGCCGCCGCATGCCCAAAATATTACTTTAGGTGTGCCTTTTATTATATTTTGATTCATATCGTTCATTCAATTGCAGATTATTCATATGTTAAAAAAAATGCTTTCACTTGGGTATTTCCCATGGATATTGTAGGTACATCACGAACATCCTGCCTTGATCAACACCCCGATGGACAAGTAACAGGGAAGGTATCATTCACCACTCAGCATGATAGCCTTCCTATAAATCTTTTCATATCCTGACATCATTTCTCCAAAACACACCATAGGGTCCATCATCTCAACCATGTTTATCACCACGTCACCTTGTATATGGTAAACATCCACGTCAGTCCATAGAGCCTTCCCACTCATGGCTCACCTCATGTTCATAGACCCAATTTTACTATCGGGATCCATGACCACCTACTCAGGCCTAGGAAAGACTTCACTTGCATTCCTTGAAGATCAGCCTTAGTTTGCTTCACTCATTGCTTATTAACCACATTCTTGAGCCACCCCTGCTATTTTTACGATGGATTAAGTAGGATGCACTACCACGTTCCACATTTGGCCTAACATCCCTCCATTTACATTTCCCATTTGTGTCACTTCATCCGCCTCATAAACCCCATACCAAGACCAGCCAATGGGGCCCCCACCCTCAGCAAACAACATCGTCCCTACATCATTATGCAGGCCAACATAATTTTGGGGCACCTGTCTCTGTGGTTGTACATCTAAACCATGTTTACATTCTTTTGGCAAGTGTACAAAGTTTTTTTAGGAAAACTATTCCCACCCATATTTTTATGTCTTATACTAGGCGACAGTTTCTAGTCACCCTTGTTCATAGCCCGCACATTATCCACTTACCCCCATCACGCTAGTCAGAACATAATTACACATACCTTGGACCTTCTATCGAATCTAGGGCTATCCCTGTCAAAAAATATTGTTTTGAATCCTGCCACTTGCATCACAACTCTGACTTCAGTCCACTTTTCCATATCCATTACTATAACTAGCTATCATTATCATTCCTTTATTGACTTGCCATATTACAATCTTCGTCACTAGATTTCCCGATTCCTCAAATCAACACTTTTTGGAAGGTCAATGCTTCTTTCCTGTCGACTTCACTACTCATATTCCAAGATTGAGGTTTTACCTTGGATGTGTTCCCCCTTTAAGAAACATCCTCAAGTCGCACAATGGGAATCAACATTTCCCATTGATGTCATCAGTCCCCCTGGCATTCAACACCAACACTAGTTTTCATGCCAGGGTGGTATCATGCTTAATGACTGCTACAAATATGTCATTTAGTCAAAGACCCACACATCACTAAGCACCTCATTTATGAGTGCTTACACTATGATGCGAGGGAGGCACCCAAATTCAAAGACCAATGCATACATAAGAACCTCACTCAAGAAGTGTTTCACCTTGTTGATGCATGGGGGCACCTAATTCGATCTATTTTTGAAATAAATACCCTTGAGGGCGTCAACAGTTATCATCACCATCCATCAGCATGCTAAATACTACAGTGTGACTTGACAGAACCAATCTCTGCCAGATTGTATTAACTAGTCATCATAATGAGCATGGGACATGCCCACCTCGTATAAAGAACTTTCGTATTAGTCACTCAGGTTTTCTTCAGAGCATGGTTATCCTTTCCTCGGTCAAAGGGGTTCCTCTAATAATTTTTGCAACAAGTTATTCTCTCTCTCTCTCAAAGAAGTTACTCACTCTCAGTCAGAATAGAAAAACGTGATGTATTTCAGATATACGCTTACTTCTAACCTCATAAATTAGGGGGAAATTGTTAACACCAAAAAATCGTACATTACAAAAGACACCTAAGGTTGTCTAGCAAAACATACAAATGGATATTTTCCAGCTGAAGACGTTATGAAAGTTCCAAAAAATTAACTTCTCCTAAGGTTGTTAATGAAACATTTGTGTCACGCACTAGATAAGAAGGAAAAATGTGCGACCGTGCAGCTTTTCCTTCGAAATTCGCGTGGTTTAGGAAAAATGTGACTCAGAAATTCATGACCACTTCCCACACTTCAGGGTGGATTCCCTAAAATTTCCAGTCAAGGACAACCGACTTGGATTATCCCTAAAGATATGCATCCCTCAATGGAATAATCTTGTCTTAGTCTTGAGTCACGATCATTCATGAACCAAGAGAGGGCAGATGGATTCAAAAAGTTTCTATATAAACAAGCCATGGGAGAACCAAAACATGAGACATTGTTATGTTGGAAAAATTGCTATCAGAGCAACACCACATTTCATTGTTGAAGCAGAAGAAGTAATATCACCTGCATATTGGCCATATTTCTTCTAAGAAATCCATCATCTTAGTGAGAGTAGAATATTCCACCATTGAGAGAGTCTTCACACTTATTTTGATATAGAGGAGAAGCTTGCAAAGAGATTGAGGAAAGGGACCTCCTTACTGAGGATATTTTAGCACCATATCTCAAGAAATTCTCTTCAAGTGTTTTTAGTATTCAATTGTATTCATCTTCTACCACCAGCAGTCAATACAGGGAGTCTTTTTCCATTATTGTATTGAATTTTTGCTTCATTAATCATCATTTGGTGTATTTGTATATTTTTTTAGTGAAAGAATTGTTTTCACTGTTTGCAATGCTTTTTTTATCTAAGTTTTTCCACTAACAACACCAACTATCTCAATGATCCTTTGCAAGGAACAACCAACTGTTAAGGAGATGTTATTTGGTACTCCATTTCCACAAAAACACTAACACAGACCCCTTGCCATGATATTATTCACATATTTCAATCCATGGTTTCATCCAACCAATATTTTTTCCAATGTATAAATGTATTTCATCCCACTCTCAACCAATTGTATCATAAAATCATAATTCACAAATAAATATTAGCTACAATGGTCAATTTTAATAATTGATGAAAGAATAAAAAGTAAATAAGTAGGATATACACAAAAATGAAAAATTATATATATATATATATATCCATGGTTTCATCCAACCAATATTTTTTCCAATGTATAAATTTATTTCATCCCACTCTCAACCAATTGTATCATAAAATCATAATTCACAAATAAATATTAGCTACAATGGTCAATTTTAATAATTGATGAAAGAATAAAAAGTAAATAAGTAGGATATACACAAAAATGAAAAATTATATATATATATATATATATATCGTTCTATCATTCCCCAAAAGGTGCTCCCATTCATATTTTTTGATGGAGTTCACATCCCAAATGAAATCAACACACATATTTTTTGATAATATGGGAATATATTGAGTAATGTACACCAAGGATTGATATGCCATACATCCCTGCACCATAGAACCCTTAGTATGTGCTCTTTATCTAACCTAAGTCTTCAGTGATTCCAAGTGCCTCTCCACCATCCACATTGAACTTGTGTGTACAGGTCCACACAATTCAATCTCCTCAACTTGGTGTATGAGGTATTTTTCTTATGCATTGAAAATTTTCGTAGGTAGGTACTTTTGCATTTCACACATTGGCAGAGGAATTTCTCTCATCCAATGCTTTATATCGCCTTTATTTATTTCTTTCAATGAAAACCATCTACATATGATGCAAGAAAATATAAATGTTTCAAAAAAACATAATATATTACATTAAAAGGAAAACACGTGTCATTAAGTTGATAAACAACTAATTGAAAAAACTCAACATATAAATCACTACTTACCTCGTGTATTTTCCAAGATCATATATAACTTGTTTGACATTGTTTTCAAAATAATTTAGGAGAGATAGAGGTAGAACATACTAAAACAATAAAAATGAAACGTTATTTGTTTAATCCAAAGTATACAAAAAAACCATAAAGATGTATATATATCAATATAAAAATATATATATATATATACCAAAATAATTACCTTAAGACTACAAGGAAAAGCCCCTCTAGTGGAGGTTATAAAGGAGGTTTTTAGTGTTATAAAATTGGCTAAGATTGTCAAAAAAACATTTTCTACAACATCTGTTTATGGTTACGGAGGTTTTGGAAGAGCTTTTAACGAAAATTTAACACAACTAAAAAAACTAGGTAGTCGAAGGTTATTACGAATATTTTTTTCATCAGTACACTACTAAGGTTTCAATGCACTGGTGTGTGTCATCTAGAAGGTGGCCCCGGGGCAGTCGAAGGTGCATGCACCCGGCCGTCAAGGTATAAAACCGCACTGAGTGCTGTGTTGGTGATACAATGCACGGGGCTGTTCTAATTGGTCTTGGGATCTGTGCGGTGCCCATAGGTCGTCTTAACGCACCGGTACGTAGAATTATAGAAATGCATCGCTACGCCGTATCAAACAAACGCACCGAGATTTATAATTGGTATTGGTATTTATGCGGTTCCCATAGGTCGTACAAATGCACCCATGCATAGTCTCACATAAACACACCGGTGCACAGTATCGCACAAACACACCGAGATTTTTAATTGATTTTGGTATTTGTGCAATTCCCATAGGTCGTAGAAATGCACCGGTCCACTGCAGCATACAAACACACTGGTGTACAGTAACTGACATGCACCGGTGTTCATTTTGTATTTTTTAGAAACATCGACCTGTGACAGTGCAATTATTGTGATTTTTAAAAATTCATTATTCATCAAAAGTCGACACATCTTATAATAATATTCATATTAATTAAATTTTTATTAATGCATTTGAATGTGATGTTTGGATTAATTTGTTATATCATATCTTAATTATTGTGATTTTTAAAAATTCATTATTCATCAAAAGTCGACACATATATATCTTATAACAGTATTCATATGAATTAAATTTTTATTAGTGCATTTGAATGTGATGTTTGGATTAATTTGTTATATCATATCATCAAATTTCACATCTCTTCATTATAACATTTAATCATCCATAAATTTAATCATTGGTGTTACATTTCACAGTGACAATGGAGAACGCAATAGAATAAATTAAAACATATTTTATTATTTTATATATATATATATATATATATATATATATATATATATATATAAGATGGTCTTTTTCATACAAAATGGGACAGTTATTTGTATCCCTTTGTCTTTCAATTGGGACACTATGTCCATTACATTAAACAAAATGTCTGATTTCACAGAAAAATATTTCAAAAAATACAACGCCTTGCTTTGATATCCAAACATAGTGATCATTATTCTTCGCTTGAATTGTTGTCACTGCTAGAGCTACTTCCATGACTTAGGTTATTTTCAGGAGTGTTTTGTTCACAGTGTTGATTATTTTCTTCTTCTTCACCTTCCATCTACAAACATAAAAATAAATTGTAACGAGTGTATATACATTGGTGAAAATAATGAAAATTGCAATATTAAATAATATCCATCAATATAAATAAAAAATAAGTGACGTACCATAGCAACAATTGACTCATAAACTATACACATTCTTTCAAAACCATGTACCATGCCATCTTTCAAGATTTCATATGTTGGCGCAGTTCCATACTTTGTTTCATGCAAGTTTTATACCCCATAACAAATCATATATTTAATATAATTTTTTTTTTTGTTCTATTAATTATAGGCGGAGCTAAGTAAAAGAAGATCAATAGATGCTTACAAATTCCACAATTAGTTTTTGATATGCCAATATATACTCACAACCCATATTTAACCTAATTTCAATCAATTTGTCTAATGGTTCTTCTTTGTATGTTAGCACCTGTTTGAAGACATTCAATGATGTTTTTTGTAAAACAACTTAAAAAATACAAAAATGAAATATAGTTAAGTTTTTATAAGAAAGTAAAAATTACTCATAAACTTAGATATCAATCCTTTTCTTCCTTGTCGTCCTGTTTTATGTGATAAATGGGTTGCATTTTCTTTTCGTTTCTGCAAAAAAATACTTGAAAATTATTATTTAATGCTAAATTGTTTATTTATTGTATCAAATGATCGAAAAATTCAATGATTACATATTACATTTGAAGCACCTTGTTGTTGAGATGGCTCCTCCTACGATGCAATTTTTTCCATTTCTTTGACCATCTCCTTGTACACCTTTTTGGATATTCCTACTGGCATATTTCTGATATCAGCTCGTTCATCTTTTGAAATTTTCATATCCTCCTGAAAATGTAACATGACAATAAACTATTTAATTTTTATATTGATATATGAAAAGTAAATATAACAAAAGTGATATTTATAAATAATTCTAGACAAACATTTAAAGGAATATTAATTTTACATTTCTTATTTTTTGTTGTTGTACGTTTTTTCTATTAAAAGTCTGACATGTCTCATTGATCAATTCTCTGGAAAATCTTCCTGTAGTTTAGATAAAATTTGGTTCTTGGAATCATTGGATTGATTTTTGTATTGTAAGTGGAAAGAACGTATATACATTCGTTCCACTAGATCCCTCAAACTCTTGTAAAAGTTTTTCCCCCTTTCGTTAACCTTCAACACCACTCTAGATGAGCTAAGGAGAAATTCATTTTCATTTGCATGTTCTATTTTTTTTCTTTTCTTAGAACAACATCCCTTTTCTAAGTTGTTAGTCCCTTTAGAACATTAAACAGAAGTGAATTAATATATTGTTTGACACATGTTATCTAATAAGTTTAAATATATTATTAATGAAAATTAAAAAAAGAAACTCATATTGGATTGATAGTATTTTTTCATTCACCTGATTCATCCTTTTGCAATTTTTCCATCAAGTTTTTATGCTCTTCTTGTCCTAGATCAGAAATAATCTTATCGAGCTTCATTATTTTGTGGCTCTGCATGATACACAGTAAAAAATACATATTAGTTAAACTTACATATAGTTCAAAAATAATATTTTTTGTAAAGAATATACAAAGAACTTGTCTTTTTTGATTTTCTTGATGCGTTATCAGTATTTTTGTTACTTGATCTCTTGTCAGTCATTTCTTTATCAATCTGAAACATGTGCGATATCATTCATTAATATATTTATAGATAAATTGTCAACTTTTCAGGTAAAAAAAAATTCTCAAGAAACTGGTGTGCTATTCATGGTGTACACATCTACGGCGGTGCGTGAGGGTCTTATAAATGCATCGCACAAATAGTATAATAGACTATATGATACTCTATGTCAACAAGGAGCACCGATGCATTACATGTTAACCATGGCACCGATTAACACAGAGAAAATAATACAAATCATCCAGTGTTAGTTTTTGTAGCATAAATGCCCCGCGCAAATAAGGGACCACCATACAGTGATCTCTGTCAACTAAGAGACCCGGTGGAATGCATTATATGTTACATGGTGCACTGATTAACACAATAAAACATTTTTTTGCGAAACAACACATTCGCGGTGCGCCATAATGAAATAACGCATTGGTGCACTATTTTACATATGGCGCACTAATTAAAAAAAATATTTTTAAATTTTTTATTACACAGTACTTTCATGGTGCACTGGGATAATACAACGCACCGATGCACTAGGTTACGCAGGGCACACCCATAAAAAACAAATCATTTTTTCAAAAATTCATGCAAAGGCCGACATGGATTGAGATCCGACTATGCAAGTCATCCCATGGGTTGGATGTCAATCTAAAATGAAGAGCCCTAATTCTGAAATCACAGAAACAGGGAGAAGAGAGGGCAGAAACAAAAAGAATGAAGGGTTTAGGGTAAAAATGAATTTTTTTTGTTTTTTTTTGTTTCTGAAAATGAAAAACAAATTGAAATTTTTTTCTTACTTCGTAAAAAAAACTGTAGAAAACGTAAAAAAAATAATCAAATTTAATCACGAGATCGTTTGAAATTCTATGCTACAGGGTTTGAATCACCAAAGGTTTGGAATTTTGATTGTCTGAATACTTTTGTTCGAACGTATTTCACTGCTCCAAATTTCTCTCGTGCTCTCTTGCTCCAGGTATTGCTCTTGCAAATCTCTTGCTGAATTTTTTTTGCAAAAATAGTGAAATAATAAAAAGTGTTTAGTATTTAAAGAATTTTTTTATGAAATTAGATTTTCGAAAATATTTTGCCTCCCATTTTTCAATTTACCGCTTTTTTTTTCACTTAAATAAAATAGAATTGTGCTTTTTTTATTTGCGGTTATTCGTCACCAGTGCGTCACTTAATAGCACCGCACCGGTGCGTCTATTGGCAACACGGCACCGGTGCGCAGTAACTAAAACACACCAGTGCGGTTATATGTACATTAGGACCAATTTGTGGTTAAGGCACCGAAATTACTTTTAGGTGTATACACCAAAATTTAGTGAACTCTAACCATAGAAATTGAGAATTAGAATTTTGTTTATTCTTGATGGAAATATGCAATTAGAATTACAATTTTGTTCATTCTTTAGAATTAGAATTAGAATTGGATAAATTCTTGATGGAAATAACTATTCTTCCAATGCATTTTGTTTATTGCAGGAGGTCCCACTGATTATGTGGAGAGAATGAAATGTGGGGCGTGTGAAGATGTAATACTACAGGGCCCAAGTGGGCAATTGTGGCATGTGAACCTGTGCTATGCTAAGACGTGGGAAGTTTTCACAAATGGTTGGGAAATTTTTGTTTATGAGCAATTTATTGAAGTTGGAGATATTTTAGTTTTTAGACATGTTGGAAATGTACATTTTGCTGTGAAAATATTTGGGCCATTTCTTTTCAAAACTACACCTCTTCTTCTTTCAAAAAAATAAACTTGAACCTTTCCACAACCTGCTACAAGAAAAGGTGCCAACAGGAGCCTCTGACATGCATATATATTTCTTCTGTTGAGGAGCCTCTGACATGTTGGAATTGATTATGACCAGTCTACTTCGCTTAGGAATCTGCCTGAATTTTCTTTGGTTCTACTAAAGGGTGAATTTACTAACAGATACAGGATTGTAAGCTCCCTCCAACCCTCATTAAATTTCAGAATATGGATAAAACTCCATAGAAATGCCTATAATTTGCGTAAAATGCCTCGAAACACAGAATGTAGTGTTTTCTTTTTTGAAAGTTGTGTGTTATTATGGTGAAAGAAATTATTCTTTCTATTTTGTGCTAATGTGGTGAAAAAATGGAATAGTGCTCAAGTATATGACAACACTCTTCAATCATATTCTCAAATATATGGGTTCTTTGTTAAATGCATAGCTACAACATTTAGTCATATCGCTGCTAGGAAAAATTCAACTGAAATACCAATATGGCAGGGTTGGTATTGTCTACTGTCCCATGAATCCATAATCCCCACAAAAAATCTCAAAAACCTTTTAAATAAAATGCAAAATAGTCCAAAAATGTTTTTTTTTAGTCTACTGCATTCTTGACACTTAATTCTTCTAAAATATTTTCATGGAATTAGCATCCATAAGAGGCAACACAATGGTAATATACTTGAATTCTTCTAAAATCTGTTCAATGGAATTAGTACATGTAAAATGGTAACATGTGTTATTTCATCAATATTTATACTTTTTAATATGGGTCTTTATAAAGAAGAGGACTTAATTATCTTATACCTTATAAGACTCTTTTTTTCAAAACATTATAATATGTATTTTGAATTAATGTTTAAATCAATATTTCAGTTGATAATTTGTAAATAAAAATGGCGTACTGTATAAAGTTAATTTTTTTGGTATGTAAGATAATAATAAAATAATGATAATTCTAAAGTACATGAATTTATTTGCATTATTTTCTAAGCTTTATTATGTTATAAAAATTCATATTATTCTAGATTTATTATTTTACAATTATTTACAATTTTATAGATTTACAATAAAAATTTTAATAAAATAATTTCACATTAATACAATTAAAATCTTACAAATATTTTACATACGATTACAATTAAAATTAGAATTAGAATGAGAATTACAATTACAATTACAATTACAATTTTACAATTTCACATACAATTAGAATTAGAATTAGAATTAGAATTTTACAATTTTACATACAATTACAATTACAAATAAAATTTTACAATTACAATCATTTCACAGTAATACAATTAAATTTTTACAAATATTTTACATACAATTAGAATTAGAATTAGAATTAGAATTTTACGATTTCACGTACAATTACAATTAAAATTACAATTACAATTTTAGAATTTTACATACAATTACAATTACAATTTTACAAATTTACATATATACGATTACAATTACAATCTTAGAATTTTACATACAGTTAGAATTACAATTACAATTTTACAATTCTACATATATACAATTACAATTAAAATTACAATTACAATCATTTCACAATAAATTAAATATTACAATTACAATTAAAATTTTACAAATATTTTACATACAATTACAATTACAATTTTAGAATTTTACATACAATTAGAATTACAATTACAATTTTAAAATATGTCATATATACAATTACAATTACAATCATTTCACAATAAATTAAATACTACAATTACAATTAAAATTTTACAAATATTTTACATACAATTACAGTTAAAATTACAATTACAAATACAAATACAATTTTACAATTTTACATACAATTAAAATTAAAATTTCAAATACAATCATGACATAATATTTAATAAATATCATGGTCATTTAATATTAAATTAATTAATAAACATCACGATCATGATAACCATCGTACAAACATCATATTCGACTAAAAAACACATTTAAATTTGCTAACATCATCGTGATCATGATCATCTAACAAAACACAATTATCATTGTTTAACATCATCACAACACAAACATCAAATATACATCTCATGTCAAATAATTGCTATCACATACACATCTATCTGCAAGCTGAACATTAAATGAAAATAACTAACATGACCTAACAATATACACATCATGATGATCACCAGCATGTACATTAAGTATAACTACAACATGAACATAAAATACATGGACTATATATATATATATAACTGAATAATGTCAAAACTATACAACTGTAATATAAATTTCATGGATCAGCTGGTGGTACATCATCAGTAGCAATACTAGTCGAGGTCTGCTCAATCAATGGTGCAACCTTGACAAGCTCAGATACATGTTGATCATCATGTGCCTTTTGATTTGGTACTGGAGCCTCATGGTGATCAGGATCAACTGTCGGCTGCTCATCGTGATGACTCGACATGGTCGATGGTCCAACCTGCTCATGATCATGAGTACTGTTGAATGCTGCTGGATGCTGCAAGCTGCTGACTGGACGTGATCGATGGTCTAACCTACTCTCCATGATTATTGTTGCTTGATGCTAGTGGAGGCTTCTCATCTGGCGCGGCGCGAGGTGAACAATCATCAAATGATGCATTGTTGCTCGGGGACTGTCGATCACGTGTTGCGTCTCGACCACACCTATAACGTGCAACGACCCTCCTCAGCCGCGTAACTAAGGTCGTAGCTCCTACGAAATGCTGCATCAGGATGTAGATGTCACGCGACATGCCTCTCCACATATGTAACATGTTAGGTCTCTATATTACTAGTATAGTCCCTTATTCTTGTTAGTGTAACCCCCTTATTTTTATTGTTGTACCCCTATAACCCCCATATTTTTATTATTGTGCCCTTCAATTATTATTTTTAGGTCAGCTAGGATTACATTGTGGCCCCACTAGGATTACATTATGGCCCCATAGACTCCTATATATAGAAAGGAGGTTTTGTCATTTGTATCATCCAAGAATTGTTCATTCATGTAATGTATTGGAGGTTACCCCCTTGAAGTGGCTTATTTCTAAGGCGTTTATATATCTTTACTTCTATTTTTGGAGCTGGTTTCACAACATTTGATATCAGAGCCTTTGGATTCTAGGGTTTCACTGCTCTAGACAGGTCATCGTGGAATTTTCGCTACAACTTTTTTTCTATGAAGGTTCAGAAGCTGAAATATTTAGAGTGCAAAGACGAAATCCGAAGGAACATCATCGCGAAATTTCAAATCTTGGTTCACAATATTTTCGAATATATGAAGTGTGGAAGTTAGGTCTTTTTGCAGGCTCCTGAATTTAACCTAAACAGGTCAACACGGAATTTTCACTATAACGTTGTTTCTACAAAGGTTTAGATGTTGAAATTTTTAGAGCGCGAAGCCAAAATCCTGAGGAACATCATCGCAAAATTTTAGAACTTGGTTCGCAATATGTTCGGAGATATGGTCTGTGGAATTTACAGATTTTTCAGGCTCCCGAATTTCATCTCAAAGAGGTGATCGTGGGAAAACCTTCATAACTCTCTCTCTGAGCATCAGATTGGAATTCTGTAAAAAGTGGATGCAAGTACATGGTTTGTATTTTCCTGTCTATCAATTTTAGTGCCAGGAAGAAAAAGTGACACGTGGAAAGTTGTACAAGTTCGCTCTACTGAACCAGTCCATAATTAGGTCATCGTAGGAGATTGGGCACAAATTTGTCTTCAAGAATCCAAATCAGGTCAGACCTATGGCATTCGAAAAATGATTCAAAGGGATAGCGCAAGGCCAAATTTTAGATATTGAAGATCCAAAATCATAGAGATAATTCATTTTCAATATCGATCTCCTCAAAAGCAATAAAAGGTGTGTATTTATTTTCTGAATTGCATAAGTCTTGTGTAAAAAAATAAATTTGAAGTGATTCCAAGCGCCTATTGAGAATATATTTTAGTATTGGGTTCTGAAATGCCTCCAAAATAGAATTCAACACCCATTAAGCCCTCAGAGTACTCTACTGTGATTTATGAAGATGAAGAATTGCAACATGATCTATCAAAATTACAAGAGCAAGTGCACCAAATTTCACTCTCGCAAAGAGAAACAAAAAATGAAATGGAAGTTTTGAAGAAAGGCGTGGAAGCGAAGAGGGATGGTTTGAAAAATAATATGGATGGTTTGAAGAAAGGAGTGGAAGCTAAGATGGATGGCATGGAAGCTGGCATGGAAGATAAGATGGATGACGTGAAAGACAACATGAAAAACATGAAGAATAATATAAAATCAGACATGGAAGGTTTGACAAAGTTGATACAAGAAATTTTTCCTAATGGCGAAAAGATGGTAGAGGAAACTCATGATGAGAACAAAGTAAATGTTAATCGTGATTTCATAAACTCTAATGTTGGATGGAAGAACCACCATATTCCAAATATGGATATGAGGAATTTTGATGGCAAGGATCCCGTAACATGGATACTACAGATGGAGCAATATTTTGATCTCAATAATGTGAAAAACACACAAAAGATGCACTTACACCAAATTTTCATTTGAACAAAATACATTTGTATGAGCTGATGGATTTTCATAAGAAATTGTCACTTGGTCAATTTTTACGGAGGAAATAATAGCACATTATGAGGATACAAAGAGCAACACCTTCTTTAGCCAATTGATAAATCTCAAAAAAAAGGGTTCAGTGCCGGAGCACATTGAGGACTTCCAAAAATTGAATATAAGGGTAACTGATATTCCAAAGGAACACAGGATTGATGTCTTAATAGGGACTTTAAAGGATAACATTCAACATGAAGTTCGCGTTTGGGAACCTGATTCATTGGAGAATGCATTCAGGTTGGCAAGAAAAATTGAATGTAAAATTATGGCGACAAGGAAGCCTACCACTCACATCTATAAAGATGTTAGTGTTTCTACTCTTAGACTTTCACAACCTACAAGGTTGACGCCACAAAAATTGGAAGAAAATAGAGCAAAAGGGCTTTTCTATAGTTGTGATAGCAAATACACTAAAGGTCATAAGTGTGCTGAGAAGAAATTATTTTACATAGATTGTGAAGAGGAAGAAGAAAATGAAGAAGAAACTTCAAAAGTAGAGGATATACACCAGGAAGAAACCCTAGAAGAAGAAGAAATGAGTATGACCATATCATGTAATGCATTGGCGGGAATTACCAGTCCTCAAACTCTCAAGATAGAAGGACATATCAAGAAGAAAAAGGTAATAGTGTTGATTGATTCGGGTAGTACCCATAATTTTATTCATTGTAAGGTAGCCAAGGAATTGAATTGTTTCCTATACCCAACACCAGAATGTCAAGTGATGGTTGCAAATTGAGGAACTATAAATTGCTCTGGAAAATGCCATAATATCAAGCTAACCATGGGGTAATATGTATTGACTAGTCCAATGCTTTCCATTCCTATGGCAGGTGCTGATGTTGTACTAGGAGTACAATGGTTACAATCTTTGGGGACGGTAGCTTTTAATTTTCAAGAACTTTTCTTGAAATTCTTTTCAGAAGGAAAGGAAGTCGAACTACGGGGTATTGAAGGGAAGCCAGGAAGGATAATAAGCTCTAATGGCATGACAAAGCTTCTAAAGAAAGAACAACGAGGCGTAATTGCACATTTATGCTCACTAGAAGTTCCAACATCAAAATCATCTATTTCTGCAGATCTCCAACAAGTCTTGGACAATCATTCCAAGGTGTTTGAAACTCCCAAAGGACTCCCACCTCTTCGTGATCATGATCATGCTATTCATTTGATTCCAGGAAGTGTTCCTCCAAACATCAGGCCTTATAGATATCCTTACTTCCAAAAGAGCGAAATTGAACGTATGATTGCAGAAATGTTAGAGGCGGGTATAATTCAACCTAGTCAAAGTTCTTTCTCTGCTCCTGTAGTATTGGTACACAAGAAGGATGGATCATGGTGAATGTGTCAGGATTATAGGGAGCTCAATAAGCTCACCATTAAAGACAAATTTCCCATTCCTGTGATTGATGAATTATTGGATGAATTACATGGAGCAATTTATTTTACAAGTTGGATCTTCGTTCAGGATATCATCAAATTAGAATGAAGACTGAAGATATTCCAAAAACAACATTTCGAACTCATGAGGGTCATTATGAATTTTTGGTCATGCCTTTTGGCCTTGCCAATGCACCTTCTACATTTCAAGGGTTGATGAATTCCATTTTCAAACCCTTCCTTAGAAAATTTGTGCTAGTATTTTTTGATGATATACTAATCTACAGCAGGTCTTGGAAGGATCATGTTCAGCATGTTGACATGGTGCTCAAACTATTGCAGGAGAAACAATTATATGCAAAAACATCCAAATGTTTCTTTGGAGTACAAGAGGTGGAATATCTGGGTCATATTGTATCTCACGAAGGTGTTAAGGTAGACCCTAACAAAATTAAAGCCATTAAGGAATGGAAAGTCCCCACAACCATAAAGCAGTTGCGAGGATTTCTCGGGTTAACAGGGGATTATCGCAAGTTTGTTAAGAATTATGGGAGAATAGCAGCACCTCTAACAACATTATTGAAGAAAGATGCATTTTCATGGACTCCTGAAGCAACTAAGGCCTTTGAACATCTTAAAGAGGCAATGTGCCTAGCACCAGTCTTAGCTACACCAAACTTCACAAAAACCTTTATTGTGGAATGTGATGCCTCAGGAAATGGAATTGGTGTTGTTTTAATGAAAGAAGGAAGACCCATTGCTTTTGAAAGTCGTTCAATCAAAGGAAAGTATTTACAAAAGGCTATTTATGAGAAGGAAATGTTGGCAATACTACATGCACTAAAGAAATAGAGACCTTACCTAATGGGAAGACACTTCAAGGTAAAAAATGATCATGATAGTCTTAAACACTTTTTGGAACAAAGGTTATCTTCAGAAGAGTAGCAAAAATGGGTCACAAAGATGTTGGGTTATGACTTTGAAATTATCTACAAAAAAGGGAAGTTAAATGTTGTTGTAGATGCACTCTCAAGAAATGATGAAGAGGTGGAAGCATTGCTTTGTGCCATTTCAATTATCCAACCAGATTGGAAAGCCGAAGCAAGGGACGAATGGAAGAAGGACAAAGAAGTGTGGACTCTCATTCAAAATTTGAAGTAATATCCTAGTACATTTGATACATTTAGTTGGAAAATTGATTCCTTATGGTACAAAGATCGCTTATATATTTGCAAGAATTCCCAACTAAAACAAAAGATTCTTTTTCAATTGCACACTTATCCTTTAGGAGGACACTCGGGATTTTTAAAAACTTACCACAGGGTGAAGAAAGAATTTTTTGGGGATGGCCTTAAATCTTATATTCAAAATTTCATGGCGGAATGTTTGGTTTTCCAACAAAATAAAGTTGAGACAATTAAGACCCAGGGTCTTCTACAACCTTTATCCATTCCAAGTCAACGTTAGGAGGAGATTTCAATGGATTTTATCACAGGTTTACCTAAGTCCGAAGGAAAGAGTGTCATTATGGTGGTAGTTGATAGACTTACTAGGTATGCACACTTTTGTGCATTATCTCATCCATTTAAAGTGGGTATAGTTTCTACTGCATTTATGGAAACAATTCAAAAGCTACATGAAAACTCGAAGATTATTGTAAGTGACAGAAATCCCATTTTTACAGGAAATTTTTGGACAAAATTATTTTCTTGTTTGGGTACTCAACTAGCTCATAGCTCATCTTATAATCCTCAATCCAATGGTCAAACAAAGAGAGTGAATAAATGTTTGTAAGGATATCTTCGTTGTTTTGTATCTAATAAGAAAGCACAATGGGTCAAGTGGTTACCTCTCTCTGAATGGTGGTATAACACTTCCTTCCATACTGCAGCAAAAATGACCCGATTTATGGCACTTTATGGATATCATCCACCATCCATCACATCTCCTTTAAGGAAAAATGCTAGGGTTCAAGTAGTGGAGGATCACATCAAGCATCAACAAGAAGTTCTCCAACTCTTAAAGGATAACCTGAATTTGGCACAAAATCGAATGAAACAACAGGCATATAAACATCGCAGCGAGAGAAGTTTTGATGTAGGAGATTGGGTATTTTTACGGCTACAACCATACAAACAAATGTCCCTCAAGAAAGCTAAGAAGGATAACAAGTTATCACCAAACAATTTACTATGGTCCTTGCTGCTATTTTTCAAAAGATTGGTACTATGGCATACAAATTGGAGCTTCCTGCTTCTTCGCAAGTGAATCCATTTTTCCATGTTTCATGATTAAAAAATGTTATAGGGGACAAAATTCCAGTTCAAACAATATTGCTAGAACTTGATGAGGAAGGAAAAACCATATTGGAACTTGAAGCAGTCATAGAAACAAGAACTCAACAACTATGAAATCAATCAATTTTAGAGTATCTCATCAAATGGAAGAACTTACCCACCGAAGATTCTACACGGGAGGATGAGAATTTTATACAAAAGCACCCGGAGCTACTAAAGCATTGAGGACAACACTTTTTTGAAGGAGAGGAGCATGTTAGGTCCCTATATTACTAGTATAGTCCCTTATTGTTGTTAGTGTAACCCCCTTATTGTTATTATTGTACCCCTGTAACCCCCATATTGTTATTGTGCCCTTAAATTATTATTGTTAGGTCAGCTAGGATTACATTGTGGCCCCACTAAGATTACTTTATGGCCCCATGGACTCCTATATATAGAAAGAAGGTTTTGTCATTTGTATCATCCAAGAATTTTTCATTCATGTAATGTATTGGAGGCTTCCCCCTCGAAGTGGCTTATTTCTAAGGCGTTGATATCTCTTTTCTTCTATTTTTGGAGCTGGTTTCACAACATAATAGCCTACCATCGACCTGTATGTCTCTCATAGTAGCGGGCTTGACTCACGCCTCAATAATCAATGCAGTGAGTTGGTCGCCCAACTCCATCCTGAATCTGCTACCAAGCCTACCACGCCTAGCAAAAGGTGGTACTAGCGCACCAGCAGGAGCAGGTCTCTCTACACCGGCCTCCTAATGATCCTCGACATCTAGCATATCCTGATCATCATCAGGATCCACACCTGGATCATGTGGTGATGCTGGCATGTCCTCATCAAAAGACCCAATGTCTACAAAATATACACAAGTACACAAAAATAATTAGACAATTTCATTCAGAATTTAATAAAAACAATTTAAAGAACATGTTAGAATAAATTTAAATAAAACAATAATATTACCTCTATCATCTGACAACTCATCATCTGTGAAGAGGATATTAGCACACCCTTGCCAATCCAAACCAGCATAAGGACAGGGGACCATAATGAAGGGATGCTCGTCAACACTGGCTAGCAACTCTAGTGCATCATGTGATATCCTTGCGGAAAACACAGTCTCGCCCCTATTGGGAATCATTTGTCCCCACATGTGCATATGTGCCTTGAACATCGACCTACGAGGCTACCGAACAAAATTAGGCCTCGTCTCTAGAAATATCCCAAAAAATAAACAAAAAAGATCTGAAGAAAAAGGGAATTTGACCCTACCTTGTGCATGAGCATCCCATCTATCTAAGGTTGTACAGAACTGCCGCAAAAAAAATGGCAGACCACCTAACAAGTCGTGGCTCCTGTACTAAAGAATCAACATAATATAGAAGCGAGAAACTAATGCGTTGCCCATCACTGGTGTTGTGTGAAATGGTCGAAATTAGAAGTGATAGGCACCTCACCTCGTGAATACCAAATGCACCAATACATAACTGACCTCCAGAGACCTAAAAATATGAAGGAGACAATATATCTGTGCTAATGTATCTCAGGAGTACACCAACGGACTCCCTGCTGCATATCAACCTAGAACCTCTAGGAATGAGGGAAAATCCACCCCTATCCTTGATAGCCCTGTAATGAAATATATGTCCTCCTTAGTGGGCGCGTACCACTGGTTAGGACCAACCTAGAAAGCCTATTGGTGGGCATTCCACCTGTGGCAAAGATGTCTCAAAAACAAATCATGGCCCTTTAGGGAAGTAGCCTCCTCATAGAACATGAGGAGGCCTACCTGCCTTAGGAGCCCCTGGGTAGCTGCTATAATAGGGTGAGGGTACGCATCTCTTTGCCTCTCTCGTGCCTCCCACAGGTGAACCATGTTATACTGGTCTGCCTGTTGTTTTTGTTGTTCCCCCTCGTCTCTCATTTCATGTCTCTGAATGATTGACATATTAAATACAATTTTTTTTTATTAAATGAGACATGTATTTAGGAATATACATATATAATTTTTTTTGGAAAAAAAAAAATAGTCGGTGCGCCACAAAAAACAGGCATGCACCGGTACTGGTGCATCTTTTCTTGTCGCGTATCAGTGGCGATGCACCAAGAAAGATTCAACGCATCGACGGTGGTGCACATGAGGGCTGCCAGCGCACCGTTGACTATGGGATTCGCAGTCAGAGTGTGTGCGTTGACTAAACTCTTACCCCCGGGCATATAGTTCGGTCAATGCACCGACCTCCCGACATCATTATTGAATGTAACGTGCGGTATTTTACTAGGCCGCACCGTTGACCCTGTCGAAATGTGGAATGCGGTGCGCTGACAAAAATACTTTCCCTGGCATGGATATTTAAGTCAACGCACCATATTGCCACTATTCCACATGCTCAATGGTGCGGTCGGGAAACCGGGCGCAGCCCACTTTTTTTTAAATTTTAGAACAACACAGTGTGCCTTTCGGTACCGCCCCGAAACCAGTGCTGATACCATTAGCACCAGTTGTTGTGCAGCTTGTAAATTTACAGGCATCATCGGAATTGGTGTGAGCCGAACGGCTCGAGCACACAGCACGACAAATATTTTTTTTCTTTTAAATGGTTAATTTTAAGGTAATTTGAAATTCTAATCCACTAAAAAGATTAATTATAGAAAAACAAGAAAAATACATGTACATTGGGCCGTCGTAGAGGCATATTGGCTTTAGAATTTGCAAAATAAAATTTGCCCGCCGTTTTTCAAAATTCAAGATGGATATTGGTGGGAAATGCACAACAATAGTGCGTGCAATGGGTGCAATAGGAGCACCGATGTCAGGGCGGCTCATACAAGGATACATTGCACAGTGAGAGCTATGGAGCACTGAGAAAACTGAAAAATGTGGTTTTTTGGCCATAATATTTTTTTTATTTAACCCTGTTCCGGTGCGCGAGGTTTTATAGGCGCATCGTTGTGGTTTCTGAAGACCACACCGAGCAGTTTCTGTTTTGGTGTGGGGTTTTATGACGCACTGGTGTAGAATATTTCTAAAGAACCAGTGTGCTATAGTAATAAGACGCACCGGGTGGGTGTGTACGGAGCACACGGTGTCTGGTATGCCAATGTTTCAAGACCGGCGCTTTCTCGTTGAATGCACCGCCCGGTTTAGGATGATAAGTGCACCGGATGAAAACATCCACAAAACCTCCACTCGCCAACCTCCTCTAGTAACCTCCACTAGAAATGAATGTCTCTGGGGTATTTTTATAAGGGGTTCCTCAAAAGCATCTGCTATAGGGTCTTTTACTTGTAGTGTAATGAAGGTATGTCAATCGTGTGTTTTTACCCCACCAAATTCACCTTTCTTTCCTAAGATATTATTTATGTTTGAAGAAAATCCAATGGGAAATTTAATTCTTCGAATGACCTCTTTTATATCATCAATTTTCTTCTTTGTTAATAACCATGGAAGGTTGTTTCAATCTCCATCGATATTTGACTGTATCCCACTCTTCATTGCATGATTGGCTTCCACAATGTCATTACAAAATTTCTAGATTTTTTCTTTATCCCTACCATATATTATCTACCCTAAAGTTTTTACCACATTATTCCTTATATGCATTATATCAAAAAAATGGGTTATTCTTAGGTGCTCATAGTAGGGAAACCTCATGAATTAAGCAGGATAACTTGTCATTCCTCGTGGAAGTCCATATCCTTCACATCGACAACTCTTGTTATATTCCAACTTATGTAGGTGAGGTGTCATTCTTCATGGTTTTAATCCAGACTCTTCTTTCCCATTTAAAATATGTTTTACAATAACACAATACCTATGGTTCTTAGAGAGGAAGTGCCTATACTCATCAAACACCTCCTTTCCTAAACTTGTTGTGACGAGATCTCATCTTAGGACCACAAACTAGAGATGAAAATTTACCCTTAGTTTGAAGGCCTACAAGAGATGGATTAATGTCAATTATAAACAAAGGGAATATTTAAAATACATGCATGATATGATCTAATTGAAATAATTATATAATATTTAAGTGCAATAAAACATTACATACCATAAAAACGTGTTAGCCTTTGGGCATCATGAATTGTTCATACAAGTATGCCATGGAATTGAAATCGTCTCTTCCTTATTGGTCTACAAATGTCATACATAGTGATGTAGGCTCATAACTTCATTAAATCATCGAAAATAGGCTCGATATATACATTCATATATTTAACTTGGTACTTACCTAATTGTTTGAAATTACACATAATTTCTACTAATATAACATATAAGTAAATAAATAAATATAACATATTATAATGCAATAAACAAGGAAAATGAAAATGTTACAATATTTCAAAAAATAATGTAAAGAAATGCCTGGAACAATCATTGTCAACATAATGTGCTCCCTATTTTTTGACATCCAAGGAGGAAGGTTAGTGTTGATAACAAAAATTAGCCACACTGAGTAAATAGACTTGAGCTTTCTAAATGGATTAACACTGCGAACTGCAAATGAAAGCCTAACATTACGAGGTTCATGTTTAAAATGCAACACTTTTTCCTCAATTTCGCTAAATGCATAACCATCTGCATGCATTCAAAGAAAACCATCTTCACTTCTCTTTCATGCATGGAAATCCATAAAATTTGTTATGCTTTCATACATGAACAATCACTGCAAACGTGGAATTATGGGACTATGAAGAAGCACATTTTGAGGAATCATTTTTGTTATTTGATCAATTATACTATTATTACATTTTGGAATTTTTTTTCGATGCTTGTTGTCCATAATATATAATATTATCATTAATACATGCATCTATAGCTTGATACTCCATTCCAATTTCTTTCATAACAACACATAAATCTCGGTATGTCAAGGACCAAGTAACTCATTTGGTAATGGTAATAGAAATTCACCTAACAATCTAGTACAACATTAAAAATCATAAGTTAGTGTAAGCAAAATTATTCATAAATATTGCATTCTTATTTTACACATTAATTAACACTAAAAAAACCGAAAAAAAAAAAGAAAAAAAAAAGAAGAAAAAAAAAAACCACCTCTCATGTGATGAAACATATTACATTATACCTTAGGATTTGTGTCTTACAAGGGTTTGACAAACCATTCAAAATCTTAAGTTCAAGAACAATAATGTAACAGAGAGAATATTTTCTCTTGAGCCTTCATAAAGTCGTGTTGTTGCCTGCTCTAGCACAGGTTTATCATCACATAAAACATCTTCGTTCTCATGAACACTAAGCACGTCTTGGATCAATTGGTTTTTCCCATCATTTGGAACTATCATGCAATCTTCTTGCATAGGATCATTATCTTGAGCTTCAATATTCACTCCGTCTTCCTCAACTTTTAGAACATTATTTTTAGCACTAATACTTGGTGCAATATTCAAATCACAGTACCTAGGGGGCACCTTGACTTTATAATAATTTCAAACAATCATTTGAAATAATTAGTCTATAGAAAAAATATTATAACAATAAAAAATTTACAAATATGATTAATATAAAGAAAATATATATAATGATTCATAAATAGCATGAGCTTACTACCATACGATATTCGTTCCAGCTTTCAATGTTACCATTCTTCCTGCAATATCTAACAGTTGTTTCATATGAAATTCTCCATGGATGTTTGCACCTGCAAGAATTGCAAGGGAAATAACATTTCCCATCATTGACCCCTTGAAAATTAGTTAATCCCCATCTAGTGTTTTATAACATTCTTACCACAACCAAAAACAAATTATATAAAACAAAATATGCTTTGCACTCACAAAAAAACCTTATAACCTTTCCGAACTATTGTAGTTATAGAAAAGATGCCGTAACATCTCTTACATGTGGTATATTTATATATTTATTTATCATCGCATTTGCGATGTTTTTTTTTTTCTCAATTGGAATAATTCTATTAAGCAAAAATATGGTACAAAAGATAATACAATCAAGAGAACCAAGAAACCGGCCAACCAGAAATGAAAAACTATCAACATCGGTCTCGGTGAGAGAAAAAAGACAAGCAAGGAACAACAACAAGTGAGAAGAGGGCTGGAAAAAACCGACTTCTACCCAGCAATGGTGGAGTCTTCCACACGAAGTTTCTTCCCTTTCTGTTTGTTGACTTTAACCCAACCATCGTGGTGAGTATGAACTTGGACGATTTGAAGACTGGAGTTCTCCAAATGAGGGAGCTCCTTATCAGAATCAGAGGAGGTTGATTCATGAGCACGTTTTGGAGTGATCGTAGTATCAGGAGGATGCCCAGGAGCGGTGGTGGACAAGTGCATCGACTGAGGACCCTGATTTGAAACTGCATCCCCCCCTTCATCTTCTGAGCTCGAGGATTCAGAGTCTGCAGCAGGCGGCGGGGTACAAGGAGTCCATCTTTTGGATTTGGACTTTGTACTGTTTTCCTTTTTCTTTTTTGCAAGGAGAGTGTGGCATGAGTTCTGCAAATGCCCTGTTTGGTGACAGTGGCGACAACGGAATGCAGTGTTCTCGAAATCTAAGATCTGAGTCCAAACTAAGTCACCAACCTTGATGATGATTTGGTCGGGCAGTCCTTTGCTGAGGTCTACTTCCGCACATATTCTGGCATATGTGTAGAGACCTTGAAATTCCCTATCATAATCAGTCGTTACAAAGCGGCCCAAGGTGTCGCCCAGGCGTCTGTAAACAGCCAGATGCCATAGATGGATCGGTAAGTTGGGAAGCGTGATCCAGACAGGTGTCTTGGTGATGACTGCTGTAGCTAGGTCAAATTCTGGGAACCATGGGGTTAAGAAGAGCCCTGCTGTTCCCAAAAACCAGGGACCTTCCTCTAAGGCCAGTTCATAATGCTTAGAGTGCTCAAACAATACTATGAAGAATCCTCTAGAGCAGAATCTGACCTTGCATGTGCTAGTCCAGTTTTCGTGGATCCATTCGTAGAGTTCCTTTGTTCGAGGCCAAAGTCCATTAAATATGTAGATGATGGCTTTTTCTGCAAATTTTTGAAGATCTTCTGTGAGATTTGGATGGGAGATCTCAACAGAGGGAACATTATCCAACTTTTCAACCAGAAAAGGCTGGGGTTTGGGGGCTTCAGAGGGTATGGGTTTCTGAGAGTGTACAACATCTTTGTATGAGAAATAAGGGGCAGAAGAAGACTGCCCAACAGCGCCTCCTCGTAGACGAAGGGTGGACACAAGAGAAACATTTATGTTAATGCTGTAAACTGAGAGAGGAAGAAGGTCTCAAGTTGTTTACCTTGGTAAAGAAGTCTCTGGTGGACAGAGGGAATCCCAGTTCGATGCTCCAGATTTAGCTTGAGATTCTGTACCAAATCTGAAGAAGAAACCCATTGTAAAAGTGTTTTTCCTAAGAAATTTAAGATTTGGATTTGAAATAAGGCAGGGGACCGCTTTGGAACAGGAGCTTCACGGCAACTAAGGGCGTTTCTGTTGAAGCGGACAACCTCGTTTCTCTACATAAAAAAATCGAGTTGGAGGGGATCGCCTCCTGACCAGCACCTAAATCCGTCCTTATGGCAGCAGGGATGAGCGGCAAGGGCCACCGCCCGGTCTACGAATGAATTTGCAGCAGGGAAGTTTATTGCTTTAACTCCCGACCTCTCCGTGCTGAAGGCCTCCGTGAAGAGGAAAGGAGAAGGGAGCCCGAACCGGGCTCCGCAGGGCGCAACCTCCAGGAGATTATTCGGAGGGATGAGAACCCCATAATCGTTGCCATCAACATTGCAAACGCCAGTGAAGGGGAAGACAGCAGGGTCAGGTGATGCAGGTGCGGGAACTGCATTTTTGTTGAAGGCGGCGGCAGAGCCAAACAAAACCCTAGTAGATGCCATTTTCCTCAATCTCGTTCAGTGAGATGATGATCCCTCCAGTCTTTGCATTTGCGATGTTAGATGACTAGTCAAAGTCAAATAAATAGTTCAATTGTGACTTGGGACGCAAAAAAGCATCGATCATCGCAATTGTGACAACATACATTTTTCATCGTAATTCTAACACCAAACATAGTATGTCTCACGAATATAATTTTTTCACAATTGCGATGTCTTAGAAATCATTCATTGCAATTAAGACTCACGAAAAATATTTTATCATAATTGCAATGAACATGGGCACCAAAACTAAAAAAATGGAATTTTCTTGACCTTTGTGACAGTATGGGCCATATCATTGAACTATGTCATCGCAATTTAGTCTTATATGTAGTAATGTGTCTAAATATGAATATGTTGTGACTTGTACATTGCTACTAGATTGATATCCTCCCTATTAAATGGATCTGTATACATCCAAGAATCATAGGTTAAGGACATTTGTTGTTCGAAACCTTTTTTGATATCCTAAGCATAGAAGTCCCCTTTGTGCACTTGTACAAATGTCTACTCTTGTATAAGTAGATATGGTTGCTCATAGTCTATGAAATAACATAGTTTTTCATGAGACCAAAAATCAACAATTTGACATCTCTCAATATTTTTCATAAATTGGATCATAATTAAAACTAACATAGCTCATATGCCACTTGCATTGATCAAATTTGATGAATTAATCAATACTTTCAATTTCTTTGTGATCATCATCCACTTCGATAGCATGCTTGGTCACTTAATCCCCCTCTTCAAAATCATTAGTATATGTGTCATAAAGATCACGTGCTAGTAAGGAGTGTAATATGTTGAACTTGTGCTTTCACTTGGAGGAGGGTGGGTGGGTTCTTGAACTATATTAACATCAAGGTTATCCTCATATCCTTGGTCAATTATTTCTTGATTTTCAATGCAAAAAAAGGAGGTTCTTCTTATGTTGGATTAGGTTGAAATTCATGTCATTATGCGATCCAACATTGTTCTATCTCTTTATGATGGCAAGCCCTAAATGCTAGCCCTAGATGATCCCCTAGAAAGGTTGATTGAAGATATCCTAGATGCATTTTTGAAGTCATCCCTAGGAGAAAGCCCTAGATTCAAACCCTAAAAGGATGACCTAAGTATGACGTATATGACAATGGGGCACTTTTAAAATAAATATATGTTGACGTGGGAGTAAACTCTAGGTGCATGGAAATTGTCCATTAGTAGTAAATAACAATAATAATATGCCTCAAAATCAAGTGTCTGCTACCGTAAGGAAGAAAAACAACAAAATATCCATTTTGGTGCTAAAAAGATATAACAGTCGAGAGTTCCCTTATAGTCCCTTTCTGACATAAATTTGGAACCAGGAAAATGGTTTCAACCACTTTGACCATGGGGATCGTATGTGAGTATAACAAATGCACTGACTAATCATGGTGGCAGGTACTTCCCTTTTATATAAAAGTACAATGTAGTAATCCATGTAGAAAATTGGGGATTTCAAATCTTCTAGATGGGATTAATGTGGTTTCATGATACGTGAAAACATAACATGTTATTGAAGACAAAGAAAGTGCTTATGTTTTCACTTTTCTTAGAGAAAAATCCTAAAGAAAATGAAGGAAATGCCATGATAGGGTTAATGATTTTACTTGATGTTAACCACCAGATCCAAGAAATTGAATATGATCATCTGATTATATAATATTATTTATATCTAGTTCGATCTAATCACTTCCAGATATTGAAGAATCGGTTTCCACAAATTTATCCACAATATTCATTTTAACTCTTGTTCGATATGATATCCTAACTAGATGAGTAGAAGTAAGCAAACTGATAAAATAGGATAGTAATTTGAAAACAAAAACAATAGTTCGATTTCTTTCTAATTTTAGATAATGGAGTTATTTGATATACTTACATATTTAAACATTGCCATTGAAGGTTAAAACTATAAGAAATTACAATAATTTCATTTATCCAGAAAATGTAAAGGGAATGGTTTGCAACCTTGTTGTCTAGTTTTACACAAGCATTCGAGCTTCTACAAAATGGAATGGGGAATATTTTCTATCAATTTTATATAAGTTTAGCCTACAAGTCGGCCCACAAGTCAACCCCATGATCAACAAACATGTTTTTTCATATACACAAATAGCTATAAATACCAAACAAAACTCCTTCAATTGGTCACCAACTCAATCAAGGATAATAAGAGAATTATGCACCTAAATAAGTAAAAAGGAGGAGCAGAATAGACAGTTTGTGGAATTTTTGGTTCTTGGGATTCGTTGGGAGACAAAACTCTTTTGAATAGAGTACTCGACTCTTGTTCTACAGCAATAGATCTAAGAACAAAACAATATTCTCGGCACATGTAACGTAAAGGATATTCATACCTGTACTTAACTTTTATGTTGGACCTGTGATTGTGATAACTCAGATCCTGAAGCAAATCAGACCTGATTTGGACCTGTAGCATATCTTTGTTACAAAATTTTCACTGTAATTCAAACTTGTGAAAGATTGTGCACCAACGTTCTCATATCTATTAAAGCTTAGAATTGTGTTGTAGATAATCTAAGGTAAGTTTTTTGGATCAAAACTGTGCCTCTTAGCACCTTGGACCTGAGGATTAACTCTAAATTAAGCAGATATATTTGGACATGTGACAACACACTTCAGACCTAACTTAGAATTTTGTAGTAACTCTCAAACTGTGATATTTGGAGTTTTTATCTAACAATGAAGTTTGGACTTGGCATAGAAGATCGAGCTAGAAGCAGTGGTGCTCAGGACAAAATCTTGAACCTATGGTGCAGACCTAAGACATTTTGGATGTAGACCCTTATCCTCTAAATTTTGGATCTATTACAAATAATATACTCGAACCTATGACACTATAATTGTGGACTTGAGGACCATGTAAAAAGGATTGAAGTATGGTTGGCAGCTTTGGAATTCTTGAGAGCATTATTTTGTACATCGTTTTAGAGAAGCCTAAGTGATAGAATTGAAATTTTAAGGATACTAGGTTTTTGGTTCACTTGAAGACATATTTTGAATAGAATATAGAAAAATAATAGAATGCCTTTAATCACACTTTGGAGAGGAACCTTTGTGCATATCTTGGGAAAATTATGTTTGGAAACATTGGAACTCTAATTGTGGATTGTGGAACTAATTCTTGTAGAAGTTTATTAACTTGAAGTATTGAAAACTTGGTGAATCTATTGAGTTAATACTCGAGAGCAGGGTTTTGGGCTTTCTCTTGGAAATGACTAGTTGTTGGAGTAGATTTAAGAATCCCGAATTAAAGAAACATTGTTGATTTAGTTCTCTATGAAGAAGAAACAATGTTGAAGCTCTGATGAAGTAGTGGTTGAAGAATATTTTTTGTGTAGGTATGAATATTTTTGGAGACACATACTAATCCATGTTGAATATGACCTTGATGAACTAGCCCTTGGATAATTTTGAAGAATTGTGAAGTATATATTGGAATGGCATGTTGCAAAATATATTGGAATCCTTGAAGAGTTGTTGAAATCTCATTGAATATATGAAGAAGAGGGTTGGATCCCTAGAGGATTGGATTCCTTAAGAAGACCATGTTGGAGCCTGGACTAGTTGAGAGGGTTGAATCCCTAGAGGATTGGAGTCCTAAAGAAAATCAAGTTGGTGATTTAATAAGTACATGTTGGAGCCTAGTCGATTGAATATTGGAGTATGCATCTAGGGTTGGAGCCTAGATGAATTATTGAACAGATTTAAATTTGAATATTATAAAATAGGATTGCAGTCCTCATTGTTTTTAGTAATAAAATTATTAATTTTTTATACATATATTTTGTGTTCTATCCATAAGTGATCTTAATTGGCATAAAATAACAATTGAAAGAAAATATTAATCCCCCCCCCTCTTATTATTTCCAACAATTGGTATCATTGCCACTACCTTCATGCACAACCTAACAGTTGGAAGGTAGATCCTTAGTGCACAAATGGAAAGAAATAAAGCCTCTAATCCTTATAAATATGTCTCTTCTTCAATCATGAAATCAAAAGAAAATCATGTTGACAAATATCCCTTATTCAAAGGAGAAAACTATGAGGCATGGAAACGCGGAATGGAATTACTTTTTATGGCCCAAGTATTTGAGGCATGGAATTCAGTTACGACCAAAATCTCAGAGAACTCAAAAGATTTTGATACAAAATATATAAAAGCAATCTTGAGTGGCCTACCAAATTTTATAAAGGTCAAAGTGGAGAAATTTTCATCAACAAAATAACTTTCGGAAAAACTTCAAGATCTTCACTCAAAAGGAATGTTGGCCATGACCTCAAATCAAGAAGTTGGTAGCAAAGAGCTCAAAGATAATCCAAAACTAGAGAATATAGTTGAAGGAAAAATTGAAGACACAAAGAACAAGGAAGACATAGAAAATGAATAAAATGAAGAATTGTTACACAACAATTTGTCACCATCCCTGCAATTCCCCATCCCGCACAATTGGAGGGCTTATTCCGTGACCTGTGAGCAGTGACATAACTTGAAAACACTTTCATGGAATTCCCCTAAACATGTACTATCATTGCCCTGAAGACAACTTGTGAAAAAACCTAAAAACACCCCTTTTTGCATTGGCGTGTGTAGCCAGTTCATTACCCGCGCCAATGGGGGAAATATTTCAAAGAGGGCGCGCCAATTGGCGCTCTGTCCCAGAGTCGCACTCGCGCCAGCCATTTGAAGGAGTGTTTTTTAAAAATAAATGGCGGAAGTTTCGTCCTAACTGATCCAGGAACTGGTATCTAATTTGAGTTGGGAGGTTTGGCTTCGGATCTCCATGTAGAGGAAGTGGTTTGCCACCTCTCATGGAAGCTTCCTTGAGGATAGGGCCAATCCCATGATTATAGGGATCCCAACTCCCCTTCCTCCATCTATAAAAGCTTGCTCATCTCATTTGCAAGCTAGTCTCCAAGTTCCCAAGAGCCTAATGCTGCAAGAACTTTGATCCATTCCCTTAAGGCCAAATCCAAGCAAGGATAGCATTGTCGAGACATCCGAAGAGAGAGGTTTGTCCCATCCCTGACAGGCTTTATCGAGACACGTTCTGCTGACGACCCTCCGAAGGATAATTCAGCGTCAGAGCTATGGTTGTATTCTTCTTTTGATTAATTAATGATAAGCGACTATTGGTTATGGTTCCACTCTTGTTGTTGATTATGATGTTGAGTTATGTCTTCTCTAACTAACATATAGTTGCATATACTGGATTTTACGCTTGCGTTTGTTTTGTTTCTGGTGTGTGCAGGTGTCTGATCACGAAGATCGTGAGGATTGTGATCCACCGGAGCTAAGGAACGGGAGCGCTACTTTCTCTACGAGCGACAACGTCTGATTCCAGGTAAGCCTTCATCGCTAGTTGGTTTATCTGCAATTAGGAACCTGCACTATAGTGTGAACGATTGTTGCTAGACCCGGTCTGGGCTACTAGGGATCGCCTCTGTCCGCAGAGGGGATTTACCTCCACAACAAATTGGCGACTCCGCTGGGGAGATCGTTGGCTTGTTGTTGTTATGCTTTGTAAGCTACAGACGGAGCCTGAAGTTAGCTAGATAGCCTTCGAAACACTTTTGCTCTGCATTAGCGAAGTAGATCAACGCTGCTTCAGTCAATCCCCAGTTTAGTTTATGAACTGAACACTTGGAGTGTCGTCTTGTCTTTTCGGTTGATTCTTGACCTTGCTTGCTTGGTCAGCTCTTTGAGTTTGTTTTTCTGTTTGTTTGGCTTTTGTTTGGCCTTGTCATCACTGGTCTGTGTCTGGACTACTCTTTTTTATTTTTCCCATAGTTAACTCGACTGACGCGCTTTTCAGCTTGACAGTCGCGCCCATTGGCACAGGTTGCTTGTGTATCACCCGCGCCAATTCCATTCTGGCACTAATTCAAGCCTCACAGTCGCGCCAATCCTGTGAGGTATTAGGGTTTTCTGTGTTTTGAGCCTTCTGAGACTGATTTGTGACTTTGGCCTTGTTTTTTCGCTCGTTTGAGTGTTCTGGAGCCTTGTTTGACTAGCTGTGACCTTCGTCCTTTGGTTGTTTGCCCGTTTCCATCGATTTCACTTTCTAGCCCTAGGGCATCTAGGTCCTCTTGTGTGTCGAGCCTCCCTTGGGAGTTTTGGGTTTCTATCGGTTCAGTCGACCTTGTGATTGCTTCTTTACATTCGTTTAGCGATTGATTATCACTTTATTGCGTTATTTGAGTGTTTTTTCTCTTCTTCATTCGAATTTCGCTTTGCCTCGTTTGGGCCTATATTACATGGTCCATTTGAGTCTTTGGGATTCTTTTGGTTTTGAGGGACTTTTTTGTCAATTTGAGGTCTGATTGCGTGTTTGTCATTGAGTGATTTCCTCATTTTTGCTCTCTTACTATCACATCTCAAATTGCTCTTCATTAGTTTTCATTTTTTTTAGTGCTTATTGCTATTAAACATTGAAAATATTAAAAAAAATAAAAAATCTCTTGTGCTTTTGATCAGTTAGTGCGAATCAAAATATTTTCGGTGTTATTAGTGATTAGTGACTTTGAAATAAATTTTTTTGGTTACATTAGCTGCATTAAAGGCTTTGTTGGTTGTTTTTTGATCATTTTGTTTGTGGGAAAAGCTCTGAACTCTTTCGTAGTTAGCTTTCATCGAATGAAATGACATACTATGGCATATAGTGTGCATTTAGAAGATTTTGTGACATCACACTCGCTAGGGCCTGAAAACTAAAATGTAATTGAAGATAAACATTAAAATTTACTCAATTTACACTGAGGCAGCATTGAAACATTAACGCAACATTTAGTGGTCTAGGCTAGAGACGTGTTCCGGCGTCTTTAAACCTAGTAGCTGTTGTTCGCCTCTTGGCTTTAGAAAGCACTAGTACGGACTTGTGCTCCCTGTACCGTCGAGTATATAAAGGGAGACCCCACTAGGTTTCTATCCTTTATCCATAGGAAGCCGAGTCTGCTGCCCGATATCCGTGATACACCGGACACAACATTCGGGAGATTGCCTACACGTACGTTAAGTCCTTGGTTGATTTCTCTTTCGTTTTGAAACCAAGGTGTATATTGCAGTTCACGGTTATTTGGTACACCCTTTGCCTAGTATTCCTGAGTAGTCATTTGATCTTTTCTGACTCTTTAAATTTGAAAGGATCACCAAGCGCTTGTCCTTTCACACTTGTTTCAAAACTGAAAGAGATAGAGTCACCTTTTATCTGTTTCTTGACTCTTAAAACATGAAACGGTGAAGTTTCTAAGTTTCAATGTGGTAAAATTAATCACCCGCGATCACACGCCCTGTTAGATTTTTCTTGTTGGACCGTTTGATTGTGTGTCTTGACTCTTTTTCAACCCGTGTGTGTTGTGCTTGATCTTTTGTCATTGTTTTCACAGTGGCGAAATCTCCTGTTTCGTCTACTGGAAGTCCATATACGGACGATTCATCAGAGGCTTCTCAGTCCTCTGCTGAACCTCAGCAGCCCATCGTTTTTGAGTTTCCCGACGAGGGACCGGTTCTGTTTGAGAAACCCTTTGGAGGACCAGTTGAGTTCAATTGGCCCTTTTCCGACCCTTGGTTTGGATTGGGAGTAGGGGAATATTTCCCTCCTCTTACACCGGGTTTTCCTTTTATAGCTACTGTTATTCCTCCTAGCCCTCGCCTTCTATTACGAGATCTAGCGGCAGGCTCAAGCATGAGTGAATCTAGCGAGGAAATCCCCACATCCGGTGAAGATTACCAGTTATTTCCTCGGATATTATTTCCAGGAGACAACCCTGAACCATCTGTTATGTCATTCCCTGGTCCCTCATTACCCGCCAGGTATAGATCCTTGGGTCAGATCATTGCCGCCGCTGCCTCTATGGGGGTATCATCTCCTTCTACGAGGCTGGTTGTTCCTTCGTTGGGGATGTCTCCACAGACGCCCGTTACATCATCCCCTCAGGTTACTTATGTACCCTCCATGCCCACTGTTTGTGTGGCCGCATCTGCACCCGCCATTACTACCCAGTCCGTAAGGACCACATCCCTTCCTGAAGATATCTACATAGCATCTGCTATGCCGGAGAACATCTCTCCGGAGGAGTATCGATTGTCTTTGCAACAGTCGAACCCCGAGGTCAGACAGTCCTCTCAAGATCCCAACCGCTCATACTTTTCGCATTATGCACAGGATGGTACACCCGTGTACGTTTTTCCATATCAGTAAGATGAGCATGGGAACCCTTTACGTTTACCTACTCCTGAGGCTCAACTTCATGCTCAGGGTTTACCTTATAACCAGGCTGGAAAACCTTTTAACCCGTAAGGACAACCTTTTCAAGGCCAACCTTCAGGCCAGTCTGGCTATCCTTATGACCCGCAGGGACAACCCATACAAGGCTACCCTCCGGGCCAGCAAGGGCCATTATACGGTCCGCAAGGACAGTATTACGACCCTTCCGGTCAACTCGTGCAGCCTCTCCCTGGAGTCCCAACTGGGCAACCTCAAGGACTCACAGGTCAACCGGGGTAACAACCCGGGCTGGCATACGGTCCTGGGGGGGCAAGTCCAACCTTCTCAACCTTTGCAACCGCAGTATCCTCTTGGTCCCAAAATTTCACATCAGCCAGGACCATCTTATGGTCCTGCTGCGGGTCAAACCGGTTATCAGCAACCACCTGGCTCCATTCCTTTACCAGGCCAACCGGCCCATCCGGCACAACCTGGTATCCTGCCACCAGGCCAACCGGACAATCCGCCACAACCTGGTGTCCCTCCACCAGGCCAACTAGCTCATCCGGCACAACCTGGTGCTGCTCAACAGTCAGGACAACCTGCACAACCGGCACGACCTGTTTATCTGGGTCAACCTATTTATCCAGGGCAGCCCGCTCAACCAGGTCAGTCTGTTCATCCAGGCCAGCCTGCACATCCTGTTAACCCTGCCCAATAGCCGACTTATTCAATGTCGCAGCCAAATCAACCGCTGCGCCCTAATTATCAGGCTCAGCAGGGTCCCACCTATCAGCAGCCCACTCGACCCTAAGGCGGTTACTATTTTCATGGTCAATATCGACCGAATTATAGCCAACCCCAAGGTTCTAACTGTTACTCTCAACAACCCGGCTACACCTATACTCAGCAGCCAAATCCAAATTCTGCTTACACAGGGCCGACTTACAATCAGGGTCCATACTCTGGTTATCAAGCCCCGTATGCTGGTTACCAGCAACCGAATCAGGCTGGATATACGACCTATACCCCCTACAGTCAGAATCCTACGGGACAGAACCCCTGGGGGCAAGGTTATTCTCAACCAGCATGGAGTATAGGTACTGGTCCTTATCTAGGGCCAGGTATGCCGTCCAATCCGCCATTTCCATTTTTGGCTACCTTGGAATTACCGAATGTTTCAAAATTAACGAATGATCCAATTCTGCACAATCCTTATTGGCCTCCGGTTCCTACCAAGGTGCCCGGTGATTGCCCCAAGTTTGAGGGTAAAGCTGGGGAGGACCCCCAAGCTCATGTGATGACTTACCATCTTTGGTGTTCATCCAACTCTTGGGTGGATGATTCAATCCGTCTGTGCCTCTTCCAGCGCACTTTGACTAGCGCTGCTGCTAAGTGGTATAACGAATTATCCCGTGGCATATTTCAAGATTTCAATACGTTAGCCATGGCTTTTCTGACTCACTTTCAGTTACCGGTTCGCTACGAAGCCAAGACACACCTCCTGACTTCTTTAAAGCAGGACAAAGCCACTCACATTTCTGATCACATTCATGAGTGGCGACGTCGTCGCAGACTGATCAAGTTTCATATACCTTATCATATACTAACTCATTGGTTCACCACCTCCTTCGTTAACAAAATCGCCCAAGATATTGCTATGGGAGCGTGTGTGACTGAAGAACAAGCCGTAGCGCGTGCCCAATATCTGGATCTGGTATACTCTTAGTCCGGCACGCTTTATGATATTTTTCCTGATGCTCCACGGTCTGGAACCTCTAAAGCTCCACCTACCCCGGCGGTAGATGGTGTTATTGGTTCCGTGTCTCAGAATTCGAAGAAATCTTCGAATGGGAAGCAGAAGACCAACTCATCCAATAATTCTGCTCCTCCCGCTCCTCCCGATTCTGGAAAAACTGCGGAGGTTAATGCCGTTCAGGCCAATCCTACGGAGAAAGCCTCCAAAGGGAAAAAGAAGGGCAAAGGTAAATCCAAATCCGACGCCCCAAAGCTAGAGTCCAAACCTCGTACCGAGGACGGTTTTCAACGAAAACCGAAGTACCCCTCCCTCATTTGTGAAGGAGATCATTATACAAAAGATTGTCCACAACGATCTGAAGTTAGTCAACTTCTAAAAGGCTCCAAAGGGACTCCGGCAGTTCTTAAAGAACCGTTCCCGTCTCAACAGACCCAGATGGTTGAACAGCCTTCACCATCTGCACCATTTGGGTCTTAGGTCTTTATGATGAATGGTGTTGCACCTATCTCTATTGCTACACGTTCGAAGGACTACAACGAATCGCGTCAGGCACCTGGGAGGGCAGTTGTGGATGGTCCACCTCCTCCACCTGTCTCCGGTTCGTTGGAGATTGAGAAGCCTACTGTTGAACCCGTTGTGAGGCCACCTTCTAAAGGTGTTCTAAGAAGATCTTCCTACAATCTGAGTGCCCGTGCCGCTCAGCACTACAGTATCGTTGAGGATCTGGCACAGGCACCTTCTGCCATGTCTGCATTGGAAGTTCTTCAAAGTTTCCCGTCACAACGGAAAGCTTTGTTGTCTGCAATCGGTGGGATCGATCCCACTGATTCTAATCTTCTCACCTTCGACTTAGAGAACTTTACCCCCCGACTTCTGCATCAAATCTCTCTTGTTATTCAAGTCGGGATCAACGGTCTTAACATCCATAGGGCCGTTGTGGATGAAGGTGCTTCTACCTGTGTCATGTCGTCCGCTTTCTGGAAGGCCATTGGCTCTCCAGCCCTTTCATCATCTCCTAATTCCCTAGAGGCATTTGATGGTCAGGAATCGAAACCCCTGGGTGTTCTCGAGAGTTTAGCGATTACCTTACAGGGGAAGACAGTCAACGTAGAAGTAGAAGTAGTTGACGCCAAGCTGAACTACAATATACTTCTCAGCTGCAGTTGGACTCACGCCATGTTATGCGTGTCGTCCACCCTCTTTCGACTTATTATGTTCCCTCACGAGGGCAAAATCGTTACTGTGGATCAGTTGTCTTTCTTCACCTCCACCTCCGAGAACAACGTTCCGTACGTGGATCAGATCCCGAATCCCCCTGATAGTGTAGGACCCGGTCTCTTCAAGGACCCCGTCCTCATGGGTATTTTTCCCGCACCACCACCGCACACTGCTCAAGTTAATATGATCTCTAGGTCTGACGACCCATGGCTCATCCCTACGCCTGAGCAGGTGGCTGAGTTTGGAGAATCGATTCCCTTAACTCCGGTAGAGATTAACTACTGTGAAATCGTCGCCGCATTTGATCCTCCCCCTCCTCAGCATGCTCCTTTAAGCATGGCTTTAGACATCTATTCCCAATCCCCCTGGCTCAGTGAGGCCGACTCGCCTGATCCTCTTAAAGAGATCTTCCCTTCTGATGAAGCCATTGTCGAAACAATGTCTCTTGAGGCGCTGCCTTGGAGCGATGGACATCATCGTTCCTCATTCATGCCTAGCTTGGGGGAAATTTTAGATTTTATAGAGCTTTTTGCATCTCAGGTTCCCACTCCACCTCTCTAGATGCCCATATTGACACATGAGGTGCTTTCAGAGGGAAACCTGAGCAACATCACTCAAACCATTCCAATCGACATCTCCATTAAACCGGGGATAGTTGAGAATATACACGTGGGAGTGACTTGTTCTCCTGATGAGATACGAGTTTATACTGATCTTTTTCGAGAATTCAGAGACGTGTTCGCCTGGTCCTATGAGGAAATGCCCGGGATTGATCCCATCATAGTAGTGCACGAGATTCCTACCTATCCTGGTGCGAAATCCGTGCGCCAACGCCTGCGCCCGGTGCATCCTCGCAAAGCTGCTGCCATTAAAGCAGAAGTTGAAAAAATTCTGAACGCGGGCTTCATTTACCCGATTCCACTCACAGAATGGGTCTCTAACATTATCCCTGTAGATAAGAAACAGGGCACTATTATAGTTTGTGTTGATTACCGAGATATTAATCGGGCCTGTCCAAAAGACAATTACCCCACTCCTTTCATAGATCAAATCATTGACGAATGTGCTGGGAGTGAGATTTATTCCTTGATGGACGAATTTTCCGGGTATAATCAGATAAATATTCTACCCACTGATCAAAAAAAGACTGCATTCATCTGTCCGTGGGGTACTTTCGCTTATAAAAAGCTCCTGTCTGGCTTGAAGAATGCTGGAGCTACTTTCCAGCGTGCTATGTCTTACGCGTTCCATGACATACGCCATATCATTCAGCCTTATTTGGACGATTTTCCAGCTCACTCAGCTCAGCGAGAGGACCACCCAGAACACCTCCACCAGATTTTCCTTCGCTGTCGACGCTATAATATCCGGCTCAATCCTCATAAATGCGTCTTTTGCGTGGATTCTGGCCGCCTTTTGGGGTTCATAGTCTCCAAGGATGGAATTCACCTCGACCCCCTCAAGGTCGAGGCCATTGTCAATCTCCCATCACCCTCTTCATTATATCAATTGCAGAGTCTGTAGGGAAAAGCTAACTTCCTACGACGCTTTATACCGAACTACACGGAAGTGGCCAAAGGATTCACGCGTCTTTTAAAGCAGAACGTTCCCTTTCATTGGGACGAAATTGCTCAACAATCATTTGAGAAGCTGAAGACATTACTGGTTAATGCTCCGTTGCTTCGGCCTCCAAACTATCATTGTGATTTCACTTTATACTTGGCTGCCGCGTTTAGCACCATAGCTATGGTTCTGGTACAGGATGATGATGATGGAAATGAACACGTTTTTTACTATCTATCATGGAATCTTCTCGACACGGAAACACATTACGCTCACGTTGAGAAGCTAGCTTTAGCAGCTGTACAGGCTGTGCAACGTTTCCGCCACTACATCCTGCTGCGTACCGTAACCGTGGTTTCGGATTGCAACCCCATGACATATATTCTTTCTTGAAAATTACTGGGGGGAAAATACTCCAAATGGATCGTTATCCTTCAGGAGTTCGACCTAGAGTTCACTACTACTAGGTCGACCAAATCACTGGTTTTCGCGGATCTTATTTGCTCCCTCCCGACAGACTCCCCCCCATCTCATTCTTAAGAACATATACTAGACGAAACCATCTTCCTTATCAGCACCTGTGACCCATGGTATGGCGATATTATAGTGTATCTTCAGACGTCATCCTTTCGCTTTTAGTTGACCAAAGACGCCCGACGTCGGATTCGGCATCAGTCTCAGCCCTACCGTATTGTAGGAGATACATTATACCGGGTTGGAGTAGATTCGGTGCTCCGTCGGTGTTTGACTTTGGAAGAGGCCGAACGAGTCTTAAATGAATGTCACAGTGGCACCTATGGCGGTCACATGTCTAGATATGCCACCGCCCAGAAGATTTTGCGTGCGGGTTACTTCTGGCCGTCAATATTTAAAGACTGTATTGTTGCAGTCCGCAAATGTCATGCGTGCCAGGTTTTTCAGCACAAGATGCGCGCGCCACCCCTCCCTCTGCATCCTGTCATTACCGTCGGCCCTTTCGCAAAATGGGGCGTAGATTTTATGATGTGTAACCCTCATTCGGCCGGGGGGCATGCGTATATAATCGTCACTGTCGACTACTTTACTAAGTGGGCCGAAGCGATGCCTACACTAGCCGCCGATGGTAAGACAGCTGCCCAATTTATCTTCAACCATATCATTGCACGTTTCGGGGTCCCTCAGGCCATTGTTACCAATCATGGTACTCACTTTCGAGATTACATGGTGGCCGAGATGACATCAAGATTGGGCTTGCGACATGATAGCTCAACGCCATATTACCCCCAGGCAAATGGCCAGGTTGAGGCTGTGAACAAGGTTTTGGTCACAATGCTTCAACGAACAGTTGGAATTCATAAGTCTAATTGGCACCTCCAATTGTTCTCAGCTCTATGGGCATACCAGACGTCAGCAAAGAATGCGACCAGATTCACACCATTCCAATTGGTGTATGGTCTGGAAGCGAATCTTCCGGTTGAGTGCGAAATTCCTTCCTTAAAGCTAGTTGTGGAACTTTTGCCTGATAATTCTCCTGAAGAAGAACATCTCTTGTATTTGGAACGGTTGGATGAAACCTGCCGCTTGGCTGCTTTAGTCCTTGAAGCACAGAAAAAGTGGGTCAAAGCACACTTTGATCACTCTGTCTCTCCACATTCCTTTGTCGAAGGGGACCTTGTCCTCCTGTACGACCAAGCGCACGACAAACTCGGGGAAGGAAAGTTCCAACCCATGTGGCATGGGCCCTATATAGTAAAACGAGTATTGAAGAATGGGGCTTATGAGCTCATTGATTATGAAGGAGTTCTGTTGGCGCAGCCTAGAAATGGGCTGTACCTTAAGAAATACTACGGTTGAAGTTATTTTTGGTGTGGTGTGTGTACATAGGTGTGTATATTCATTTGTGTGCATGTGTGGTGTGGTGTGCGATGTAAGCATCTTTCTGCTGATCGGGTCTTCCTGATTGTGCAGATGTCCATTACTCCGTTTGTGGGTTTCGCGGATGGTGCCTCCCGCAGTACCAGGAATCTGTCTTCGGCAGCCTGGGTAATCTATGATCCTGCTGGTGAGTTGGTTAACCTGCAAGGTGTGTGTCTAGGTACTGCTACAAATAATATCGCAGAATATAGTGCTGTATTGGAATTATTAACCGAGGCTGTGGACCTCGGCATTCGTGAATTACTTGTGTATCTAGACTCACAACTTGTAGTATTACAACTTAACGGGCATTATTCAATAAGAAATCCATCCATTTTACGTCTGTATTTACGTATTCATCTGCTAGAAAGAAATTTTGATTATATTACATATCAGCACATACCCAGACATATGAATACATTAACAGATGCAGTAGCTAATTTGGTTTTAGATAGACATTTGCGCAATTTATAAAACATCATCACATGTGAGAAGATCCATCCAGAAATAGGTATGTCTATATATATATATGTGTGTGTGTGTGTGTGTGTGTGTGTGTGTCTAAATGTTTACATAGTGTGCATCACATAAAATCAAAATATACATGTTCGTCTTAATACATCCGGAGACGACATGTCTCTCAAAAAATATGCATGAAAGAAGCCCTAGGTGTCTAATCCGCATGGTGTTCGTGGTAACATGCTACCGCGCGCACTAAGCGTCTCAGTAGTCAGTGGAGGCGACTGGGCACCCCCATAGTGTGTCGCTGGTATGCTAGCGGAACATCTGCTAGCCGTGAATAGTCCGGGATCCCCTGGGAAATTCCCTCCAGGTTCTGAATCAGTGCACCTCCCTTGCCACCCTCAGCTTGAGGGTCCTGATCAGGATGGGTTCTCCGCGCAATGGGCGACATGCCCGCGGGTCTCTCTGGGCCAACATCTACATACGCATAACAACTGTTATTAGAACGGACATGTATTACCAAAAAATCATAAAACATAAAAATCAAAAAGAGAGGTCATACCCAACTCTTCATCCCAGTCATCCCCCTCCGGGAGCGGAAGGTCTGGGTCTCCGGTGAAATCGGTCCCGGCATAGGGCCAATCCTCGACCACGATCAACTGCCACCGTAACCATCCAAAAAACTCCGGCCTCCAGGACATCTGTTGGCCTCCTCCTGATCTGGGCATAAGTTCTGCCCAGCGAGCCATCCTTGGCTCTCTTGGTATCGGCTCAGCAACTATGGCCCCTTGGCCCTGAAAGATTGGTAATCGTTCCAGGATGAACGATACCAAAATGGAACCGTAGCCAAATTGTTTCAGCTTGGCTTGCTTGCACTTTGTAAGCTGCCTCTTGATATTGGTTGTCACCGCTGTAGCCCAATCAAATAGTGTAGGATTCATACACTCAGAGGCTAATAGGAGTTGGGCCTTGGTGGCCTCATGTGGAGCTTGTGATCCCGCAACTCGTGTGATGGTGTGTAGCACTACTCTCAGTGATAGATCCTCGATAGTGTGGATATCCACCTTCCCGCTTCTTGATCCGGTCCGTGCCCTTGGGCACACCCTCGCCATTACTTGCTCCATCTTTTCACCAGATGGTCTGCTGCCTGTCAAGATGGGCACTGGACCTCTACGCGACAGTCTGGTTATGAAGTATACATCAGAAACCTCCAGTTCCAGCACTTGGTCCTGAAGTTTGAACACTCCTTCATTTTCGTCCCAAATACTCACCAAGTACTGTAGGAGCTCAGGTTGAGCTCGTAAGCAGGGTGTCAGGAAGAAATTATTGAGTCCACAGTTCTTAAGTGCATTCATACAGGCCTCATTCTCCATGGCCAGTTCATCCTCTTCCCCATGCTCCCTTTCCTTCCATTCGATAACCATTGTGTTTGGTTGCCTGCATCAACATGATCAAAAACCCTTGATTATACCTCTGTTACATGGAAAAATCCATTGGATTGTTCTCTGTTTGGAAATTTAAAACGGAAAAACCGCGTTTCACCATTGGCATGACTGTTTTCCTAACAAGTCACGCCATTTGGCGCAACCCCTTTGTATGCAAAAGGCCATTGGCGCGGGTCCATGCCCGATACCTGCGCCAATGGGTGGAGCCCTAAAATTTTAAAAATCTTCCACACAAGTCTAATCCGTAATGTAAATCTCTATAAAATGGATCAAAATGGAGTTCAGGGAAGCACCTCTCACCTGGGACAAACGAGGATCTGAATGGTAGCCCGGATCAGTCGTATTCGCCGCCAGAAGTTTGCCCACAAATGGACCACTGTTGCTCTCTAATGAGGTAAATAGTAAAAGTAATTTTGTTTTTACCATTTGAGACTTATTAATAACTTTTTGAAATCTAAATAGGTTTTAAAAGTCATTTTTTATTAATATTTTAATATATTTCGTCGAAAATGGGTTTTACACTTGCCTTTCTGTGCAGCAACAGGTCTTTATGCGGCTTAAACGGTGACACGAGTTGTATTTTATACTTTTTCGGACTCGGTAAATACGCGAAAAAAGTCATTTTGGAGTCATATTTCAGCTCTTTTCTTACTCTCTAAACATGAAAAGATTGCCGAGGCCCTTGTCGTTTCGATCTCGTTAAAGTGGCCACGAAACGACATCTACCCAGTATACGTTTACCCCTTTTTCGGGCTGGGATGGATCGATTACGAAAAAGGAATACCCTAGCCTATCGCGACTAGGAGGTTTTCCCGGATATTGTTTTCTACCTTTTCGGATCTGGGGAACTATTTACGAAAATGGACCTGTGGAGTTTTCTTTTCCGCTGTCTTTTCAAACTCTCTAAACATGAAAAGACGCCGAGTTCTTCCTTTGTCAGACTCGTTAAACCCTGATGACATCAGATTCAGTCGCAATGACGTTATTCGAGTCGCTCCTTCCTAGGGCTCGTTAAATGTACTAGGATGGACTTATATAGCAAGCATATGATATCCTCTTCAAGCTTGTGTAAAAATAAAGAGGTACTCGCCAGAAATGATGGGGAAAATGGAACCAATATCATTGTCGTGTCGGCAATATGTCGCTCTTGAACATGGCACTTGTCTGCATTCGTGTCGGGTTGGGGACATCTCATCTCGTTTTCCACTTGCCTCCGTGGGTTTGGGTAATCCTTTTTGACCTCTCATCTGCTCTTTGCCTCGTCTCCATGACCTCTAATCCGTTGATGTCAAATACTGCCAAACTCACTTTCGTGCCGCCATATGTTCAAGAGAAGTTGACCTCTGCAATTTTTCAACCTTCCTCTGATTCTCATCTGATCGTCATTCAAAAAAACATTATGTTCCTCTGTCTCACATCGATGATGTGGGAAACACTATGGCCCACCTTCGATCAAGGTCACTTCCTGTCGACTTCAGCTCATTATCCAGGAAGTTGATCTAGAGACTCCCTTCTGGTACCTTGGAGCCTGCATGCCTCAATGGCAAGTTCTTCACATTCGACGTGAGGTTTTCATCATTTGCCTCCGATCGAGTGATTCTGCGGGTGTTCGACGTCAGCTCATTGTTCACATGCCGTAGATTGTACCTGTAGTACCTTGAGGACCATTGGCATTAATGGTGGTACCTCTCGCGTCTGTTAACAACTTTCATCATTGGCTGGTAATCAGGTGATGTTCTTGCATGTTCGACTTCAGCTCACATATTCGCATGCTTGAACTTGTACTTTGTTTGGGTCGAGATGGAGCGCAAGACCCTGGATTCCTGTTTGTTACGATCCAGGTTGCGATTTTGTGGATTATCATGATTAGTTACATGACTCATTGATTGGATGGCTGCGACCATACCTGAGTCTATTTATCAATATTCACTGGATGGCTGCGTCCATGCCTTGGATCTAGATTATTGTATACTCTATTATGGATGGTTGTGTCCATACCACATATATCATGTATTCGAGACATCAGTTGTATTTCTCTACGCAGGTTTTCCGACGACGGTGTTTTCAGTTGGACACGTTCTCGTAAAGCATTTCACCCCTCTCTCTATCTCGGGCCTCATGCTTTAGGGGGCATCTGTTACACAGCAATTTGTCACCGTCCCTGCAATTCCCCATCCCGCAAAATTGGAGGGCTTATTCCATGACCTATGAGCAGTGACATAACTTGAAAACACTTTCATGTCATTCCCCTAAACATGTACTATCATTGCCCTAAAGACAACTCCTTGTGAAAAACCCTAAAAACACCCCTTTTTGCATTGGCGCGGGTAGCCAGTTCATTACCCGCGCCAATGGGGGAAATATTTCAAAGAGGGTGCGCCAATTGGCGCTCTGTCCCAGAGTCGCACTCGCGCCAACCATTTTAAGGAGTGTTTTTTAAAAATAAATGGCGGAAGTTTCGTCCTAACTGATCCAGGAACTGGTATCTAATTTGAGTTGGGAGGTTTGGCTTCAGATCTCCATGTAGAGGAAGTGGTTTTCCACCTGTCATGGAAGCTTCCTTGAGGATAGGGCCAATCCCATGATTATAGGGATCCCAACTCCCCTTCCTCCATCTATAAAAGCTTACTCATCTCATTTGCAAGCTAGTCTCCAAGTTCCCAAGAGCCTAATGCTGCAAGAACTTTGATCCATTCCATTAAGGCCAAATCCAAGCAAGGAGATCATTGTCGAGACATCCGAAGAGAGAGGTTTGTCCCATCCCTGACAGGTTTTATCGAGACGCGTTCTACTGACGACCCTCCGAAGGAGAATTCAGCGTCAGAGCTATGGTTGTATTCTTCTTTTGATTAATTAATGATAAGCGACTATTGGTTATGGTTCCACTCTTGTTGTTGATTATGATGTTGAGTTATGTCTTCTCTGACTGACATATAGTTGCATCTACTGGATTTTACGCTTGCGTTTTTTTTTGTTTCTGGCGTGTGCATGTGTCCGATCATGGAGATCGTGAGGATTGTGATCCGGCGGAGCTAAGGAATGGGAGCGCTACTTTCTCTACGAGTGACAGCGTTGGATTCCAGGTAAGCCTTCATCACTAGTTGGTTTATCTGCAATTAGGAACCTGCACTATAGCGTGAACGATTGTTGCTAGACTCGGTCTGGGCTAGTAGGGATCGCCTCTGTCCGCAGAGGGGATTTACCTCCACAACAAGAATAACTCATAGAAGATTTCAAGGAAAATTGCATGGTTGCTCTGGAAGAGGTAAGTAGATTGAATAAGGAAAATGAGGAACTCAAGAATCAGGTAAAGTATTTCAATCATCACCTTGAAAAAATAAAGGAGGAAGTTATTATTTCAAAGCATCAAGAACAAGAAAGAGACGATGATCTTAAAAATCTTAACGTAAAATTACATCAAAATAAAAGGAGACACGATGAAGAAGTCACCTTCATGAAAAAAAAATTAGAAGAAGCAGAAAAAAGGGAAGATATTTTTACAAGTCTCAACCAGAGATCTAAGGAATTGAGTAAATTTTAAGTATAAATTGATCAATATAAAGAGGAAGTAACCTCCCTAAAATCTCATCTAGAAGAAGCAAATAAACTGATGTAAGGAGCTAGTTAAGAATTTAAAAGAATAATTGGTCTTCCTTAAAGGAAAATTTGATGAAGCAGATATGGAAAGAAAAATCACGACATGCCAACTAAAAGAAAAGGATGAAGATACTAACATATTTGAATCAGATATCATCTCTTTTAAATTCCAAGCATGTGAAAACAAGGATGAAGGAAGAAATGGAGAGTCAATTGGAAAAGAAAGATGAATACTATGAGAAGATGAAAGAAGATATTGTTTTTCTAAAGAAAAAAGTTGATCAAATAAACAATAAATTCAAGAATTCTCAATCCTTGGATTACATCCTCGGTGATAAAATATCCCCTCTTGAAAAATCTGGTCTTGGATATGCAGGTGTGTTTTCTAGCAAAAGTGATGCAAACCCTAATTCATCAAAAGACAAGAATGTGGAGAACTTTGAAAGTTTTTCTAATCTCCCCATCTCCAGCAGAAGCAAGGAGAAGAGTCAAAATAACATCGAAATATCCTTTTCTTCAAGAATACATGATGAAAGCATCAAAGAATATCATCAAATAATCTCAAGGAAGAATAACGTCAGAATTATACCAAGGCAATCCTCATATTCAAGATATCAAACTATATTCTTTGGTTATTGTTACTCTTGTAAAAATTTTGGTCACATGGTAAAGGATTGTAGTGCATATAAAAAATAAATATATGATGACTCCAATCATTTCCTTAGAAGTAAAATTGTAGGGAGATACTCCAATACATTCACCAATAGAATTTATTCCCTTTCTTTCATGTACAAATCTAAATGCTTCAATATCATAACGTTGGACATGTGGCTCAAGATTTCAACTTGAATTGGGCTCCTAAACAATGTGAAGAATATTCAACCAAGCATGGAAAAAGAATCATAAAATTTTGGAAAATGGAGCAAGTATAACTAGAAAAGAACACCTTGAGTGTGCCTTGAATGATCCAGGCATAGATTCTAGTTGTTGATCAAATTTTGGCATCATAAACAGAAACTTTGTTCCACCAAAATTATTCTTATTAAGAAGAGATCATGCATGTTGTTAGGGGGAGCTCAGGTCAAAGAATGGTTACTTAAATATTGTCTCAAAAGTTAAGCATTATGATAGGGGGAGTTGTCCTTGATAAATATAGGGGAAGAAGCACAATGATAAGGGGAGCACCATATGAAGAAGTTGTCACTGATGTGAAAGGAAGAGAGAATCTTGAAAGCAAGAGAGTATTTCCATCAATGAAAAAGGGGGAGATTTTTGGATAAGGTTTTCATTGATGCCAATATATTGTCCAACATTTTTTCTAGCCCTAGATGATGCCCTACAAAGATTGATTAAAGATATCCTAGATGCATTACTGAAACCGGCCCTAGGAGAAAACCATAGATTAAAACCATAGGAGGATGACCTAAGTATGAAGTATATGCCAATGGGGCACTTTTAAAATAAGGATATGTTGATGCTGGACTAAACTCTAGGTGCATGAAAATTATCCATTGGTAGTAAAGAAGAATAATAAGATGCATGAAAATCAAGTGTTTACTATTGTAAGGAACCAAAACAAAAAAATATCCATTTTGGTGCTCAAAATATATATAACGGTAAAGAGAGTGCCCTTAAAATCCTTTTCTAACATAAATTTGGAACCAGGAAAATAGTTTCAACCACTTTGACCCCGGGGATTGTATGTCTGATCGAGGTGGCTCTAGAAATGCTCAATTTTCAAAGTGTCTAGATCTTAACAATATTAGCACCAAGATGTATTGTTCTTCATTACGAACCCAATGATGTGAGCGACACCTGAATTGGAGTTTGTATGGTCATTTTATGACCATTAGAAGTTTGCAAGTAATAAGGGGATGTGGGACCTATTTAGCTGATGTGGTGATGAAATGACCAATAGGCCTTCAATACATGGCCTGCCAAAATTGGACTCCTAGCCCTACAAAATAAAAAATAAAAAATAAAAGAATAATATTAAATCTTAATTAAAACAAAAATATATTAAAAAAATCATATAAAGACAAATCATTTTAAACCAATATCTATATATATATATATATATATATGGTTATGAAAAATGCATGGTCAACGAATTTTTATATGGGTTGGATGGTATTATTCCATACCAACAAAAAAAACGATATTAAAAATTAAAATTGGAAGGTTGTTATATAAACCAACATGGCATATTGGAAGGATTCTTATATGGTTTGTTAAACCAATAGAACCCATGCAAAATAAAACCCAATGTATACTTTATGTGGTTATAGAGTCATATTATATGGTTTTGGAGGCATGTAAAATGAAAACCATATGTTTTATAAAATGAATGTCGATAGGATTCGACCACCTCACCACCTATATAACAACCCAATGTATACTTTATATGGTTATAAAACCATATTATATGGTTTTGGAGGCATGTAAAATGAAAAACATTTATTTTATAAAATGAATGTCAATAGGATTTGACCACCTCACCACCTATATAACAGCGCACAAACATGGTCGGCCAACCAACGACCCAACCTTGGTAACTCTTGCAATGTAAATCTATATAAGAATCCATTAACTTGTGTGTGGGGGGTGAGTATCGGAACCAAGAGCAGACGGCTGAGAGGAGATGAAGCACCGCATGAGCCAAACTTGACACAATGACCCAAAATCATGCCAACACGATTTTCGAGATGGGGAATCTTGCAGAAATATTCCTTTTGCAAAATGTTGAGGAATATTTAGATTTTCTTGGAGGCTAATTTTTTATAGAGGCAAAAGTATATCAAGTTTATACTCATTTTTCTCAGAATTTCACAAGGATTTTGATGGAGAGATAGGTTTCCTCATCTGAGCAGCAGATCTTCATTCAACTTGTAGAAAGGAATCTTTTTGGGATCATGAGGAATCTAAAAGATTCCCTTGGGGCCAAATTTTCACAGTGACAAAATTATGTCGAGTTTATACTCATTCTTATTAGTGTTTCTCATGGAATGTGATGGTGTAATCTGATTCCTCATATGAGCAATAGAATTTTAGGCAACATGTAGGAAGAAATATTTATGGAATCTTAAGGAATCTAAAATATTCCTTGGAGACCCGAAAATGTTAGTTTCAGAACTAGGCTGACTTTATATTAATTTTTCACAGTTTTTCGTAAGGAATGCAATGGTGTGATCATATTTTTCATATGGGCAATTGAATTCCAGTCAACCAGTAGGAAGGAAACTTTTGGGGAACCTTTGAGATTCTTGAGGGTCCATATTTCACAGAGTTAGAAGGGGCTCAAGTTTATACTCGTTTGAACTAGTTTTTAGCCAGTAATTCAACCATGCAACTCATTTCTTTAGCAGACATGTGCATTTTCAGGCTATCCCCAGAAGTGGAGGTATAAGATGCATTTCTTCCATGTGTTTAGTTGTTTTTTTTTTATATGATGATTTTATTTTGAGATCCATGTATGGCACTTTGTGAGAGGATCCTTGTACGTCACTTTAGGTGAGATTCTGATATTTTTTTATGTTGATGAAGAGATTTTATGAGTGAGAATTCTTATAGAAGAGTGTCTCGTGGAGATACATGCCACTCTAGTTAAGGAATTTCATCCTTGTATTTGAAAAACAACACATCATGTACTTATCTTCATCTTGCAACAATTAATGAAGTGGTCTCCCCACTCTTGACACCGAGCCCAGAGACGTAACCCACACTAGGTGAACTTAGTTATCAAGTTGTGTGTGTTATTTGATTTGATGGTTGCATTTATGTTTCCTCTTATTTAAATTAAGCACATGTGGTTTTTCATACTCTTTCACATGAAATTATGCTAACATCACAAAAGTAAAAGATATCTGTTCATTCTGGTAGCTGAGAAAATTTGGATCAAGTTCGGTATCAGAGTCGTCTTCTTGTTGATGTGAATTGCGAGTGTGAATGATAATCAAAGATTGAACGTGCAACAATAAGGTAAAGGGGGAACAAAAAAGATATCTATGAGGACCTCCTTAGGATGGCACACATGGTAGATATAATGTATGTAGATTATGAGGAGAAATGGAAGGATAGGAACAAGAGAAAGACAGAGCAGAGAATGATGCTCCATCTACATATTTGATTGAATATACTTCTTATTCATATTCTTCTCATCATTCAAATGACGAGATCAACGAAGGCCTTCAAGCGTAGAATACTAAATTGAGGAGACTTCTACAAAAAGAATAGGAGGAGAAGCATAGATTGCAACTTCAATTATGAGTCATGGAAGAGGCCTTGGAAAAGTTGAAGTGAAACGAAGGCTCAACGAAGCCATCATCACCTGCCTCATAATCAAAAGCTAAGGTAAATAGTGTTGGTAGTTCTTAAGTTTCATTTTCACATGATGATGATGATTTGGGTGCTTTTGAAAAGCACACTACAAGAATTGGTTCAAGATTATTGAAAAAGATGGGATATGAAGGCAATGGCCTAGGATCTAATGGGCAATGCATTGTGAATCCAATCCAAGTGGTGGAATTACCATGACATGCAGGATTTGGCTATGTTAGAAAGGAAGAGACGGGAGAATATTCATGCGACAAGTCTGAGACAATCATAAGGATGTTGATTGAACCTCACAAGCCTCCAGTGATCGTGATTGCAGATCATTTCCAAATGGGATTAAGCATTCCAAAGAGAGATCTAAAGAAAGGTATAAAAAGTATCAATATTATAAAGTTCATTTTGATTACAAGCATATTTTTAATGATGATAATAAATCTTGACATAGTAAACCATGTAGTTTTTGTGATTTGTATAACCATGTGATTGTCGAGTGTTGGAAGAGAATGGAAACAAGAAAGAGGAAATTACGAGAAAGGCCTTTTCCACATCAAGGAAGGAAGAAGGTTAAGCAGGTTTGTAGGAATAATAATTTTTGTAGCCATTGCAACAAAGATGGACATCATAAAGCCACATGTTGGAGGCTCCATCCATAGCATCATCTCAAGGACAAAGCACATGTGCAGGAACTGGTTGGAAAAGTTTTTCAATAAGCGAATCAGCTCCAGGACGATGAACCATTCACTTTTATGAGTGATAGATGGTTTTATTAGATATGGAATTTTTTCATAGCCATCTTATTTTAAATCATATGTTGCGACATGATTGTAAAAGTGATGATGTTTTTGGCCCTTTTGTTGATAATTGGGGTATTTGTTTCCATTATGATGTACACTTGACCACTTAGTGTGTGTTATAAACTCTTAGAGAGTATGGGGAAGCTTGGGTCATGATTTTTCATGTAATTGAACATGTAGTTTGTATATATTGTACTATAGGTTTGCAGAGGATGCAGGTGTCACTTCATCACGTATCGCTCTGAAGAACAAAGGTGAAGGAGAAGGAAATGTGTCTTGTTAGGGAACTTGTTGTGCATATAAGGGAGTATAGCATATTGCATATTATTTTCATGCTTTTGGAGGACCAAAATCTCCTCAGTGGGGAGGAATGATCCAGTTGGCTTCATAAATGTTCAATTTTCAAAGTGTCTAGACCTCATCAATATTGGCACCAGGATGTAGTTTTCATTATTGCAAACCCAATGACGCAAGCGACACCTGAATTGGAGTTTGTATGGTCATTTTATGACCATTAGAAGTTTGCAAGTCATAAGGGGATGTGGGCCCTATTTAGATGATGTGGCAATGAAATGGTCATTGGATCTTTAACACATGGCATGCCAAAATTGGCCCCCTAGACCTACAAAAATACAAACAAAAAATAATACTCTTAAATCTCAAATAAAACAAAAATATATTAAAAAAATAAAAAAAATCATATAAAGACAAATCATTTAAAAATAAATATTTAAACATATATATTTTTTTAAATATGGTTATAAAAAATACATATTCAATGAATTGTTATAAGGGTTGGATGGTATTATTCCATACCCACAAAAGAAACCATCTTAAAAAATAAAATTGGAAGAATTTTTATATGGTTTGTTAAACCAACGGAACCCATGCAAAATAAAATCCAACGTATAGATTTGTGGTGGTGATATTGTAACAGTTACATATATATACTTTATATGGTTATATGGTTATATGATCTGGATATGGGCAAAATTTTTATTACTATTCAAGCTCCCTCATCAGTATTAAAATGTGTTTAAGGATCGACTAATGGTAACCATTTGTGAAGGGGTTTATGTGTGTAGTTTCATGTGTATTTGATGATAAAATTATGATTTAATTAATAATTAAAAAACTCATATACAAAAAATGAAATGCAGTAAAATAACTCACAACAATCACATAACATAATGGATGATGATGGAGTTCACCCCTCATGGGCTACATCTCCATGGACCTCCTTTAACTAGTTAGGCCCTCTTGGAATTATGATTAAAATTTCTGGTTACAAGCACCAGTATTTCTCCAATGGTTTTTATAATTGTTCCTTGGCTTTAGAACACTCAAATACCCCAAAAATGACTATCCAATCTCTGAATTTGGTTACCAGCTCCTCTAGGCTTGACCTCCAATCTTGGTGGCTATGAACTTGTTTAATCTCCAAAGTGAAAAAATAACCTTTATATGTGCTCCAACACATCTATAACTTGTACCACTATGTTCAGAGCATCAAATACATAAAAATTTGACTATTCATTCACTAAAATTGTCCTTAAACTGATCTGGGCATGGCCTTCCCTCCTGGTGGCCCTAGGCTTAAAAATTTTCAAGTGACCAAAAACACTTATAGATGAGCTCATTTGCCTCTGCAATTTCTTCCAATGGATTCTGAGCATGAAAAACTGCTAAGAATGATTATCCTTGAGAAAAAATTGGTCGAAAATTGAACAAGATATGCCTCATTAAATTTTCCCCTAGATTCTGCCTCTAAATCTGGAACACTGCTAGATAACCCCGACAAATTTGGAAGTGGCATCAGATTTGGAGATTCTGCTAAAAATCTGCCAAGTTAACTACCAGATTAATTATGGCTAACTGCAAATTAACTATGCATTAAGTGCACACTAATCCACACTTAATTGAGCGCTTAACTAAAATCATATGATAAAGATCCATGAGGAGGAGGGTTGGCCCCTCTCCATTCCTTCGCCCACAAAATCCGCACTGCAATCAAATAGAAAATCCGTAGAATTCATTTCAACGAAATGGCCCGTGGTGTGTTGGTAGTGGGTAGTAGTGCTGGGGATTGGTTTCGACCCGTGACCTCGCCCCTCCATGCACGCTTTTGCAAACACCCACTATATGAATACGCTCCATCCATAATATCCAACGTAATGTTTTGTTTAAATATACTATGGTTTTAATAATATAATTCCACCAAAATTATATTATGCCATGCCATATTTAAATTCGAAATTCCACCAACGTATCTTTGACATTAATCGACTTTGGAGTTTTAAATGAAATATGTGGTATTAAAATATAATTAAGTTTAGAATTAAAATGTAATAATATATATAAATATATATAAATAATAAATTATATGATATAAAAAACCATATAAAATATTAAATAACTAAATAAATAAATATATAAATATAAATATAAATAAATATATATATATATATATATATATATATATATATATATATATAATAATAAAAATAATTTCTCACAAAAATTATCATGAACCCAAATTCAACCTTGGAGGACATTGGGCAATATTTACCTTCACAAACCAAACTGGCGAATCCAATTGTGAAACTCGTCACAGTGTCATTGGGCTAAAAACTGAAGAATATTCTCTACATGCTGACTGGACTGCCATATCATCAGTTGTACCTATTCTGCAATATTTTTTAAAAATTTGCATGTTCTTAATGGCGATCAGCAGACCATTACTCCACCCGAACTCAGTTTTCAACGAAACAAGTTACATTGGATTCCTTGCGATGGGTCGGTCGTTGTCGTTCTAGTTTGGTGAAATTCTGAGCACTTTCATTTTTGAGCTAATTTTTTCCTCTGGTCCAAATTTTGATTACTCCTTCCCACTGACATGCTTTTGGACACACAAAAGCTGGTTATCTCATGAGTGTTGAACACTCTTTTGTTTCCCAAGTTCTATCATCTTGATTCTACTTGGAGAAATTGCTATGACAACCACTTGCCCACTGACATGCCTTGCCTTGTCTTGCAAATGGCTTTCCTCTTCAACCATTGTTCTCCTTTTGCTGCTGACCCAAACCAACACTTGCTGGTTTCTTGTTGATATAACACTTTTGTTGTACCAAATCGATTCCTCAGTGCCTTACCACTGAGAATCTTGTTCCTCCTTTACACAATGAGTGAACTGCAGTGAATAGCTTATAACATCAGTAAAAATAAAAAAGCAATGACCATTCTTTTACCTCCATGGTTCCAAATTCCACATTTGGAAGAATGCATTCGCCATCTACTTCTCTTCTTGGTGTCAACATGTAACATGGTCTACAATGGCTGAAAATGTTCTTTACATCTTGTCACAAACAAAATATATTCAGATTCAACCATCAATCTGAAAAGCACATCATGCAAGAAACAACTTGATGACATATCATCTTGCTCCTTCAAAGCAACTAATTTCACATCATGTGAACATCGCCATGTACTCTCACATCTTGATGTCAAAATTCATCGACCAAACACAAGTCGACAAAAACATTCCTCTTCAAACAACTGACTCTCAAGTCAAGCATAAGCATGCGAAATAATTTGACGATTCTTTTCCCAAAACAAAAATAATTTCACATCTCATGAAACACTTCGTCAACATCTCCTTTTCATATTTGGAGACAAAATAAACTCTTCCAAGTTGATATGACATGCATGCAACACACAATCGATCAACAGAAGTCGGCACTCATGCATGTGCAAATGATCAACACTCTCAAGTTGACAACACACATGTTCAACAAAGCAATCGACCAACAAAAGTCAATTACTCATGCATGTTCAAGTACAATGAAACCATCAAAATTCCATTGTTCATACACACAAACTCTCATGCATGTATAAAATTCTTTAACTCTCTTACGAGTACAATCATAAGTACAAGAACTCCATCCATATGTACATGTACTTAAAGCTGAAATGAACAAATTTTGTTGCAATAAAGTGAGTCAACATACTCCACTTTCAATCACCTTTTTGGCGTAAACATGCAACATGCATTCCATTGGCAAAGAAATGCATCAAACAAAAGACATTCAAAGCCTTAATTGGATAACAAATCTAACCATTTCAATGGCGCTTCTTTCAGCTGCACATCATCATCATGTGAATCATCTTGACCCACATCAATTATGGAATATTATTTTCCATTCTTACCATTCTCTTTCTCCACCTTATTCAAATGTCATGGATGAGTTGTTGGATACAAAGTCCAACACTTGTCTACAAGATGACCTTGCTTATGGCAATGAGTGCAAAATAATTTCCTCTTTTTTTCAGCATAGTTTTCTTTATCTTTGGCTTTCTTCCTCCTTTGCTTTAAAATTTTCATGTGCATGGATATCCTCTTCCAAGACCTTGAAACATTATGGTTATCCAAACCACAAAAGGAACATGCAACTTTCCTCCAAACCTTATGTTAGTATGAATCTTAATTCCAAGCATACGAAAAAAGACCACTTTAGCTGTGCATAACCAATAACCCTAACAACAGAGATGACTGCCAATATATTCAGATCTGCAGTTAGGTGATCAAGATAAATGCTACAAAAATCTAGATCTATGCATTAGAAGACATTAAACAGTATAAAAAAACAAGATTTACTCCATGCATCCAATAGACAAGACAAGAATATGTTGAATGAATTTTGTATTAGGGGCACCTGAGAGGAAAACACAGGAGGGTGTTCCCAGTTCTCCTCAATGGGATGGGTTCTTGAAATTCCTCAGCACTTCAGATCTAGAATTCCTCTCTCTTGATGGTGTAGAAAACCCAGACAAAAATGGTTACAAAATATGACTATGATGGTGGATCAATAGTCAGACCAAAAGTATAGATCCAGAGTGATCTTTAGGCAACAAAAGGTGATAAATGAATGGGAAAACCCTTCTATTTATAACAAAATATTGAGTTAGTCTAGATATTGGTGCATAATTAAAATATTATTAACCAAATCAAGATCCAACTTTTATGGAATATTTTATTATATTTGTTGAAGGGAAAAGGAATTTGACTTGGGTCAAATCCCTTTATTTGTAAATAATAAATAAATAAATGATTTATTTATCATTTTAAGGATGTGGTTGAGTAATAATCAAATAAATAATGATTTATTTAACTATTTAAGGGTGATTTAGTCATATTTAACAAAGAATATTATTTAAATAAGGTTTAAATAATTATTCTTAGAAAATAATAAGATAAATAATGATTTATCTAATTAATTTCCTTATTTTGGGTTAAATATAACCAAGAATATTAATTAAACTGTTGTTTAACTAATTATTCCTTGAGGAAAATCAAACAAATGTATATATATTTAATATTTCCTCATGGGGTTTTCTGTTTAGACCATAAACAACTTAATAAAGGTGGTTTACTAAGTTATTTTCATAATGAAAGCAATTTTACTTAGGGTAAAATTGATCTTACATGGTGTACTTGGGTCCATCTAATGATAATAGGTTAGATGACCAAAAAAATGGTGTAACAACTTATGTGAGAATTTTCTTTGTTTATCATAATCAAAAGAAACTTGATTAAAAGCAGACTTATACCTTGAACATTCACCTATGTCGCCTTCTTCAGGAGGTGAATTTGATGAGGTAGTGCCTCTCTTCGGAATACCAACCATTTCTTCAATGGTTTTAGAGCTTTCAACATCCTCGTGTTCTCCATTCTCATTAGTTGCATGCTTATGAGCACCTTCTTGCAAAGTGGGTGTAAAATTTTTTCATTCCTCATGAACACAATATTCACAAGTTTGCGGTAATGAACATGAACACCTTCATGTGCCTCCTTGGGTTTAGAGCTTTCTCCATCATGTTGTCCATAACCAAGACCTAAATACTCAAGCTTTTCCTCAACAACAATTGGCTAAACTATGCCTTGTGCATGTTTTTCTAATCCTTTACCTTCATAGCCCATCTTCATCAATAATTTGGGCCCTATTCCTCTAGCGTGTCTTTCAAAAGAACCTACACATTAATTTTGAGAGGAAATTGAGGATAAAATTGAATTGCATACCTCTTTTTCATGTACATACATGGCTAAGGATTCTTTGGCATCATGGAGTTGAGTCTCCATCTCATTCATCTTTTCAAGAAGCTCTTGTTTCTCCTCCTTCATGGCAATCAACTGCTCTTGAAGTTTAATGCTCTCCCTCCTATCTTCATACTTCTCTTGCATCTTATCAATCATAATGTAGAGTTTCTGCAGCATCTCTTTATCAAAGAGTTTTTGTAAGGAAGATTGACTAGAAATATCACTTAATGAATCTACCATCAAACATGAAATGCATACAAAGCTTCTTTGTTGTGTTTTGGTAATCTGAAGTCTCAATCTTTTCCTTCTCCTTCACACATAAATTTGGAAAACTGTTAAATTCTCCTTGCACAAATTCAACAACCAAAAGCTATATAATCAATATCTAACCTTGGTTAAAATGAGCTAAACTTTTTCTATGATACCAACTTGATCTAAATATGGGAAAACATTTTGTTTCTATGCAAGATCCCTCATCAGTATTAAAAATGTGTTTAAGGATCGACTCATGTTAACCATTTGTGAAAGGGGTTTATATGTGTAGTTTCATGTGTCTTTGATGATCAAATTATGATTTACTTAATAATTAAAAAGATCATATACCGCAAACTAAATGCAGTAAAATAACTCACAGAAATCACATAACACAATGGATGATGATGGAGTTCACCACTCCCAGGCTACATCTCCATGGACTTGATTTAACTAGCTAGGCGCTCTTGATATTATGAGTAAAATGTTTGATTACAAGCATCAATATTTCTCCAATGGTTTTTTTTACTATTCCATTGGCTTTAGAACACTCAAATACCCCCAAAATAACTATTCAATCTCTGAATTTGGTTACCAGCTCCTCTAGGCTTGACCTCCAACCCCGGTGGCCATGGGCTTGTTTAATCTCCAAAGTGAAAAAATAACCTTCATATGTGCTCCAACACCTCTATAAACTATACCATTGTGTTCAAAACATAAAATATATTAAAATTTAATATTAATTCACTGAAATTGGCCTTCAGCTGATCTGGGTACTATCACTCCGCCATATTTCTAAGGCTGAAGAAGAAATCCCAATAAAGGTAACCACAGACCAATATTATAGCCTGGTAGATAGCCCTACCAAGCCAGAGAGGGATCTCTCCACAAATTTGCATCCAAGAGGGTTGGATGAATTAGGGTTTTAGGCTAGGTATAAGTACAGGGGTTTGATTTTATTTGATTGGGTTGTTGGATGGGAGAATTAGGTCAAAGAGGCTAGTTCATGGAAAAAAAGATTAGGGTTACATAGATTCAATGGGGCAAGGTAGGTATAAAACCTAACACTTTAGGGTTTCTTGACTGGGATGGATCAGATAGGCGAGGAGATAGAAAGAGAAAGGCTAAGCATGAATTATTTCTAAATTGAATAAGATGGACAAACTATGAAGGTTTTCCCAAAACAAAGCATGAGAAATGTATTTTGTTTATCAACTTAAAAACCATCATATCATATAAATGAAATAGATCATGAAATAAAAAATTCATACATAATGAGACATAAGAATAAAAATGTTAAATTTCCATATCACAGGTATCCCAAAGAAATAGCTGCAACCTTTTCATTAATTTCTTACCAAATAGATTACACTAGAGTCTTTGATCAATGTATCAACATCCAACAATGTCCAACCTCTGAAAATGTGTCAAAAAGTACAAGATATAGACCTAAAACAACCTCTCCCAACCTCAGGGGTCAAATCCATGAGAGGAGGAGCAGTTCCACCAAAAAATGAGTTGAATACCTAGAGTGTAGGGAGGTCAAACTGACTCATCCCTCACTTTTTGCAAACTAATTCATTACACCTCATCATGAGTTTTAATCTAATGTATTTACCCTAGGTAACAGTAAAAACATGAAAATTACATTTACATCATCAATTACATAAGTAAAATATTTATTTCCCAATATGAAAATCAAATTTGTGTAAAAAACAAAGAAAAATAAGAAAAAGTCAGGTGCTCCTTCAAAATGCGAGGTGTGCCCTCCCCGTGCCAAGTACGCCCTCCAACTTGCAGTTGATGTTTGGATGGGTTACCGATGTCAAAATTGAGCTCAGGATAGCTCATTAGAAATCTTATCATGTCTACTTTCCATATATATTCTTGGTTTGCAGAATGGACTTGATTTGACCTCTCAAAACTTCATTCTCCCAAGACTGATCAGTGTGCAGCACTAAGGTGAAAAATGAGGCAGAACTATGGGTTTTAGGGTGTTTTCATTTTTCACCTGCCAATTGTCAAAAAAAAGCTTGGAAAAGTTGTTTTCTTGCATTTATTCATCATTATGAATCTAATTGTGGTCTTACTTTAGCCAAAATATTCCTCAAACAAAAGTGCAACTTCTAGGGAACTGCGCACCTAGCTTTGCAGCTATCGCAAAATTGTCTTGAAATGCACAAAATTTTCAAAATTTACTAAAATGTCCCAAAACCTGTCAAAATTTGTTGAATGATGACTGGTGATGAATTTTATGCATGGAGAGAGGCTTCAACAAGGATATCAAACCTTATTTTCTCTTCTTGCATGGTCAAGGCTTCAATTTTTACATTGGCTTGTTAAATTTTTGACCTTGCAAATTTGTTTTTCTTGGCATAGTGCTTGGCCCTATTTCTCAATATATCATTATCCTTGTTTTCCTTCTCCAAAATATTCTCTAGGTGTTGGTTAGCTCTGTCAAGCCATTTCTCTCGGTTCTCATTGATTACCACTGTAAATTGTTCATTCAAAGTGAGCCGATTAGCAAGATCAGCCTCCTTTTGCCTCTCTAGTTCTAGAGCTCTTTTCAACCCTCTAGTCCTAGGCCTTCTCCTTGGCACTTGTTTATGTGCCTCATTGGTTTCACCATATGTTTCTAATGTCTCTTCAAGCAAGACTTTAGTTTTTTTTGCCTCTCTTTGAGCTTTGATGAATTTCATTTCATCAATGAAATGTTTGGTCTTTAGCTGTTGGTTCTCTTGCTCAAGAAAGGTAATTAAATTTTTAGATCTCTCAAGATTACTTTATAGCTCCTTAATCTTGGCTTATTTCTCCTTGATGATTGTGCTAGTGATCTCAGAATCATCTTGTTGACTCAAATCAACAAGGTCAAACTCCATTTCTGTCTCATGAAGATTCTCCTCCTCATGCCTCATCTCTTCTTGAATATATGCCTCTATCACCTTTTTTTTTCCTTTTTCTACCTACTTTTCCGATGAATAAGGCAAGGCCCCTTCAATAATATGTGGGGAAAACACTTTCTTATGACCTATCCAGTATGTTTTTTCCAATATGCCCATATTGGCCCTCTTAGGCTTGCTAATCTCAACCCTGCTTGGTGACCCAATGTGCACATGAAATGGTGATGGTGGTGGTGAAATGGGTGGAGTAGTTTGAGTTGATGATGAATCAGGTAATGTGGGATGAGATGGAGGAATGGAAGTGGAGGGATGAGATGGTAGAGGCACAACTTGAGCATGTTGAACTGGTGGAGCAGTGAAGATGTCATTTGCTATGAAAGTACTCCATGAGATGTTAAATTGATCAAGGTGGTGGAGGACTATGATCTTGATGAGGGAGTGGTGAAAAAAAAAATTCATCTAGTGGTCATAATCTATCTTTTGAACCAGGTAAGACATTTTTCAATGCTCCTGAAGATAAAATAAGGTATGTTGAGCATTTTGACCCTTGTGAAGTGCATTATTAATTGGACATAATAGGTGTAGAGTCTAGAGAACCTTCCTTCACAAGTAAAGTACTGCATGATGATTTTAATCATGAGGGCATACCTATCCAGTAGGTAAGAGAAATGAAAGACCCTATTTCCATCATTTTTGTACCTTGGCTTAATGTAGGGCTCATAGTAATGATCATCCAAGTCTTTTTGTTTGTACCATTTTTCACCAACATTCGGAATCCCAGTGGGAGCTGCTATTATAGCTGTGGATACTGTGAATGTGACACCAGCAAAGCTTACTTGGTTTCCATGAATATTATAAATGAACAGCTTGGTAAAAATAGGGTGATATTGGATCCTTTGTATTTTTTACAGTAGTCAAAGCATTCTACATGCTTGAAACATGTCACTGTCATGAGAGAGGTCATGAGTTCTTTGGTGTTTGGAGGTTCCATTATGAGGATGCTCCCTCCTTTTTGTGGCCTCCTCTCTTCCTTTTCTTCTTCCTCACTGATTTCTTTGTTTTCTTCTTCCATGGTGTCTTGGCTAAAAACCCTAGGTAGATGATGGGAGTGAAATGTAGGTTTAGGGAGTGGGGAATGGGATAGAAAAAAAATAGGAAGATGGGGGAAGGGGTTTATGAAATGAGGGAGGTGACAAGGAGTAGAAATGATAAGGGAATTGTGAATGGGAATTTAATTATAGGTATAGGGATTTTGGGAAACTAGAGAATCGAAGAACCTAGGTCTTAGGGTTTTGGGAAAATGGGTTTTTGGAAATGAAGATAGTGATATAGGGGGTAGGGATAGGGTCAATTTAAATTTACGAAAGGAATGTGAGCTGGTAGGGAATTTAAATTGGGGATTTGATAGTGATACTAGGGTTTCAAGCTCAAGAAACATCAAATATTTCATACAACATTAAAAACCACACAAATTGATTTGAGGAGAAGAGGAATGGTGTAATTGTGGCTTGCTTGCTGGAGAGTGTGGGCAATGATTTTCTAAAGGTTGAAAGCAATGCCAATCGATTTGGTGCTCACTGAGAATTTTTGGGCAAGTGCACAACGCCTGCTACAGGTGCGCCTTCCCTTTTCTAGGTGTGTAGTGCCTGAAGGCAGTGCACAACGTGAGCTATAGTTGCACCCTCCTGATTTCTAGGTGCACAATGCCACACAAAAACTCAAATATTTTCCATTCAAACTGGAATTTCATGTTGTGGAGGTGGTGACTCAATGCTACAAGGGAGAAATGAAAATGAATTTGATGTCTTGAGGGCTTTTATACTTTTTGCATTGATGATTTGGGCCTTGGGACCCACTTTCTTCCTATATCCCTCACTTAATCTTTTGAAACATTGTCCTTTCACTTGACTCTTTCTTTTTGAATAATTGATCATTTGATATGCTGTGAGAACTCTAGGATTTGATTTCTTGGTGCTTTCACATGCTTGGAAAATTATGTTAGAAGCTTGGGAACCTTGTAGTTATTACATATAAATGACATAAAATTACAATATGAAAATTAAAAATTACATATTTTTGGAATAAGAATTACAATTCGTCATAAAAATCACAACTTTGAAAGCATAATTACATCTTTGCAAATCATCTCTTTACATGGTAAAGAGATGTTTATTTTGTTCACTCTTTCATTTACTGGCCTTACGCAATGGAATGAATATTTTATTGAACCTTGGAAACCCTAGTGACCTAATGAAACCTTGAAAAACCCTAAAAGACCTAATGAGATCTTGAAGGACTGAATTTCAAGATGACATGACTGGTATCGATTTTATGGATGATGTATAGTCATGAAGGTATGAAGATATGCCAGTAGGTAATCAAATTTGTGGAAGAGTGATGATTTTTGGACTAGGGCTACCATCAGTGACTAATTTTTTGCAAGACCTAGTGGAATGATACAAACTTTCTGAATGGGACTCCTAAAATGATATGAAAAGAAGATTTTGATCACTAATGGTAGGATGCAAATAATGACACTAACATTGGCCTTATTGGGGATGATAGCTCTGAAAGAGGTGTCAAGAACCACAAAACACTGGATTTTTCAGATCAGTGCCTTATCCATTGGGCCAATATGGTCAAAAAAACTCAAACTAATAAACATGACTGAAGACTGGTAACTCAGATGAAATAGACTAAAAACTGGACTGACTGAAATAAAAACTTACTAAACTTATTGATGGTAGCATATCACCGTGACTTGAGGGCTTAAAATCCTGATGACAACCACCTACCTGTTGAAGACATATGTACAATCATGTGAAGTGATCCTTCCAGTGTAACCAATCCAAAAGATGGCTACTTACTGAAATTTTTCTCTCATTTTCCTCGAGCAGGGAAAAAAAAAAAAAACCCTAGGCCACTCCAAGTGTCCACTAAACATGTGCTTTTGGTCCATGAAAACAAGAAAATACATATTCCCTTCTAATTGTAGAAAATCATTAAAAGGATCTTCAAAAATATGAAATGTTGCCTTGTCTTCAATTTCAGCAAAAACACAAGCACACTATTCATTTTGATATGAAAGAACACTTGGTTGTTGATTCATAGGAAGGCATAGGGAAGTATGACTTTCTGCTATCTAAGTGTTGGTTGTAAATTCCTCAAGCATGGGAAACTCTGATTCTATCTCTGGAATATTGTCTCTCTCAGACTCATTCTCCTTCCATTCATATTCTAAATGATCTTTGAATAGAAAACATCTTCAAGATTGTTAAACATGACAGCCTTTTCCTCTTCATGAAAGACAATAGTCTATGTTAGCTGATTTCTTTGCAGGAAATCATCATCACAAATTGGCTTACTCTCAACAAATTCCTGTATAGTTTCATCAATCTCATGATTGTCATCATTTAAACTCAAATTTTCATTTTCAATAATGGAAGAAATTTCACTAACACATTCTTGACTATGTGAACACTACAAACCTGCATTAGCTTAGGTTGTAAGATGACTTTTTAGGAGCTAAAATATCTCATCTTCAGTCAAAGGAGTAAGTAATCTTTGTTTTCTTTGGATGAAATAGTAATTATCTTATTTCCCTCCTAAATATTCACAAGGATGTTGAATATCTTATTTAATATCAAGAAAAGGATGATATAAATTTTCATCAGACTGCTGATTTATATCATGTGGTTTCATTTGACTATCAAGATGCAAAATTCTTTCATCTTCAAGCAAAGGGGAAGCTACTGTATGCTGAATATGATATTGTGTATAAAAGTGACTAGCTTCTTCGGATTGTTGTTGAAGGGATAGATCATAGAATACTTCAATTATTTCTTCATCATTCATGCATTCGATATCATCAATACTCTCAAGATATGCAATAAAACCTTCACTATAATCACAACAGCTTTGTAAGAGAGGTAAAGAAAGATTAGACTTCACATAATGTTTGGAGAACATCTTATGGAAATATTTAAGAGAACATAAACTTCCTTCTGGTAACCCTTCATACCATACCCTAGCTTTATCTTCAAGAATAGCCATAAAAACCTTCATGAGACAATCTTTAGGAAACTCAACTCTCAATCTACATACATGTACATGAAGCTTTACTAAATGCAGATCAGCATAAAATTTCTCTTCATATTTGAATATGGGAAGATGTGTAAACCAATCAACATAAGGCATAGGATTTGGAAATCCAAGGATTTGAGATCGATCCATAGGAACATACCTGGGATTTTTTCTTGCATTTGAACTCATCTCGACAACAATAAAGTCACCAAGAAGTCTATTGAAATTACCAGTTCTTAACAAGTGGAGTCGACATGAAAATTTTGAACCTTTGGATTCTGCAACACTGGAGTCACCAAGTGAATGATGCACAACCTTCTTGTGCATGATCTTTGTTCACCATCAACAATCAGATCCGATCTTTTTCGTTCTTTCCTAGGGAAGATTTGTCTTTTCGCCTCCCCGACAACGGCGCTAGTATGTTATCACTCCGCCAGATTTCTATGGCTAAAGAAGAAATCCCATCAGAGGTAACCACAGACCAATATTTTAGCTTGGTAGCTAGCCCTACCAAGTCGGAGAGGGCTCTCTCCACAAAGTCACAACCTAGAGGGTTGGATGAATTAGGGTTTTAGTCTAGGTATAAGTACCGGGGTTTAATTTGATTTGATTGGGTTGTCGAATGGGTGAATTAGGTCGAAGAGGCTAGGACGGGGAAAATAAGATTAGGGTTGCAGAGATTCAATGGGGAAAGGTAGGTATAAAACTTAACACTTCAGGGTTTCTTGAGTGGGATGGATCAGAAGGTGAGGATCTAGAAAGAGCAAGGATAAGCATGAATTCATTCTAAATTGAAGAAGATGGACAAACTATGAAGGTTTTCCCAAAATAGAGCATGAGAGATGTATTTTGTTTATCAACTTAAAAAGAAGCATATCATAGAAATGAAATGGATCATGAAACAAAAATTGATACATAATGAGACATAAGAAGAAAAATGATAAATTTCCATACCACAGGTATCCCAAAGAAATAGTTGCAACATTTTCATTAATTTCCTGCCAAATAGATTACACTAGAGTCTCTTATCAATGTATCAACATCCAACAATGTCCAAACTCTGAAAATGATTTAAAAAGTACAATATATAGACCTCAAACAACCTCTCCCAACCTCAGGGGTCGAATCCATGAGAGGAGGATTGGTTCCACCAAAAACTGAGTTGAATACCTAGAGTATAGGGAGGTCAAACTGACTCATCCCTCACTTTTGGCAAACTGATTCATTACACCTCATCATGAGTTTTCATCTATTGTATTTACCCTATGTAATAGTAAAAACATGAAAATTACATTTACATCATCAATTACATAATTAAAATCTTTATTTTCCAAGATGAAATTCAAATTTGCAGAAAAAACACATACAAATAAAAAAAATTCAGGTGCACCCTCAAAATGCCAGGAGCGCCCTCCTAGTGCTAGTTGCACCCTCTAACTTGTAGTTGAGTTTTGGATAGGTTCCTGGTGTCCAAATTGAGCTCAAGATATCTCATTGGAAATATTATCCTATCTACTTTAGAGATCTATGCTTGGTTTGCAGAATGGACTTGATTTGACCACTAAAAGTTTCATTATCCCAATACTGCTCAGTGCGCAGTGCTAAGGTGAAAAATGAGGCAGAACTATGGGTTTTAGGGTGGCTTTTCACCTTTTCACCTACCAATTGTCCAAAAAAAGCTTAGAAATGTTTTTTTCTTGCATTTATTCATCATTATGAATCTAATGGTGGTCTTATTTTGGCCAAAATATGCCTCAAACAAAAGTGCAGCACCTAGGGCGTTGCGCACCTAGCTTTGCAGCTGTCACAAAATTGTCTTAAAATGCACAAATTTTCAAAATCTGCAAAAATGTCCCAAAACCTGTCAAAATTTGTTGAAATGATGAAGTTTATGCATGGTGTGAGGCTTCAGTTGTTGGGTTGCAAAATGGGTATGTATTTGCTAGTAAGTTCATCCTCGTTATCCTTAATTCTTATCTTTTTCATGTCTTAATGCGCTAATATATTAAGAAATTGTGGTAATAAATGAGGAATGATTGCAGTTGCGATTTAAATAACGTTTACCCTTCTTCATGCAAGAAAGTGGACAAGGAACGATTGTGGTTCCCTGCTGTTGGCACAGCCAAATCCGACAAGCAAAGAAAAGAATGAGTCGGTTGCAGACAAGGCTAAGAACGAATCAGGGGGATCCGTGCGGAATAGAGGAGATGTCTTAAAGATAGAAATTGGTTGCGAATCCCTCAGGATCGAGAGATCCTGAGGGATCGCATTTACTATTTACTTTTTACCCTTTTTTATTATAAAAGGAAACAATTGTAGGAAAGGGGATCCCTGTTGTTTTTCCAAATTGTAAGCTTAATTACAGACTACATAGTTGTAGAACGAAATTACATTGTATTGCTACTCAAGTTCGATGATTAATTGAAGTTGTTGTTTTCATTTGCATCATCTGAAGTAATTTAGCAGTGCCTACTGGTGCCTAAGGGCCTGGCTTCCGGTGGAATTCACTGCTTCATCTGTGTCATACATTTCCAATTATCGCAAGTGTGATGGTTTGATAGTATTATTGCTTTTTGTGATTTTATTCCTTTGTTGTTCATTATTTTCCTGTGTTAACCAAATAGCTCTGTTTTATATAATTTACAGTATTGCTTTTTATTCAGTTTACTTCGACTTTTGGATTGAGTTTCTTAGATAAATATTCTGCTCAATGTGATCAACTGTAACGAGTATTAAATACTGTTGTTAGGCTCTCAGATTGATATCATTGTTGTTTTACTGAAGAATGCATTTGATTTAGATTCAATCAGTTTCAAAGAGAAGAGTTATCACTACTGTACTCTCCATTGATATTGTTGTTACTTGAAATTATGTAGGATTTGATTTCATTAGAGGATTGTGTTTTCTTTTAATTTCAATTAGAATTTACTTGCTGCATTCGTTTACTCTTGTATTAAAATATCTATACTAAAATATATGAAACATTACTCTCTGATTTAGATAGCAGCCACATACTGTGTACACTCTTGAAATAGAAGGACTTGCCCGGATCGATAATTAATGTGAAGATAATTAGGAGTTTAAAAGGCACCTTTTATCAGTCAAAATTTTGGCGTCATTTCCGGGGAGAGTGTAAGCCATTTACAAAGAGTGATGTATATCTAATAATTTTCTGTTGAGAGAGAACTGGGTATTAAAAGCGAAAGGTAAGAACCTGCATACGGAGCATGTAAAATGCCTGCTCCCCCACCCGCTTTCCAACAGAGTTGTTATAAATTTAGGGTAGAGTTAAACATTTGAATTGTTTGTATGAATGGCTAAGAAGAAAAAAACAGAAATCAATCCAATTCCACTACCCAAACCTGAAAAATATAAGGGACCGGTGACCCTTGGATGATCAACTTTCATAGACGAAATATTAAAGAAAGATGAATCTTAGCCATCAGTAGGTCCTCGAAACGCTGCTTCCAGACAACCTACTATCTCCCTTCGGGCCACAGGCTCACCATCTGTAGCCTACGCTGAGGTCCACAACAAAACTGAAGGAAGTGAGTAGAGTTTTCAAGAAATTGAAAATTCGTGCCCAATTTCCTCAAAAGAAGGGAATTCTTGTAATATTTGTGAAGGAGGAGGAGAAACAAGGGAAGAACCAAGATCCCCTCAGGTAGTAATTGAGCAAGGAATACCCATTATCCCAAACAGAGGGATTGTTGTTAAGATTATTTCCACCTCTTGTGAAAGAGGAGAAGAAACAAGGGAAGAACCAAGATCCCCTCAGGTAGTAATTGAGCAAGGGACACCCAGTATCCCAGACAGAGGGAGTGTTGTTAAGATTATTTCCACCCCTTTGGGACACCCTAGGGATAACTCCCCATCTCTAGAAATCCCGGAAGGATACTAGCATATATTTGATCAAATGGCTAACAATCCACAAGCACCCAAAACTTCCACATTGCAGTATCCCATCATTGACAAAGCTATCAACGCACCTATGAAAGCTATCCCTTTACAAAATATTCCCACCTTTCACGGGCTCACATCAGAGGATCCAGGTGTATTTCTGTTTGAATTTGATGTATTATGTCGGGGTTATGATTATACCACTGACCCCCAAAAACTAAAGCTTTTTCCCTCTACATTAAAATGTGCAGCCTTGCGTTGGTTCATGGGGCTAGGTGAGGGAACAATAAATGATTGGGATCAAATGAAGAATGATTTCCTTAAAAAATATCAAGATTATTGCAGATCTAGGGAATTGAAAGACAAAATATTCCAAATGGTAGCAAGACTCATTGAAACATTGGAAGAGTATGTAGAGTGCTTCCAATATAACCTCCAAAGATCCCCCTATGCAAATCTGCCTTTGCCTGACAATGTGCTAAAAACTACATTGATTAAAGTGATGAAAGAACAATGGATAGAGACATTAAATATTATGGGTAAAGGTGACATATATCAAGAAGATTATGTTGATATTAGTAAATTGTGTATCAGGTGCTCAAGGGGCAGTACGAGATTGAATCCAGTAGAATGCAACATGACCACTAGGGACAAAAAAATCTCTGGTGGAACCATTACTCATACAGAAATTGGCAATCTGCTAGAGGATTTCAAAACAGATATCTTGGGAACTTTGACGACACAATTAGACACCATGCAGGCCAAGAAGAAGAAGGCTGAAGCAGAATAGAACCTGGTGATATTTTTCTCGAGATGCGGGAAGAAGCATAGTCACAAAGAGTGTCTAATGGATATGGTATAAACCTGTTCCATATGTACTAAAGATCACGCCACATAAATTTGCCCGTCACTTGCAGGGTTAAAAGCAGTCTATAAAGAGGCAGAAGAAGAAACGGAACCAGTCTACCTGCTAAATCAGCATCGCCAATGGAAACCACGACAAACAGGTATGCCGACCGACCCATCTTCTTCCTTTCAGCCCTCTCAATATAATGCTCAACAATACACAGGAGCTATGTGGCAAAACCAAACACCTTTTCCCAATTGGTCACAGCAACCATTCTCTGTGCCACCTTGGTCCAACCAATCAAACCAAAGTAATAGTTGGCCAAATTTCCCTTGTTTCCCACCATTTTGGCCATCCTCCACATATCCATTCCAATGGCCATCCTCCACGTCACAAAACCAGAGTTGGTAGTCAAGCTGGAAATGACCTACAAATCAGCCAGCAGGAACAATCCCCCTACCTCAACCTACACTACCAGCACCCTACACATTGCAACAGAACCCTCAAACCAACCTACGACCACAGCTTCCAGCCCAACCCAACCCAAACCCCAACAATAGACCGATCCAATCTGTGCAAATTATTGAAGGACCTGAGCCAGAAACTGAGTTAAGGGAGTGTAATGAGCTGAAATTAAGGTTTGGGAGGATAATAGAGTTAGAGGGGGATAAAAATATACAAATTGAAAATCCGTTACCTGTAGAACAAGCACCACAAGTGGAGAATCCAGTTAAACAGAAAACTCACGATCAAACTATTACCTCTTCTCCACCATTCCCAGAAAGATTAATTATACCCCGCTTAATCGAATATCCAGATTTTGATCTTCTGGGAGAATTGAAAAAATTGTGTGTTAAAATACCTCTCCTCCAGGCTATTCAGGACATTCCAATTTATGCAAAAACTATTAAGGAATTATGTATGAAAAATCCAAAGAGGAAAACAAAAGCAACTGCAACTGTCCATGTCGTCAGTACTCTATCTGATTTATTATCAGGCAGAGAAACACTAGTAAAATATGAGGACCCAGGAAACCCTATAGTCACGGTGCAAATAAACGGGTGCTCCTTTCCCAATGCATTAGTTGACCTAGGAGCAGCAATCAATATTCTCACAACAAAAACTTGTCAAAATCTTGGCATTGCATCCTTGGACCCAACCACGACCCTCTTGGAACTTGCTGACCGATCAATTTTCAAACCAGAGGGGACATTACAGGATGTAATGGTGTTTGTATATTCTTGGGAATACCCAACATATTTTCTGATCATCAATCCTAGAAACTGACTAGATGGACATCCCCTAATTCTAGGAAGACCTTGGCTAGCAACCACAGATGCTTACATAAGCTGTCAGATAGGCAGCATGACTATAGCAAGAGGAAAAGATGTGAATAATTTAGCCTTATATCCTCCAGCTTAGCCAAGTCTAACAATAATAAAAACGAGAAAACAACCTGTATCATATTTAACTGAAAACATTAGATCACCACTAACTATAGAAGATGCTCTCGAATTCAAGAATCAAACAGAAGATGACATCATTAACACTTATATTAACCAACCAGATGTCGTATCTCATCCAAAATGTCACATGATCAAAGAAACCCTGGATAATGAAATCGAAGAGGATCCCTTAAAAGATATTAGCGACCAATCAATCCCAAAAAATTCTGTTTATAATAGGAAAACCATAGAAATTGAGCCATGGAAAACCTTAAATATCAATAAAAACCTGACTGAGGACCAGGCGCAGAGGCTTGTCCAACTTCTGAGAAAATATAAAGAAGCCTTCGCTTGGGATTACTCGGACATGAAAGGGATTGATCCCCAGCTATGCATGCACCACATCTATATAGAGAAGGAACGAGGCCCATTAGACAACCTCAACAGAGGTTAAACCCTCATCTTAAAGATATTGTGAAAGATGAATTACAAAAACTGTTGGATGTGAATTTCATCTATCCTATATCCGATAGCAAATGGGTCTCCCCATTAGTAGTAGTTCCTAAAAAGAATGGAAAGTGGTGTATATGTGTTGACTATAGAGAGCTTAATAAAGCAACCCAAAAAGATCATTTTCCCGTTCTGTTCATTGACCACCTGTCTTGGACACATTGGCAGGAAAAAAAAAATTTCTTTCCTACACGGCTTCAGCGACTACAACCAAATTCAAATTTCCCCTGAAGACCAGGATAAAACTACTTTTACCTGCCCATGGGGAACATTTGCTTACAGGGTCTTACTTTTTGGACTGTGCAATGCACCTACTACATTCGAGAGGGCTATACTCGGCATTTTTTCAGATCGGATAAATGAAGTGCTCGAGGTGTACATGGATGACTTTACACCTTACGGAGATGAATTTGAGCCAGCATTACAAACGCTAGAGAAAGTTCTACAATGATGCATTTCTACCAGGCTCTATTTAAGCCATGAAAAATGCCACATGATGATGACCGAGGGCCTCATCTTGGGCCACTATATTTCAGCAGCTGAAATCCAGGTAGATCCAGCAAAAATTCAGATAATTCTTTTAATACCTACCCCTTCCACACAAACTGAGGTACACAATTTCTTGATATTTTCTGGATATTATATGAGATTTATAAATAATTTCTCTTGAATTGCTACACCCTTATATGCATTAATAGGAAATATTGATTTCATTTGGACTGACAAATGTAATAGTGCTTTTGAAGATTTAAAACGGCTTGTATCAACAGCCCCAGTATTAAGGGGCCCAAATTGGGATTTTCCATTTCAGATCTCATCCGTCGCATTAGACATGGCTATTGGAGCTGTTCTCGGCCACGAGGAAGATAAGAAGCCATATGCGATATACTACATCAGCAAAAATCTATCTCCTGCTGAATTGAACTACATTGTGACCAAAAAGGAATTTCTAGCTGTAATCTATGCTATTAATAAATTTAGACAGTATATAACAGGATACCCTGTGGTTTTGTATACGGATCACTCTGCTATTAAATATCTAGCTAATAAACCTGTTACAAATGGAAGAGAAAAGATGGTTGATTCTTTTGCAGGAATTAGACATAACAATCAAAGATCAACCAGGAAAGGAAAATCCAGTAGCAGACTTCCTTTCACGTATGCCAAAGATAGATGACTCGGCAGTAGTAGAAGATTGGTTCCTGATGAACATTTATTTGCTGTAACCGTGAAAACACCGTGGTACACAGATGTCACAAACTACTTAGCAGTGGGAAAGTTACCCAAACACCTGACACCTAATGAAAGAAAATAAATAGTACAACGTAGCACGCAGTTCTCCTGGATTGGAGGTTATTTATTTCATACAGGGGCTGATATGCGCATTCGAAGATGTGTCAGGGAAGACGAAATCTTCGACATCCTGAAAGCCTGCCACGATGGGCCTTATGGAAGACATTTTTCAGACCACATGACTAGTCACAAAGTCTTACAGACGGGCTATTATTGGCCCGCCATTATTAAATACACCAAGAATTTTGTCCAGGCATGTGATAGTTGCCAAATAATGGGATGCCCTGGGCAGTCTGATGAGATGCCCCTACATCTGCAGTTAGTCATCGAACCTTTTGAGCGATGGGCGTTAGATTTCATCGATCCAATAAACCCATTATCTAATCAAAAGACATATATATTAGTTGCAACAGAGTATGTGACTAAATGGGTGGAGGTAGAAGCATTACCAAGGGCAACGAAGGACTCAGTTATTCACTTTCTTTTCCAACTTTTCGTGTGATATGGCTTGCCTAGAGAAATAATCACATATGGAGGGCCACAATTTATAGGCCATAAGATTGTTGCGACATTAAAAAATCACCATATCTTGCACAGAATCACAACTCCATACCACCCGCAGAAAAATGGCCAGGTAGAAAGCACCAATAAAGTAATCGAGGCAATACTCACAAAAAAATTCACATCACATAGACGTGACTGGGCTACCCGATTGCCAGAAGCCCTGTGGGCATACTGCATGACATGGAGAAATACCACGGGATATTCCCCATATCAGCTAGTGTTTGGCAAAGAGCCTATCTTCCCAACAGAATTTGAAATTTAGACATTGAGGATAGCTCAAGAAGTAGGCTTGGATCTGAATGAAGCACAGATTAACAGGCTACATCAAATCAATGAATTGGATGAAATCCTCCTATCAGCTCTTCAACATATTGCACTAATCCAACAACAAAGAGCGAAATGGCATGATGCCCTCATCAAGAAGAAGACATTCCATGAAGGTGATTGGGCACTTCTGTATGATTCTAGGTTCCAGGATTTCCCAGGATAACTCCAGACCAGATGGTTAGGCCCCTATGAGATACAAAAGGTGCATGATAATGGCACCCTCACATTAGCCAACATTGATGGGTCTGGCTACTCTTTTAAAGCAAATGGACATCGAGTACGCCTCTATCACAAACCACTTACCAGGGAGTCCTTTTCCCAACAACTACGGGAAGATT